>BOPP01000031.1:10365801-10408675 GCA_017312745.1 Gryllus bimaculatus
CTTGACCACCGCCCTCTGCAACATCTCGCCTCGCCCCACCCCTTACCTCCCTGCACCACACCGCTCCGCACCACCCCGCTCTGCTCCTCCCGCTCCACTCCGCCACGCCACGCTACGCTCTACGCGCGCCACGCCCCGCACATCCCGCCATGCCTCGCTCCTCCACACCACGGCCCGCTACACCTCGCCCCGCGTCGTCTACATCACGGTCCATCGTCACCACAGCCGCCGCTTTGGTGGAGAATGCACTTGGAACTCGTGGAATTTCTGTGGCGCAGCCTCCGGGGCCTAGGAGTGAACGACGATTTCCTGTTTCCGGGCACGTTCACTGCTATGGTCATTAGTGTCGTGCATGCTGGATGGTAGTGGTCCTCTCCCGCTGGAAAGTGAGAACTAAATACACGACGCTTGGGGAGGGGGGTCCCCCTCTGAACATCTCCCCCAGCGGGCCACTATTCTTGTCGTGAAATGCTTAAGCTTCCGATATGTTTAGTAGAAAAATGCATGCACGTTTAAGTGTGCGCATGTGTGTAAGGGAAGAGGAGGCGACGAGAACGAGAAAGGACAAATCGCGGTCGCGGTCCGTGACACGTTTGCTACGGTGCTGCAGCAGCATTCGCTTCGTATCGATAAGCCTCTAGAATTCTTTTCTGGACAGCAGCTATTTAATAAGTGTCGAAATTTCGCCACCGTCGTGATTGAGACTGTAAGTCTAGGAGCTCTCCGTCACAGGCGGTGTTGTGTCGATGCGTGTTGTCACTGAGCCATCTCAGCCTGTCATATGAAGTGACTGAAGAGGCTCCCGGACGAGCCTCCAGCTGTAGCGGATGTCGGGTTGTCCGATGGGATTTTCTACTCTTCACTGAGTCCATTTCATAATAAACTATCCTGTATTTCTCGCGAACTGTGCTTGTCGGGTATCGGTCGGGTGTCGGTCCTCTGGATACTTAATTAGGCCTTTTCGGTGATCCAGTGTTTGATGTGAAATGAGAGTCTCCAGAGTTAAAAGAAGATGACGTAGTTTTGCGGGCTTAGCCTTGCGTTGAAGTCTCCGATGCAAGTGACACCATCAGATGAAGAGGTCAAAAGTAATCATATGGATTTCTTTAGAAACATAATCCCAACCATTTCATAATAATTGAGTGAGATATCATAATTCTGAAGGTGGCATTTAGATTTTAAAATAATCTCTTAGAGAAAATGCTTAATTATTTCCCTAGGAAAAGTCTCAGACGGCTTCTTCGGGACATCCTTAGACAAAGCAGTCTAAATTAAAGCTGATCTCACCGTACTCTCTGAGTACCGAATTAGGAAAATTTCGAACTATTTGTAAGATTGGCTAAAAATCTGTTGTGGTGATGTCCAAGCAACAAAGACCCTTCGTAGCACAACCCATGAACTCCTCCTTGTAAAAAAATCTGGTTGCTGCAGATCAGACGTGCAGAATCAAAATTGTAATCTATCACACCATTGGCTCTAGTTTTGATCTAAAATATGAATTTTAAATTGCAATGAAATTTATAAAAATTGTACATTTTGCCTTTTTGTGTCATGTTGCCGAAAACCCGTGAACATACAAATTTTAGCTTAATACATCATTTTAGTATCTTATCATGAACATTGTCTTTCTTCACAGTAATTACATAAAAATAATATCTCAAAAATTATTAGAGATATTTTAAACTAAAATGACTCTAAATAAAAATATTAAGACAAAATTTTTAGAGAATTATTTTTTAAAATCACTAGCTAAACAATCCTTCCAAATGTGCGCATTGTTGATGTTCTTTCACATTGTATACGCATTATCTGATAATATTACTTACCGATATCAATATAGGAGCTCTAAAAATCTTTGGACTCATTCTGGTGTATTAGCACCTCAACTCACGCAACATTCTGCTTCAGATTGAAATCACCACAAACAATTTCGTATTAATTCGTCTGTTTACAATAATTCTAAAGAGGTTCTCTGAATTTTCAACCTTTCGAGTGCATTGGAAAAATCTCAAAATGTTGAATTATGTAAATAAGAAAGATTAGCTATCATATTTCGTGTACACTGCATTTAAAATGCTACTGGTTCACGGAATTCACATCGCCACTGTGAATTATTCGGCTCTGCTAATTAGCGAATATTAAATATTTGCTCATAATCTTGATGCCCTGGTTTATGAAGCGAGGTCTGCAGTTTCACTGCTCTTACTGTGAGTGATGATTGCTGCATCTCGATTGTCTCCTCTTTTGAAACATCCTTCAACGGAAATGAAGGAGCATCTTCAGATTAAAACACAAGAAAGTGACTTTGCGCTGATTCCAGTACCGTGATGTGTCACAATCCAATTTTATTAGTGCATGTGTACATCCTCAAATTGAGGAGCGTTTTATCAAAACTCGATAAATTCAGAAGATAGTTCTTCATAAAACGAATGTTGGGAATGCATTTATATAGTTTTATTGCTAAAAACTTGTGATTTTGAATGCTTAAAGCTACATTTTTGTATAGATTTTGTCGAGTTTTGATAAAACCCAATTTAAGGGATGATGAAATGGGTCAAAAGATGTCTAAACGATGTTGAACCTATTTTGGATTCCTTTTGAATTTATCGGGCCTTGCAAAAACGCTCCTCAATTTTGGTAACGTCAGTTGATATTTCATTTGTTCCGAATGTATTACCATTTCCCAACGAATTCACGTATTTCTTAAAAACCGTTCATTCTAGTTTGAATTGGTTTTCTGTATACGAATGACGTATTTGAACGTGTGAGAATATAGTTTTGAATATTGTTGAGAAATATTTATTAAATGCGTCCTTTTAGTTCGGTTCAACAAACAACAAGGTGGAAGTAGTTCCATTTCATTGTTTCGTGGCTTTAAGTTCTTTGCTGGGTCCGTGGGTGCGCGGTCCGAAGTGCAGTAGTAACACTCCTTTCACCGCTGGGACGGGATTCAATTCCCGGCAATTCCTTTCGGAATTAATGGCGGATAATGGATTTGCGCTAAGTATTTCCTTGGGTTCTCAGTTTTTTTTCTGTTTCTCATTCCATTAAGACTTCAAACAACAAAAATTAATCAAATTGACTTTACCATTTAATAAGTACATTTTACAGATATCATCATCTCACGAATTATAAACGACGAATTTTTTTATTAAAAATTCATGTGTGTTTCTTACAATTCTTCTTAATTGGGTCTTATGACCTGTCTCTTCCTTTCATAGTTGCTATATCTTCTATATTAACGGAGGTGTATGGATATCTAAGTCAGTAAAAATATTGTTTTATGTCCGATGTCTCATGATTGTCATAGTTTAAAGGAAGTCTGTAAAAGATTCACTTGTGCTTGAAAAAAGGAAACAAAATAAATCAAATTAACAAAATAATCATGATTGTCATCTACACATTCGCACCATGAAGAGACAGTGGAACAAGACAAAGAGCTAATAACAGCTCCTTTTAAGGGACCAAACGTTTTCCACGATTCTTGAGCAAAAATTCCAGGCAAAATTATTAAGATTCTTACAAGTGACAAAATGATACATTATTTATTTCACCATCCGTCGTGATTTAATACTCCAATCTTATATCGCGTGGCGTAGAAAAAGCAAAGCATTTCCGAATATGTTTATTAACTATATGAAAAACCTGTCGTGATAAAGTTTATTCTCACAGTAGTTTGCACATAATGTGATAGATTTATGAACATGGGCGAGGTAGAATGCTTTGTCAAAAAATTAACCTGCCTTTGAGATGACTGTCAATTGATTTACTAATATTAACACCACGTGCACTTCAAAAGTTCACTCTATTTTACAATAAAAACAAATATAATATACTTTTGTTTCTTTTGCCTACCGTTAACGTATGATATTAGACTTGAACTTGCCAAAGGTACCAGGCGAGACATTTTTCGCGCCTGAAAATGCAAAAGTCTCTCGCCAACTTGAAATTTTATGATTTTCACCACCGTGCGTTACCTGTAAAAATATTGAAAAAAAAATCTGGGGGCTCGTAGACCATAGTTTCCTTGGAGTGTCGGTGAGAATGTTTTAAATGTGAATTTACGACTCTTTTCCTTAAAGTTAAAATGGAGTTCTTCTTGTTCTTTTGGATTAAAATTATTGTGCTAGGAACAAAACGTTGGCACATTTAATTAAAAATACCTACCTAACCTTTGAACTAAACAATTATTTTCTATCGATCATTAACTCCATT
Source organism: Gryllus bimaculatus (assembly GCA_017312745.1). Lineage (NCBI taxonomy): Eukaryota > Metazoa > Arthropoda > Insecta > Orthoptera > Gryllidae > Gryllus > Gryllus bimaculatus. The sequence continues at coordinate 10,370,017 of BOPP01000031.1, forward strand.
CGATGGAGTATCTTTGGTATTTGTAGAGGAACATAGGCTCTCACGTTTGTATGAGAGAGAATATAGTTCTAGTTAACAGAGGGCCGAAGTTACAAGAACCGAATGATTTGAATCCAAACGCACAATTCAAGAGTTTGTTTAAAAATCATCTTTGCTAAAAAAATATGATATTTGCAATTTTTTCTGAACACACTTATGATTCTTGTGGAGAGAACTTAACGATCCCAAAGAACACAATTTATGAAACGCAGCGTTAGATCGTGGAAAAAATCCAGGAAGTGAAACTTCGTGTTTGAAGCTTGGAAATGAAGAGGAAAGAGAGTATGACACAATTTGTTTCTTAACTGGTACGTAATGTAATTGCACTACAATCTGACACGTAATATATTTTCGAATGTACTATTTGACCAATAAACTATTCTATTTATAACTAAAACATGTAGATATTCATGCATTTTAATGATATGATCGATATCAACTTGATGAATCATGGTTGATGATGAACCAACAAGACCATCACTGAAGTGTGTGTCACGTGTTTTATCGTAGGCAAAAGTACCCAAATGCTGTATAGATGGTGTTACAGCACATCTCTGAGAAAATGTTATCTTCTACAGTTTCACTCCACCAATTCCAATAAGGATGAGTCATCCACATTTTCAAGGAAATATAAATCACATGAGGAATGCTTAGGATCAACAAGAATGACTTTGCTTCGGCAGGTCGTTCGCGTCGAGACCTGTGTGGGAAGCTGTGGTTTAGCCGATGAGGAAAAGCTCGTCTGATGCGAGCGTATGGTTCTCTCGGCCGTGACACTCAGTTCCCAGCTTAGGTCTGATGACGCATCACTTTTATTCGCCGCGCAGGTGACTTCCATGTTAGGTTTCGCACAAACGATGAGAAAGCGAGAGGAATAATTTTGTTAAAAACCAAACCTTGAAAACAAGCTGTTGTTCAAGTGACAAGACATTTAACATAGTTGACAGTATGTAGACAGACATTTAATGGCGTAAAATATTTAATAATGACAAGTCTTGTCTCTTCAGCTAAGTAATGATTTCTTGTAATAAATTCAATTACGCTGATTTGGGGTTGCTTTTTTCCAAAAATTAAATAACTATCATGACTAATAACATTTTATAGCTTTATTATAAACTATATAAAAACAAGCGCAAAATGTACTTGCTATGAACATAATAAAGTAAACAACATTCAATGATACAAAATTACGAGGCAATTGTTTCTAACTTAAACGAACTTAACTTGCTGTGTATCCTTTCGACTTTCGTTGAACTCTTCATAGTTTGAATGTGGAAAAGAGCCACAATTTTGTAAACCAGTTAAATGGTCTAAATATCCTACTCATACAGACCAATTATTCTGTTACGTTACCTCATAAATGTATTTGAAATATAATTTTCTCGTTCAATTCTTAAGCATTACCAATCCAACTTCTACAGTCCAATTGGAATCCTGACAAAACTAAGTCACATCTCATTAGCTACTGAAACTCAATTCACGGTGAACAGTTTTCAGCAGTCAACTTATTCCAGCAGTAGTGTTGATTTTTTAGGGAAAGTGGGTATTGAGTGAGTTTGAGGGTATTTGGGCTTCTGTCCAGCACTGAATTAGTGTGTTGCAGTTGCAAGTTGCAACTAAAAGCGTAATTTGGGTTTGCGTTTTTTCACATTCCCAAATTCTACACACAGAGTAATATACATAGTATAGGGAAAGTTATGTAATGCTACGACAAAAACGGCGGATTTTCGGCAGAAAAAAATTCATTACTGCGCCCTGGTAGCGAAAAAATGGATAAATCAGTTGCTAAATTATAAAAAATCGACTAATATGTGGTGTAGTCAGACTCCCTGTGGGTCGTTGATACCGAAAAATCAAATGTCGGTAAAACGTCCTTCTGACCGTCTGTTAGTGTCTCTGTCCGCTTGTCAACACTACTAGCACCCAAACCTTGCATAGTATTTTTTCTAAATTGAAAACAAACCTGTCCATTTCACTCGAGTCAAAGCCTTGAGATTTTGAAAAACATTACTTATGAAACATTACTCATGAAAAACAAAAACTTAACGTGAAACCGTCCACACATTTTCAAAATTTTCTCAAAAACGGCTCCAATTTTTTTCATTAAATTTCTTGTCAGCGAAACAATCCAATCTGCTTCCAATTTCTGTGTACAAAATTATTGAAGTCTCTTGATGTCAGTACGGCGAGAATAACTGCGACGCGCCTCAACGCAATGCTCGTGTGCAGGGGACCAGGAGAGGTGGCTCAGGGCATCAACTATGTCACTGCGGTGCCTCTGACCGGGAGGGCCTAGGGTCCGCGTCTTGATGGTAGAAGGCTTTTCGACACCAACCAGACACTTGGATCGAATTAAGCCGAATTAATCTGAAGGAGAATTGTAGTGTCCGGCTGTTCTATTAGGTAGTTTCCCGTGGTTTCTTCGATCAACAGACGAATGCCGGAGCAGTACCCAAACAAACGGGCCACGGACCGCGTGCGATCTTTTCTTTCCCTTCCTTTTCGTATCACCACCCTTACTCACACAAACACGCACACACTTACCTCACATACACTTCACTAGCACACTTGTCAAGACACCAGTCAATAGCTAGTCCCGGGTGGGGCGGTGCTACAATGATAGGAGATACCTAGTTGGGAAAATCCCTGCATGCCGACGTCGGCTCTGGATCTCTCCATCCAGCTAAGGAAGATCACCGCCACCTTCCGCGAAAAAACACCAACTACACTTACGGTACCTTAGCAGTAGGAGCATCCGGTATCATCAATCAATCAATCATGTCAGTGAAGTTTAGATGAGTTCATAATTCGGACGAATGGAAATTGTTATATGCATCAGCAATTCTGTATGAAGGTTTGCTTTATGATGTAAGAGGCAGAAAGTGTTACAAGTACAGAAAATAACGATCTCCGAGTCATCCATTGCAAGAAATAGACTTGGATCGTGAAAAGGACTGTGCCCTGTTTTGTGGCAATTCACGATTCTCATTACAATCGAAGACTTGATGCAATAAGAAATTTTTACTGACGCTTCACACTAATTCGTTACGAATCTATTTTCAACTTCCATCAAAAACAGAAAATGAGAGTTCATTGCTAGGTAATTGAATATTGATAATGAATTTATTGGGCAATAATTATTTGTTATAATTTGAAAAATGTTAGTGTATAGTTTTAAAAATGTTATTACTGGTACACAAATAACAGTGATCACTTCTGACTCATATGTTTGTAAAGCGATCTGAAATTAATATCGCCTGTTCTTGTTTTCGCAGATTGGCAACTGGATGACTTTACATACTTTCAAGACAACCGTGTCTGGCACGTGGTGACAACGTAGGAGGAGGTGAGCGTCAGGTGATAAGCTGCAGCAACTTTCCTGTTTGTGTTTTTCCCATTCAAGTGTTTAGGCAGACAGGTACACGCCTTGCACGTTGGAACCTTTTCGACTTTACAGATTGGTTGGGGTGGGGTGGGCAGAGACTTGAGCAAACGAACAAAACGTCAAGTGAGAGCGTAGGCTTCCGCGGCCGGAGTCAGTAATGCGATTACGCCCTGAGGAAGGTCACAGAATGGCGACCAAAACGTCGGCACCTTCCCCATGGACGCGGCGTCACGCGGACAGCCTAGTAAATACGAACAAAACGTCTCTTTAGTCGATTCTGAGCAGTATGATTAAGAAACAAAAATGTAATACTGAAGATATGGAGGAACGTTGTGACTGTTTTATTGGTTTATTGACTGCAATGTAACAATTGTTTTATTTAATGAAAGCCGGTTCCCTGAACCCCTGAAAGCAGAAAAATATCTCTTGAAACATTACCGCTAATGTCTTTATTATTTATGACAATAATTTTATAATATTATTATTATGGAAACTGAGAATTAAACAAAAAATAAAATATTAATAAAATTAATATAAAATATAAATAAAAATTTATTAGAAGTAAATCAATAATAATTGAAAATAATTAATACAAAATAATAAAATATGATTTCTCTAAAATGGCAATAAACTGACCTAAGAGTAAATGCTCAGTTTGCCAAGAGATATGTGTTTACTGTTTTGAGTGTAGTGGCTGCAGTACTTTGAAGAACAACAAGGTCAGAATAAGTGCTTTCTTTTTCTTTTAACTACAGTTAGCCACATTTTCCCAGCCCGATATCAGAGGGCACTATTTATTATATTACTATGTATATTGCTATATATAATGTTATATAGAAACATAAGTAATCTGACATTTTCCATCATGAAAAGTGGAAATTTCTAATTTATTTAATAAAAATGCTTTATAATTTGACGTATTTCTCAAGCTGCCGTTCCTTAGTGCCTGCTTCTTCAACCAAGTTTGAAGATAACTTGAAGCAGTGAGAAGCCCTCTAACGCCACTCCAACTTTCCCTGTTTTTTCCTAGAAGATTCAGGGAAGAAGTCGTACAAAAAATCAAAGAACTAACAAGGAAATCACATGAACAACTAGTTGACTTCCTCGAATTATAAACGGCTACGCAATATACTAACACTACATCAACCACAGAGAGTGTTCTCAATCAGGTAAAATGTTTACTCCGAGATATGGTTCGATCTTTTTTTTCGACTCATCACGCTATTACCATTCTATGACTATCAACTTTGTTCTCATTTGCTCTGAGAGTTGCCATATCTCACAGTACACCACTTTGGATTATTACTGTATATACCATTCGTTTTGTTCTTTTACTTATATTCTTGTCTCATATGACAGAATTCAGCAAACCAAAGAGTTTTGGCCTTGTTTAATTCGTTTCAAAACCTCTGGCGTGTACGTGCCTCGTAACTAAACTCAACCTTCCGGACACTTTAAAAAGAAGTCAAATTTTTGCATTTGCAATTTTGAAAATTAAGGTATTTTAATGCACATTTTTAAAGAACAGATCCAAAGGTAGGACGTGCATCATGTTTTAGATTTCTTTGACCTTTCCACGGAAAAACCGTTGGAACGTTTTTGATAAACTTTTTTTGTAGATTGCATTTATTTCAAGCAAAAATTGCGCATTCTATTTAAAATGTGCAATGCCTTATTTAAAATCTCATATTTAGATCAGAATTTTTCGCTGCAGTGCCCGAAAATGGGATAAGAAAAAATCTACAATCAATATTATACTTTTTTGTGTAATATTTTAATTCTGGGATTTTGCCGAATATGAACCCTGCAACCTTTTTAAGCGTCTAATGAACTATTCCAGGGAAAATTTAAAGTAAAAATTCTTTCTTGCTGTTGCCAATCCAAAACCTTCTTTGGAAGTCTATTGCCTTGCATTCTCTGCATGTCTTCAAATCATATCATTTTGTCCTTTCAATTTCGTACAGTATATCCTCCTTTAAACCCATACTCCATTTAATTCTTTCATTACGTATTTTCACTTTTCTTGAGATGCCAGCGGATTTTCTTAGAAAGTCCATTTCCATGACCCTCAACTTTGTTCTCATTTGTTCTGAGAGTTACCATATCTCACCGTACACCACTTTGGATTATTACTGTATATACCATTGGTTTTGTTCTTTTACTTATATTCTTGTCCCATATGATAGAATTCAGCAAACCAAAGAGTTTTGTGCCTTGTTTAATTCGTTTCAAAACCTCTGTGACATAAAGTCTCTGCTTCCCAATTTTTACCGCTAATTATTTTACTTCTTCTGTTTTCTTAATTTTGTTTCCTGTGCCCATAGTTATGTATTCATTATACTATTTAATGCCCAGTACATTGTTTTAAGTTGAGTGTCAATTCCCGCTTTGCATACTAATCTCTAAACCTTATTGCATAAATTCTGTATCATCTTGGCCGTGCCCCACGATTTACCTGGTCATGAGTGAACTGTGTAGTGTAGAGAGTAGAGTACATATCCACCGATATTCCCATTCCTGCACAACTCCTTTTCCATTTTTGCAGGACCTCATTCACATCGATTTTGAACAATGTCGGTGATATGCAGCATCCTTGCTTTAGTCCTTTATCCTTTAGGAAATGATTTTGTCAATTGATTTCATACTTTCACTTTTCCTGCCTGCTCTGAATATAATTCTTTCATTGTAGCAATAAGTGTACTATTCAGATTTAGACGTTGCAGGACCTCCCATAATTTATCTACTGGCACACTGTGGATATGTTTGTGCGATATCGAGGAGTACGATGTGGAATTCTCTCCGCGTTTGCCATTTCTTTTGCATTACTTGTGGTAAACAGAATACATTTCAATGCAAAGGTACCCTGCTCTAAAGCCACTTCGTTCTTCTTCTTCGGGCATCTCATACTCTTGATTGGTGATTTTGTATTCCAGGGCGCATCAACAGCTGAGCTCATTACTCCCATAAGTTTTCTGCATGATTTTCCTCGGAAGGTGGCGGTGATCTTTCCCTGAGGAATGACGAGACACAACGCTAATCTACACGTCGGCTGGAGGAATTTTCGCCAACCAAGTATCTACTATCAGCGAGGCACCGTCCCAGATGGGAAAAGCTCTAATCTCCTAACTGATCTGACACGTGTGATAATGTAGTGCGTGTGTGTTTGTAAGTAAGGGATGAAGATAGGATAAGGAAGAGGAAGGAAAGATCGCGCGGGGTCCGTGGTGGAGTCCGTGGAGGGGGTCTGTGGCGAGGTCTTGCACTGAGGGAAGTTGCCTTATCTCCTCAGGATTCCGTACAACTTACATGATGGCACCATCTTAAACCTACTGTGTTAAATTCATGTTACTTTGGAATGTTCTGTATTTATACAATTTTTATCATTTTACCATGTTCATTTGTATTTCTTTGTTTATTCACATGCTAATTATAGTTTTTCGTTCATTTTCAGTATTGTAGAGCCATTGAAGATGGGATGAAGTTTCGAAGCACTTAAATGGCCGTATTTTCTTTTTATTAAATTTATGTTGTAGTAAACTACTTTGTGGTTGACATTTCTACTATTCTTCATTAATACTAATGGCTTACCACAGTATGTCCACTGCCACCACATAACGTGCAATACACTCTTTTAAACAGATTTTAACTGACAAAACATAAGGGAATTTTTATACGAAGTATATTTTTTCTGAGGTGGTGAGATGACCAATTTATTTAATTCCTGAGCCCTTAAAATGTAAAGGCACATAAACAACGTGTTAGAAAAGTAATTGACTGTACTACTCTGAGGGAGAAGATTAAATCACTTCTCGTTTTCATGGCCACACAATGAAAGTTTTTCTGCAGAAAAATTTCCGATTTATGCCGCAGCATTATAATACTTTCTCTGTATTACTCACGCATGTAGTATACGTGAAAGTAAAAGTGAAGGCTGTTTTTCTTTCTCCAGCTGACCTCACCCCACGACAACCTAATATATCTTCAAAGAGATCAAGAAAATTTGATATTTGTTTATACTTAACTACTTTTCTACTAGCACCCCTGTAATTCGAGAGGTATATTTGTACATATCTCATTGAAGAATTGGAGTAGAAAATTTGAGACCACCAGTACACGCTTCTTTGTTTTAATTATTCTATCACAATGGAAAATTATTTTTAATTGCATCCAAATTGTATTTACGATACCTACCCACTATTTATAACTCGTGTTACAAAATTTCAGTTAATAGTTATCTTTTCAATCAGAGTATTTCCTCGTTATTCTTCATCGACCTGAAAGACCAGGCTTTGGTTCTAAGTCAAAAACGTTGCATTTGTCCCCGTAAGTAGTTTGTGGCTAGTAATAGTTCATTGGCACTCTAACGCGGCAGTCTTCCACTGCTACACTTCACTGATCATTTCACGGGTCACTGCGTCATTGACATTCGAAAGAATGAGAATTCAGCGTCATTAAAGCGTTACTTTTACGGTTCATTACCATTCCTGGCGTCATGCTCATTGGTTCCTTCCACGAACTATACAGAACCGATAAAGCATGAAACATCGTACATCCGTACAACCCTTAAAACACATTACATGTCGGCAATAGATACGAGGACAATGACTGCAATAACTTTCTTGAAAAGTTTTCTGTATGAAAACTATTTCTCATTTGTACCATGGTGTAACGGTTAAACCGATATTTTACAAATGTTTGTCAATTGTGCCAGTTTGTCAGTACCGAACTATATAAAGATTTAATATGTACGATTTGAGTTTCGGTCTATTCTTCCTAGCTTACAGTACAGTATTCGGGTAACCAATGTGAGTCCGAGTGTTCGTTTATTACTCACGATTAGATCTCTTCAGGTTCACCATTAGGGACTGGTGACGTGGTGGAAACAAATCAAGAACTTCATTGTGTGTACCCTGTAGCGTTATGATGAAGAAATCCGACGACTGGATCTCATAACATGTACATTTTATGTGAAAAGATAGAACGGGGTGAAGTGCAGTAGACCCTTGCGCAGACCACAACTTTACACGTATTTTCTTCCCCAAGGGTGGTCACGTCGCTCGTTGGCCTTTATCGTCAACCCCCACGGGCGTACATCTTTCGTCTGGCAGCCAGATTCGCCGGCAGGCAGCACCCCACTGAGGCACCTTTCCAATTAAGCTAGCTCTGAGCTGCTAGCTGATCGGGCTAGCACTGGAATCTAACCCATGCACCGGAATCAATCTTTCCAATACCAACTAGTAAGGCTCGGAATTTTATAAAAAATCATATTTGTAATTATGATCTTTATAATACTCTAATTATCAAAATTTCACAAAAAGATTAAACGAACCGAAATGCGATAATTTTATGTAGTATATTAGTGCATATTAAGTGCATTTTTTGTTAATGCATCATATTTCATTATACTTATGATATTATTCATATGTTATTGTTGTTTTTCGTTCTTCATGTTGCATATTTCTCTTGAAATTTCATTTAATACTCATGTCTTCTGAAACCGTGAAAAGTGTATTTCATAAGGTGGATGCGAATGATATTCATGAGAAATCATGGAAATACCTTTCGTTTGTTGCATACATCCTTATGTACGATGAAATGCTCATAATGTTTCATTAATTTCAAACAGAAATTACGCAAAAACTACTCACATTTACACAAAATTGTACATGACCTCCTTTAAAGAGCTAATTTTGTGCAACAGATTTTGCCTGAGGCAAAAATCTCTATCTTAAATTTTGTAGTTTTGAATTTTTTTTAAATTTTCGAAAAAAAGAGCAATACCTGAAAGTATGATTATCATCGTATTTTTACTGTACTTTATTACATATGGGTAGAAACTTTAAAGAAAAAAGTTGGAGCGGTTTTTTGAAAAAAAAAAAACTGCGATAATTCCAAGCGCAAATTACGTAAAAACTACGCATATTCTCAAAAAATTGAACGTGACCTTTTTTAAATAACTGATTTTGTACAATGCACTTTAAGGCAGAAATTTATAACTTCAATTTTGTAGTTTTAAAATTGTTGTTGCAATTTTCGAAAAATTTGGGATATTAACGAAAATGAGATCTTCACCACTGTCTTAAACGCAGTATCCAACAAAAAACCTTCCTGTCGACACTAAGATGCGCAGCACCCACGCTAGTCAGAAACCACTGACATCTGCTGTCTTTACCAGAAAGCCGGAGCGCAATTTGTTCGAGCCCTCGACCTCCTTCCTTGGCCAGTCATGTAGTGTCCCTCTCCGCTCTAGAAGTTAAGATCATGTTGGAATACAAGCGGAGTATTCGAAAGCTGCTCAGAACTAAGATCACCGATTGAAATCTTAGTCAGGCTATCAGTAGATCAGGTACAATGCTGGAATAATGCATTGGACGCAGAGCTGGATGATCTTGATTGCCACATGAATAAACTAACGACAGGTCATTGAAATCTCCAATCGCTCAGCGGTATCGTCAGACACTCCTGCAGATCAAGAGGACGTGAACTTCAAATCTGAATGATTCAAAGAAAAAACACACTAGCAGAATACTTACAAAATTCAAGGCATATGTGACTTGTCGGAGTATTTAAGGAAGGTATCCTTAAGCTGGAAAGTGCCTGCTTCATCAATAGGAAAAGGAAACAACAGGAAAGCCGAACAAGATGGCAAGTCAAACAAGGAAAATATTCCCGGAGCATCCAAGAATAGGTGGTCTGTACTCGGGACTGGCTGCGAGATGGTTCCTTTAAGAAAGAGATCGAAGATTTGGTTCCATCAACCCTGGTTAGGACAGGAGTGCACCAGAAGGGGATCAAAAAAATAATGAAATATTCAGCTAGATATGGACAAAAATCCAGAAATGCACGGCTACTTGTCCGAACTGTGGCTTCAAGAATCATACCCAGATATTTGACGAAACACCTTAGTCTCCTAGACATTGATGTAAGGTGAACTTACAAACTGCAAAAGAACGTTGTACTGCTCACTCTCACATCTTGCGTAGAAGTATTTGGTTCTTAGGTCCGTTGGTAATACCCGACTCCAGAGGAGTATCGGAGTATCATATTGGGTTAGGCCTTTAAGCCAGGATTTTCGAGGATTTTCATTTGGTCATTCTACTTGAATCTTGAGCGTCCCTGGTTTCTTCTGATTTGCACTTTGTATTCAAAACTTTGAAGTAGGCTACGTAAACTATCTTTCTAACATTCTTTGTTGATGAATATACGACTAAGATAAATTGCCATTGTGTTTATAGTAATAATAGTAATAATAATAATAATAATAATAATAATAATAATAATGAGAAGGAGAACCAAGAATACTTTCATACTGCCATTTTTAATGCTTTGAGGGGATAAAGAGTATTTGGGTATTTGGGAATTGATAAATAATTTTCTTTCAGATAAAAGAACCAACTCATCGCACGGCAACAGAAGCGACTGTCAGCCGCATTTCAATAAATCTTCTCTAAACCGAATTTTCAGACGTCGCATTGTCGTCCAGAGAATCGACCAGATCCTCGGGGGCGGAGCCCTCAGGAGAGGGAGGAAGAAACAAGGCTTTCCAATGGCTGAAGCAACCCGCGAGGCGGCGCGTGCGCGGCGGCGGCGGTTAGGCAACGCGCGGCGGCGGCGCGCGCTGCACGGGTCGCCGCGCGGGTCAGGGCGGGCCCGGGGAGCGAGAACGCGCGCTGCCGGTCGCTGCAAGTGGACGCGCGACAGCCACCGCCGCGACCCCGAAGCGCCAGTGGGGCGAGGGCGCGGACACCAGGCCTCCAACCCGAGCGCTGCCAATGTAATCGTTTGCCGTGGGGGCTGCTGAGATATTTGTGGTCATCCATTAACTAAGGGTTGCGGAGGTTTCGACAACAAACTATATACAATATAGAATTTTAATAAAAAGGAAAATAGCCGACAGATGTGATGGGACTACGTCCAACCCAACTTCAGTGGCTCCAAGCAGTGGATTCAAGTCTCAGTTCGTTCCAGTCTATAATCCGTACGCATGCCAGAGGCGGCCACACTAACTCACTACAACTTGAATCCCTTTTTTATTGCAGCCACTTGAAGGTGGAGATGAAATAGTACACCTCGAAATAGGCCTTGTTTAGTTTTATTAAAATTGTATATGTAATACTATTTGTAGGTGATACTCTGCATGCTTAATAAATAAAACTTTAGATTTTGATTTTTAAAATATGCTGTAACTTTAACGCGGCTCGTAGAAAGTATGCCATGTAATTCGAAATGTTCATTCTTTGAGAAAGTTTGTACGAGCCGTTTTCTCTTAGACTACCGGGGTCCTAAATTCACTCCCTTTCATCATCAATAGTTGAATTATATAAACTATTGGTGCTAAAGCAGCAAAGACTTTTTTGTCCCTAGTAACGGTTTTGTAATACTATTTATACCGCAATTTCTCTCCGAATTAACGCATCTCAGTCATCATTTTTTATAACTCATTAGAAATATTAGAACATGAGGTCGGGCTCCTCGTGCTGTGGTCAGCAGACTCACAAAGCCTTCCCGGACAACACATACGTCAAACACAAGGATGCCACGACGGGACTTGAATCTGCGACCCTTCAGATCGACGCGCTGAGTCGGCTCACGCACTAGCGTCCTCGGGCATACAGGCCGACAGCGATATAAAACTGCGTTTTATACAGCCAAACCTCGTCCCAACAATGAGACGTAATTCACGGAACTACAGCTGTCATCTCGCGAGGTGGAATGTCATTGTCGATTTCCAATCTGATCTCAATATATTTCCTGAAGGCTAGCAATTTTTTTTTAATATTACATTTTAATCGTTGTTTTAAGAGAGAAAACCTCATTATTGGGCTAATTTCAATTCTGATTTGCGGATTGCTTGAAAGAAAATACATCAATACATATGCAAATAATGCCTCGCAACACGGACAAAAAATATGGATAGTCAAATAGGTTTTGAATACTTCGTAAAAAAATATTTCTTAAAACAAGACTGCGATAAAGAGTATGTCTATTGTATTTAACAATAATTCAATAAATAAACATAATAGCATCTACTACTGCCAAGTGTATTGAAATTACAAACGTAGATAAATTGGTTTCTACACAACTTATTCGATATTTGGGAATAAAATATTTCCGAAAGTTGTAAAACATTTAATGACATGGAAATAATGTTTGTTTTTAAACAATATTAAATATGGAAATTACAAAATTAGGTCCAATATGTCCATCTATGTTCTTCATAAACTACGAGGTTATATTCTAAATTGTTAATTTAAACAACTAGAATTATCCCTTAGATACCATTAACAAATATTAATAAACTCTTTAACTGTAAAAACTTACCTCTAGGTATACTTGTTATATTATGGTTCCAAAAAATTTTTCGACAAGATGCAAGAAAAAAATGGGTGAGGTTTTGCGTAGCATCGGACGCCAGTGCAAGAGGCTTCATGTGTAAGTGGTAATGCTTCAGCATACTGAGTGACGCGTGGATGCGCTTGGCATATTCACTCCAAAGCACTAAGAAACTCAAGATAAAGAATTCGTTAAATATATACTCTAGGATACAGATAAATATTTTTTCTGGTATAGTTGCTTTATTTTCTTTTCTTGCGTCTTTTGTAGTCTTCCATTGCAAGGAAATGCTACCCCTTCAACTGAACCAGCCACGCTGATTTCGAATATTTTTTATTTGCCTATACGCCTTAAATTTTAGATTGTAATAATGGCTTAATGGCTCTGAAATTTTAAGTTGATTTCACTCATGGGATGTTCTTCAGTGAAATTCGACATATACCACGTCCAATCAGTCATTTTACCGGACACTTTTATCGTTTTCTTTTTATCACTTTCGTTTATTGCCGCGACGTGCACTTGTTTCCAGTACAACATGGCCGAGAAAACTCCAAATGAACATAACCTACTTAGATGTCCTGTATGTCTTTACAAATTGTTGATGGAGAAATTGATTGGAATTGATGGAGGTAAACAAGTGAAAACGGATCGTCTCTTTCTCTCTTCTAAACCTTCTTTCCTAAAATCTAATTTGTATAAGAATTACTAACAAGTGAACACTAATAAGACTATAAGAATTGTTCTGTAAATCAGAATGGATTTTCTAAACGGACTAATCTTTCTGATTAAAATGCGGATTTGAATACCACACATATAAAATTATTACCTATTTATGTCCCTCAACGATAATTTCACGTCAGAATGCAAGAACAAGAAGCTATTAAATTAACGGGTCATGCGAATGCCTCCTCTTTAAAACCGTTTCTACAATTAGTTGTGGATCACCATTCTTAAATTCTGAACTAAATACGCAATTAATGAACCACAAGTTCAGCTCTTGAAACTTCACCAGCTGCATATAATGTCAACAACTGCACATTTAAAGAATGTTCATTTATTTAAATATGAAATGAATAGAGATGTTACATTAATTCACCTAAGTTTGTTGTGTGAATTAATAATTATTCTAAAAATGTTACATATTTAAGAAATAAATGTTTTGCTTTGTCGACAAGACATTTTTATTTCACGTTGGCTAATTTTTACTAAGGGCCTTGACTTAAGACCGATGCCGTTGTATCTTCTATTAAAACGTGGGTGTAATATTTATTATTAAGATAAGGTTGATATTACGATTTAGTATTATTTATATATTTATTTTTAATTCATGAAATAATTTTCCATTCCACTCGTTCTTAGTTTCCCAGATAAATTCACTCGCCTCTACGCTTCGGTTCACCTCTACGGTTCATGTTTTCATCGGTAAATTCAGAACCTCTCATGGCATTACCTTTGATAAACATTAAATGGAGAATATTGAAATTACCTTTCCATTATTCCAATAAACATTTTCTATTAATGAACTAAATAAATAATAATAATAATTGATATCAAACAATTTTATGATGTGCAATTCAAATACTGTACGTACTTCATGCCTTGTATTTTTTTACTACTTGTATACTTTTGAATACCGATTAAGTTGTGTTATCAAATAGTGGAGAACATGGTAATCAATGTTAGTATTTTTTGTTAGTCTATTTTTAACTTTAGAATGGAAGAAATGAATCTGAGAGTAGTAAAGAAAAAATTATAAAACATGCGATTAAATCGAATGTTTCAAGAACAAATTTTGTCGCTGAAACGTCGAAGGACTGAAAGAATTTCGTGTTTCGATTTGTAATGCAACACGCAGGTCGTCCTTTTCCTGGTATCCCGAGTGTCAAAACAAATTCTTTCAGTCTTGAATACATGAGAGTGAGCCGCCGATGTTACAAGAGGGCAAGATTTCATATCTTAGACTCATGAAGAAAGGTGAAGGAAAATCCAATGGAAACGGAATTCAAATATTTACCAATTAGTTACGTATCTATGTCTTGATCTGACCAGAGATGCACCCTCTTGATTGTTCCAAACATCCTACAAGACACACTGTTGCGCATTAAAGAAACTAGGTAAGAAACGTTTTTCCCAATCGTACCCTATCGTAAGCAGAATCGTACCCGTTATCGTATTTCCGCCCCATCTTTTCTATTGTGTGTATATCTACGCATGTTGGTGCTCGGGTCTTTCTGATGTGTCAAGAGCGACAAACTTTTTAAACTTTTTTTAATCATTCTCATTACCCAAGAAAACAAATACTTTTCATTGCAATTTCTACATAAAATGATTTCAGTACGATCTAGGATTTAGTATAAATTAGTTCAGACCCTGCAAACCATCACAATTCTGTTTATATGACAGTTTAATGTCTTCATAACTGCATATATTTTGCTTATATTGATATATTGTTGCATTCGCACACTCATTTCACGCATTAGAGATATTTTGCTGTCACTACAAGTTCCTGGAAACTAATCCAATAGATTGTAGAATTGGAGACTGGAAGGATTCAGCGTATAGAGTGTAATATTGCAACGTCGTCGGCTAGGAGACGCGTGGGTGGGTCACCGTGGCCGGAAAGAGAGTGAGAGGCATAAGGTCCGCTTCAGTGGGGGGTGCTGGTGATTTGTAAAACCGGAGGGCCTGGCGATTGTGCGCAACTTGAGGGTGGACTGGCACACCAATATTTCGACAGAACTTTTCATTCCTCACCACTATTTTTTTTTATTGTATGAAGAAATGCAATATTGTGCTCTATTGCAATTCTTCTTGGTCTTCTACGCAGTGATCAATTTTGGTATGCGTGCATTTTCATGGTCGTATGAGGCTTCTTATTAAATCGTTTTATCAATACAAAATATGATGTAATTTTGAAACATATAAAGACCGAACACTTGCAGTCGTCTCTGGTGAAACAGTACTGAAAATATAAATATCCAGAAATTATGAAAAGAATTTGAAAAGATGTAAAAGTATTTCGGTGAGTCTGACAGGCCACAGGAAAGGAAATTTTATGATGGATAATATATACATTGTATATCACTTTGGACAAACGGCTATTACGGAAGGGGATGCTGTATTAGTGGATTTGTAAGCCTTTTAGATGGTGAGCAGACAGTAGCTAGGGCAATTAATATTAGTGATTGGCTATAAGTTCTTAACTGAAAGATGGAAGGAGCTTTCTGTGGTGTTGGGGCTACGTGTAAGCATGAGGAATGAGACAACAGAGGAATTCTGGACTTGTAATAAGGTTGATATAGGGTTGCCAACTTAGCCCGGCACTTTAAATCATCTTCCAAGCCGATCAAGAGGAGATTTTAGAAAAAATAAAATTAAGCGGATTCAAGAAGAAATTAATTTAGCAACTATCGTACGATGGTACAGAAGATAGAGACAAAAGCTACTGATTATATTAAAGCAAACGTTATTTTAAAGTAATGGAGAGGTAACATAAAAATAATATTAAGAAAGAACGGGACAATGAAAAAGAAATATATAAATAGGGAAATAAAGAATTGGTAGAAGTAAATTAATTTAAGTATGTTAGTTTTACACTGCAAGGCAAAGGTGGATAAAGGAAACACATTAAGCTGAAAACGAATAGTTCCAAAGCAGCAAGAAATATAGGACTTGCAGTGAGAACGTGTTTAGGAAGGTGGTTCTTTGGAGCTGTTCTGTGTTTATTATGTATGTATATTTAGAAAGGAGATTCAGTTTAAGTATCTTATTGAGTGTGTGATGTATGGCCTAGAAATTTCTGGACTGAAATACATGGAAAAGGATTCCAGGAAATATTGCAGATGAATTTTACAGCTAGAGTTCTGACCACGAAAATATTTATTGTGGAGAGAATTATTGTTTGAGAAAATTAATATAAAATTAGGTTTTAGAGCGATTTTATTTGATGAGAATATAAGAAAAATTCGGATTGTTCAAAACATAGTGGCAAGAAAAGCAGGAAAACGGTGGAGAAGAAAAGTTAAGCGAAAAGAGAAAGAGTATTTCAATTAATATTAATTGGAATAAAGTTTCCTACAAGGGACTGTTAATGACATAAAAAAAAGAAATAGGGGATGTCAAGTGCATGATATGGAAGGGAAAAGCAGAGAGAGTTGGTAAAATTTATAAGCAAAACAAGAAGAAAGAACCATAGCTAGAATATCTGAAGCAAGCATATCAGGTAAGGCTAAAACAAAAACAATAATTAGATGCGGAAGCCAAAGGAACTAGTTAACAATGTCTAGTGGAACAAAAAATTGAACTGTTTGAGGAAGAATTGGGAGCTTTTGAACATTATATAATTGAATAAGGATAGGAAAGGAGGCCGAGAAATACGTTGACTTCTGAAGATAATATTAAGACATTTGTTGGTAATCAAGGGGAATAAGAAGTTTTTAGGATTATGGGGGCATGAAAAAAATGAAATAGCAAAAAAATTCCAAAAATAAGTAAATAAGTGAAGATGAGAACCGAGGTACAGTAACAGAGAGGTACAAAATGTGAAGGGTGATAATGCGAAGGGGCGAGGATTATATATCTCTGTGATCGCTGTAATGGCAACATCAAAAAGCTTGTTATGGTGAAAATGGGGACAACTATCGTAAACACAGTATAGTAATGTATAACAAGTTTTGTTGATCTATGTTACATAAAATTATTATTATTAAAATAAATGTTCAAAATATTTTAAGGTATACATAGATACAAACTACTATGTTCACTGTCCCTCCATATTTACCAAACGAGGGTGAAAAAAGGGTGCTTACCGGTCTTAATCAAACTTACACTTAAGTACGACCTCATAAGTCTTCTGGATCGTGTTTAGATGCCAATTTAGCGCTAGGAACCAAATTTAGTTTCTGAGCCTTTCCGGAACAGTTAAGCGTAGCGAATCAGAGCAACGTGACGACCGCGTTAAAGTCAGTACTTACAACGAGATTACGATTTTCACACACGCTGATTGAACAATGTGGAGCATATAAATATAGAAACACGTTCCAGATTTGTATCGGTTTCGTGTGATACGGTCAAACGAATAGCACGAAACGCTCTAGAGTAAAACTCGTTGCCAAGCTGTCGCAATATAAAACGAGCAATCACGGAGTGACCCAAAGGGAACGCTGAAGCCCAGGCGCGACTAAGAATTACGACCCCTTGAAAGCGGAGCATATTTCATAGTTTTACGAGCAGGTTCCGTATCTTTGCCTTCCAACAGCGGATCATTTTCCAAATCGTGAATTGAGAATTCCACAGAATGAAGTCCATTAAAAATGCGAATGTATTACAGCTTCTTTCCCGATTTTTTTCATTATTTACAAAAAAGCGTAATAAAAAGAGTTTAGACACAAAACACCTTTACTAAGAGACATATTGCTTGAAGACTCAATTAAATGTTATAAAGATAATTTCAATTAAAATGTATTTGTAAAATGTGTCAGAATGCTCGCAAATAAAACTAAGAATTTATTTTCAAGAATACCCTAAATGCGTAAAATTAACCCCCTATTAGTCCAGTACTGTGATATTTTAATCTTAAAATAATTATTGTAAAGGTGAAAATGTAAAATGATTTATTCATTACCTTGGATAACATACTGAAAGTCGTCTCCCAGCCTGTACTTGTAACTTTTTTGTAAAAAAAATTTATCAGTGCTATTTTCTCAAAAGATATTCACAGAAAAGATTCTAATGAACAAATTTCTTTCCTATTGATAGATGTCTCTAAGATCTTCATAGAGGACTTGAAGAAGTTCTCTTCTCCGACGCTTGGACATCAACAGGTAAGAATGCTATATTTTTCAACTGTGCAACGTGGCTATTCATAACCAAAGCCATCGTTAAATACATTCACAATTTAACACAATAGGCTAGGACGCGCGTGAATAAATCTGCATATCCTAACTCACCTGACCTTCCGACTGAACTCAAAACACAATAACTAATTTTAGCAGATATCCGTGGAACCCATCTTTCCGTCATTCTCACTAGAAGTTAACCTCCAGCTTTTCGTTTTCGCTCATGTTTAAACTAAATGTGAGATTGACGAACGGTACAGTCACAGCCGGGGGTTCTGGTGGAGTTTGGAAACGGGCGCTCGGACCCTGAGTTTCTCGGCATGTTTCTCATAGTGTCAAGGTGGGAGCAGTGAGCAAGCCGCTCTGGGGCGCGTAAAATCCCCCAAGAATGAAACTATATGTTCGTCGGGCTCGTCGTCCTTCAACTCAGAGGATTTAACAATCTCTTCTTTCATTTTACACCTCATCACGAAGAACACTAATCACAATGTGCTGCCCAAAACACTTCATTCCAGCCTAAACTCCGTCCAGTCTAAACGGCGGCCAATACTTGGCAGCAAAATTATTACGTAAATTAACAACTAAAATTGCATCACGATAAATAAATATCACACCTTTTGATGTGATTTCCTCTTAGCCCGGCAAGGTCTTTGCCGCACCTTGCCAGAAAACATGAACAGAAAACATTGGTAGCGAGCTAGCAAGAGAGTGCACATCTTCAACCCTATCACAGCCCCCTAAATGCCTAAATGTCTAGAAGGCTGTGGTCCCATGCAGTTTCCTCTCAAAGCTCCGTGTTGTGAAATATAAATATAGAACTTTGTATGAGTGTATTAACTCGTAAAAGATAGAACAGTTGAGGTATGGAATGGGTTGCTATGGATGCGAGTTTGGTTTGAGAGAAGCTGGCTTGAGTTCGCAAGAAATTAACGCATGACGATTAAGTCGTGATATTTAAAAGTGTTTAAATACCCAATTAGTAGTGTCTTCAAGAGATTAGAAGATCGCCGAAACTTTGGGGAAGGTAATAGATATAATTAATCGGCGGTTCAAGAATGTGGAATAAAATATTCGTAGAAGCGAATCAGGTAACAGTTTGCCAATTGATTAGCAATCCAGAACTCAAGAACAATATCTTTTTTTCTTGTTGAAACTTTAAGTGTCCTTATTTCAAATTATTTCAAGAGTGAGGAAAACGGACAGCGGCGTAGGATAATTGAAAAGCAGCGGCAGCTGAAATTATTGGATAAACTCACGATCGTGGTCGCAGGAACGTTTTATTAAGGAGGCACACACTGTTGCGGGACGGACGTTCATTAGATACGTAACTATTCGTCTCACTCACCTTCCTTAATCTCTTCCTCTGCCCTTATTCCTCTGCCCTCTGCCATTGATTGACGTTTCCGTCAACTACAGTGGTTATTAGTCCCGCACGTTTCGTGCATTTTTTTGTCACGAGAGGTTGCAGTGATCTTCACCCGCTGGATGGTGAAATCCGCCGACGACCTAAACGTCGACTTATGGGATTTTTTGCAACTAAGTATATACCGTATGCTGGGAGCATACCTCCCCAGCCGGGACCAGGTCTAAGCTCCCGTCTGGACTCTCTACATGTGATGTAGAATAGTGCATGTATGTATAAGTGTGTGTAAATAAAGAGGTGGGTTAGACAAGGATAAGGAAGGGCAGACCGCGCGTGGTCAGTGGCCCGTTTGTTAAGGTACTGCTCCGGCATTCGCCTGGTGTTATTCAGAGAAACCACGGAAAACTACCAATAAGAGCAGCCGGTCGCAAGACTGTTCTTCTTCCAGACAACGGCTGAATTCTACACAGTTATCTAGCTAGTGTCGAAACTCCTGCCACCACCGGGACTCGAAACCTAGGGCCTCTGGTCACAGGCACGGTAGCGACATCAGTTGATGCCCTAAGCCACCTACACTGGGTCCTGATTTTGATTAGGAATTCCTCTCCGCCTTCCCACACAGTTACTGTTAGAATACTAATCCTTCCTTTAACCGAGCACGGAGGGTACAAATACCGGTTCTTTATTTTATCTTGCAAACCGTGTCTGGCAGCACATGCTTTTGTTTTGGCAATTTGGCAACGCGTGAAATACCTTCGGCATCCGTTTCTCTTTTAGCGACCCCCGCCAGTCGCGTGCCGTCCGATTTCGGAGAGGGAGAACGCAGCTATTTAAGTTGGAAGAAAGAGAAAGCACTTATTCTGTCCTTGGGCAGTCATTCATTCTCGTTTCATTCATGGTCGCAAGAATTCTCGTTTAGGGAAGATGAATCGCTTCCAAAATGTTGAAGAAGAATCAACATTTGATGGAAGTTTATGTCGTATCTAAGTATTTTTTATTGTATCTCTCTTACTTCGTAAGAAAAGGAATATTGTAATAGTCCGCCACAAAACAGAAAAAATCTTATTCTTGGGCACTGGTAAAAAGTGAATTAATCTTGTTCTGACATAGTAGTAAATTACTTCCTCTAATTCGTAGTGGTTAGAATCCATTTTTTGTGGGGTCCTTGATATCAAAAACACGATTAATGGCAAAAAGTCTGTCCGTCAGTGGTAAAAGCTAGCGCACGAGCTGTTCAGTCAATATTCTCCAAAGCTGATTATCCCGAGCGACCTGAATGAACCGGAGGCTTCGGGGTTTGAAATGGATATTTTGATTCGTGAGTGTACTTTACATGAAACCTCAACAACATTTATAAAATGTTTCCAAAAGTGGCTGTAAATTTTTTGAATGAACTGTGTCCTGGAATAGCGTAAAGGATGCTTAAGAAAATGGTGCAGGTCTGATCCCTAATTTTTCGAAAATTGCAAAACTTCAATTTTTGTTTTCTTACAACTACGATAATGCAGATATTTTTTCTTAATGTAATCTGTTCTTTAAAGACATCTTCAAATACGATCATGTACAATTTTTCGAAAATATAATAAGTTTTCATTTTCCTCGAAATTTTGCACGAAATATAGGCAACTTTTATTTTTTAAACAATCTTTTCCCAAAAACGGCACCAAATATTTTCTTGAGATGTTCTCCTTGGATGAGCCAAAAGATGATACAAATACGGTACTAGTCTCATTTGCATTTTTTAGTTTTGAAATGTTATCTTTCCGGTTCACTATTGCAAAAATGTCTTATTTCTTACGAAATAAGGGCTATAAAGTAAAACAAATCATTTTCTTAAAACGTCACTTTCATGCCCAATTATGTACGGGTGCATAATTTCGTAATTTTGTTACCTATTTTAGGTGCCTGAATCATCACTGTTTTGCACCTAAGATGTCAAAACGTCACATCGCAACAACAAGCAGATTTGGTTCCTTACAACAAAAGAAGATTACTGATGTTTCAAATTCTTCTAAGTGAAAATTACTGCTACTTAAATGTTCAGAAATATCATATACACTGTAGTTACCAGGGTAATAAACGTTTTATTTCGACAACTTATGTTTCAAGAATTAATTAGTCAGTTCTACAGTAATTATAAAATCCTTTCTTTACCCTACAAATGAGCATTTTATTTATTTTGTTTATTTTTCTTCCTTCGCAAATTTTGTTCGGATTATCCGAAATTTCGGATTTGCGGGGTTCGGATTAGCGAGGCTCTACTGTACTATAAATTCAGAAGGTTTTGAAGCACTCTCCTGAGACCTCCCTATCGAAATTGCATCAGCAGTGTAATGTTTATCTCAGCAGCGCACATGTTGCACGGAAAAAATTGAAAATGGCTACAAGTGGCAGGCCCTTCAAGAACTGAAGACACCAGACAGGGACGGGTGTATGCATTCCTGGTATTGATTTAGGAGCTTCATTGAATTAGGGCTTCAAGTCCTTGGCTCCTTGTTTTTAGTGATCATCCTCTTTTTCACCTCGACAGAAACGTAAACAAACACAACTGTCAGTTCTGGTGCACGTCGAAACCACATGAAACTGCAAAAACCTCCTTCATTCTCGGAAAGTCGGGGTTTGGTGCCATATCTCGCCACCGGATTATAGGACCATTTATTTTTTCTCAGAGACAATTACATCTGAAAAGTATAAGTATACACCATCTCAGCTTATCGGAATAACGAACCTCTTGTTGAAACATAAGACTCCGAAAGGGGTGACAGGAAACAGGACACTGCTAGAAATGCGATAAAATAACTTTACCGTTCCTAAACATTTCGTTACCTCACACTTTTGGAGAGCAATATCTTAGAGATGGTGTGGAGATTAACACATAGAATTTGCTTCTAAACGAAATAAACATTCTGAAGTTATTCATTATAAAATTTAAAATATCTTTAAAAGACCCTTGTGAGTGAAACGAACAAAATGAATGCGAAAGAAATTAATCAGTATTTGCACTAAACCTGGAGCCCGCCCATTTGGATCTATTATTTTTACCCTCTCGTCTCCTACAGGTGGCCTCTTCAGATGAATCACGTTTTCTGCTTGATGGTCTTTGGCATATACGGCGTGAAACGTTTGAACGCAACCACCCTACATCAATCGCCGTACGGGTCCATGCCGGAGGAGAGAGCGTGATGGTGTGGGGAATGTTTGCGTGGCCTTCCCTGGGTGATCTCGTCATTCTGGAAGGCACAATGGATCCACAGAAGTATGTAGCCATCCTTGGGGACCATGTTCACTCAACCCCATAAGTAGATCGTTTTTCCTGAGAAAGTCGGTATCTACCAGCTGAGCAATGCAACGTGACATACAGCTACAGTGCACGTGCGTGGTTCGAAGAGCCCCAGGATAAGTTTGCAGTACTCCCATGGCCACCAAACTCCTCCGATTTAAACTCAATCGAGAATTTGTGGGACCATCTCGATGGGGCTGTTCGTGCCGTGGATAAGCAACCGAGGAACCTACAGCAGCTGGCCACAGCATTGGAGTCGACATGGCTCAACTCGTACATTCCTGTCGCTAATTGACCCTCTTCCTGCAGGTCTCGCAGAGGTCAGCACTGTAAAAGTGTGTTATTCAGGATTTTGACGGGTGGTTATGCGGGGTGGACATAAATGTGACTGGATTGTGTATAAACATTGTCACTCCAACTGTTCACTGTGTATACTACTTCTACGCATATCATATATACTGACGATTTTGTTCACCCCATGGATGGATTTAACAATTTTAAATGTTTATAAAAATATGTTTACATTAGTTTAGTTTCAAGTGTTTAAACAAAATCATTTACTAACGATATCTATAAACCTGAAGATGAAGTCGCATCAATCCATGAAACATTGTTCTATTTTGAATCTCACAATAGCCCTTATTAAAAGGGCTCATGGATAAAAGAACTGGTTGCCTTTAATTAATTTTAGAAACCACCTATAATAATAAAACGACCAATACCAACTACAACTGAATTATATCAAATTTCTTTTTAAACTAAAACCCTTAGTGTTTAAAATACGTAGATTATATAAAATGAAACATTCTCTCCAAAAAATCGAAAAGGAAAGGAAAAAATGTCTCCCACTTTTAAAACCTCTCCCGTCTTTCTCTTTTCTCTTAACTTGCAATATTGTTTACGGTCTAATACCAGTACGTACTGAATAAACAGAGTCCGCGACAATTCTAGAACTCGCGGTGCATTTCGGTCAAGGAACGAAGACTTTCTGACGAGAAAATTCACAACGTTCACCTGGTGCATACTCTTAAAAGTGAAATCTTCGTAGTTAAGTACTCTGAAAATCCGAGTGGGCCGAAACGCACCGATGGACTTCTAGGGCTCCTGCGGTAGAGGCGGGAGGGAAGACGCTGTAGACAAGGCAACGAAGTTTAGCGAAGCAAATCGAGCCCAAGGACGCCGCTCGACTCCCGACCAGGCGTGTCCTCGCGACCTGCGACGCCGCCCATGGGCTGCTCTTTAAATGCTTTGGATTGGCGGAAGTTTACTGTAGAACGAACGTCTTACCATTCATGGATTAACGATGTCTACAATTATGTAAACGCGCGCTGGTTAGTTGAAATAGTGAAGCTAGGAATACTTTATCATCGCTCTTTTTGTAGCTTTATATTGTTAACAAATTTCATACATTTTTCTTTTCATTATTTGTAAAGTTTATTCAGTTTTATTCTTTTTGGCGATTTCTACCGTGCATTTGACAGAAGTAAACCATTGAGAACGTAGAAACGGCTTAAAGCGCTATCTGTTGATACTTTTAGGAAATATTTGGGTGCAGCTACCGCACCATGTAGTGATTCTCACAACTTCGACCGCTTTTCTCTTTACCAACTTACTTCAAAGGAGAGATTCAGCTCTGCCAATCCTCAAAAGTTAAATAGTCGGAGTTTTTAAGAAGTGAAATGTGCTGATAATGTGAATTTTATTTCTAACAAAAAAAAACTTGTGAGTGAGTGAAGAAGCTGTAGTATGCATTTAGCTATGTTTAAGGTTAGTGAAAGCAAACAGAATTTTAAAGAGGATGGCAAATGTGGGAGTGGCTGAGAAAAATATGGTGAACACATCAGAGCAGAAGGTATGTGATTCATCAAGTAAATAATAAATATTTACTGATACTTATAAAATTTTCTTTCAGAAATGTCTTGAGCATTTCAGTAAGTATTAATGCATTTGAATACTTTTCATAAAAGTCGACGATTTTTTAATTTCAGATACAATACACAAATGATTACAGCACTGTATCAAAATGTTCCACAGCACAATATGGATATATAAAAGATGGGTACATTTCAGAATTAATGCCATTCACAAATCGGCGTTCACCTTTAATCCATATGGGGTACTATGTGAGAGTTGTTGTAGTTGATAGTGTATTAGAAAGATTCCTCAGAGTGACATCAGAACGTCCAGCACAGGTAATGCATTGTTTCTTTCCACGTTTCTTTTGAATAAAAAATAAAAAAATTGTGAGAATCAAGACCAATATCTTCATTCTAGATAATATCTCTGGGGGCAGGATTTGACTCCACTTTTTTTAGACTAAGTGATAACTCGCATGAAGGCATTGTTTATTATGAAGTAGATTTTCAAGAAGTAGTGGAGAAAAAGGCTGCCATTTTAGATGGATCTGAGTTGCTAACAAAATTGGTTGGAAAGTTGGCTGGTAAGTACTAATGAATTGTAATATTTTCAGAATATTCCTTTTAATAATAAAAAAATCTCATTATAAGTGGTGAGTCTCGGTCCATAAGGCCTGCTAATTCACCCGACTTGGCCTTATAATATTTTCCTTCCACTCAATATGAATTTTGTTTATATTCTGCAATGTTTAACTCTATCCTCCAGTGTTCTCCTCCCCCTCCACACCAAAGAAACACGAAAAAAACATACTATAATCACTATCATAATTAACTTTCCAGTTCATCCTGATGTGGGATTTGGTGGTAAAAATTACTGGTTATTAGCCTGTGATCTGCGCAACCTTAGTGCTCTTGAAGAGAAAATGGTACATGCTGATGTGGATTTTTCTCTTCCCACCTTATTCTTGGCTGAATGTTCAATAACCTATATGGATGAGCAAAGGTAAAATTATTAAAACTAAAGTTTGGTTAAAGTGACATGTGCATTGAACTTTCCTTCTTGTAATGTGGAGAAATTTATGTAATGGTGAAAAAATAAATCACAAACTCAACATAAATACACTTTTTGGAAACTGATTTTATCATTGACTTATAAACAACTGTGCTGCTTTTAAAAACAAAATAAGTGTATGTCTGTTTTAGCATTCAAAACATACTGATTTTATCAGAAATGGATAATTTGCTATTAGTCTGCATCAATACCCTGACCCTGGGAATTTGGAAGGGATCGTTTATTTTAGTGTGGCTCATGCTGCATTTCAGAATTTTCTCAAATACTGTAGCAATTTTCCCCCCTTTCTCTTCCATTTCTTAAAAAGATATCTATTTCTCCTTGATTCTCTAAAATAATTTTTGGACAAAATGTGACAGTTTGGTACCAATTTTCTTAGTAACATGAGAGGAATCGCAGAAAACTAACATTGGGAAAACCAGAAAAATAATATTGGGGAAAAAACACATACACACATTTTCATCTTGTGCCAACAAGGGAAGCATCTGTTTGAATATCTCCTATAATAGGTCATACGTAAATTCCGTAATACCAAAAGGGGGATGGGGGTTTGAGACACCATTATGGTGCGTTACATAGATGTAAGAGACTATTCATTTATTGTTATGTAACATTGATATTCATTATTTTAATGTTTTCAACATTATTATTGAATTAATTCCATTTTTAGTCTTATACTAAAATATTAACAAATTAAAACATAAATACCTTAAATTTATCATATGTAAATTATTTATTAAACTGTAAATGGAAATATTTTTTCTTTCATTTTTTATTAAATCTGTAAAATTACAAAGAAAATATTCAAACCTGGTGTGTTGTACATTCTAGAATCAATTTAAATTGGCGCAGTAAACTCTCGCCCACTTGTCATCCAGGACGAGGTATGCATGGCTTGTGATTACAAATTTTCTCACTTATGCCTCCTTCCTTCCATTAAAAACTGTCCCCAATCTTATTGTTAGGTGCATTCAGCATTGCTAACTAATTCCAACTTTAATTATCATAACTTTTGATATAAATCACAAATAAAATTAATTCAAACTTTGAAAAATGAACACAAATTTTACTGTGCTAAAATTTATTTCCAGTTTCTGCATTTATGACGGAGGGAGGGATGGCATTGAGGGATATGAGGGAGAATGGGTTGTTGGAAACAGGGCGTAATTAATTAGTGGGGGAGAGGTAAGTGTGCATTGCAGGGGGGCAGAGGAGGTATTCAAAATACTCCAAAATTGAGTTCCGTAATTTATTGACATCCCCCAACTTTGAAATATGAATACAGTGAGTCTAATTGTGACTAAAAACCTTGAAATTTAAAAAAGATGTAAAAAAACTTTTAATCACAAGACATCTTAGGTATGTCAAATTGCAGTGAAATTTTTCACTTATCTGCAGAGAAGGCTGAACTATAAGAAACAAGAATTTTCTGGATATTAAAATGTAATTTTGGAAACAATTAAAATATGTAAAATGTAAATAAAGGGTATGTATATTATAGTAATTCAACAATAGTTGTTGGCTGTTATATAGAAGTTTTACATTGTTCCTTGAGCAGGTTTATTGACAATTGGGTATAAAATAACCAAAACCTTTATATTGTAATAAAGTGAGCAAGTAGAATGTAAATTATTTGTAGTGAATATTTATTTTCAGTTCATCAGCTCTTATTCGTTGGGCAGCTACTAAGTTCAGGAATGCTACATTTGTAACATATGAACAAGTGTACCCAGATGATGGTTTTGGCATTGTCATGCAGAAACACTTTCTAAACCAGGGTAGTCCTCTTTTATCAATGCAACACCATCCAAATCTTTGGGCTCAGGAACATCGTTACCTTAGCAGGGTAATTTTTTTTATTTTGTGTTAATTATTGTGTAAATTATTTTCATATTTTTATGTTTTCTTTAAAATGAATTATATTTTCATGAAAACATGGTTTTCTCGTAGGATTGGTCTACATGCCATGTTCGATCTGTCTGGGATGTTTACAACCACCTAACAGATCGCAATGAACAGATGCGGGTATTAAAGATTGAACCATTTGATGAGTTTGAAGAATGGCATTTAAAATGTTGTCACTATGTTTTAGTAGTTGCATCAAGAGGGAGTTTGGAAAATTGGGCTGAGGGTATGTTTGAAAATATTGCTCATCCTCCTCATATACCTGTATGCAACCCAGTGCGATGGACAGAGAGTAAAGTACAAAATACAGATTATTCAGAAGGAACAGTAGAAATATTTGCTCATGGGTCATCGTACGTACCTCTGTGTCGAGACAACAAAATTGGTGCAATTCTGCTTGTGGGTGGCTTTGGCATTTGTGCCTCCGGCCACAAGCGAATTGACGACATTTCTGTGATAATTGATCTCCCAATGAAAGAGTCTGAAAATGAAGAAATTAATTCAGCAAGATTAGTTCATTATGATATCGAAGGTCATGGAGAGGGACGATCACCATTGGCGTCAATGCATCCCACTTGTACAACATTGAAACACAATAAAGCTAATATTATGGCTAGGGTTCTAGTATTTGGTGGAAGACTCTCTCCAAGGTAAGTTAGAAAGATTTCCTACAATTTATTACTGGAAGCAAATCTTCTCTAGAACACCATAAATACAGTAAAACTTGCTTAATGTGTAATGTATGTATTGTGGAAATCTGTCAAATGTTAACAGAAATTGCAGTCAGGGAATATATTTTGTTTATATGAATAATGCGGAAAATTGTCTAATCCAGAAAAAAAATTTATCCTTTGAGATTTTGCACTGAGGAACTTTTACTTTAAAAGTTCATTGTTGTAGAGGTTATGTTTGAAAAACAATTTTTTTTTTAAATACTAAGATACATAAAACAAGTGTCACATATGTGCCTACATTTCTGGGCCCCTCTATCTCCCACCAAGCTCTCTTTGCTTTTTAATTTACAAATGACTTATTTTACTAGTAAATTAATGAAATATAATACAAAAAGAATGAAATAATTTTAATAATACAATTAATAAATAACAATTGGTATTATATTGAACCATTTCAGGATTTCCAGATGGTTCTCTTCCCCAAATGTCATGTACTAATATCCAAATTGTCAGTTTAAAAAGAAGGAGGGGGAATAAGGAATTGATCATATTTATGGAAGTAGAATGTTTTATTACTTAGGACTACAGGCCCTCTCGAAATTTTCAGAAGGTTTTCCCCCCTTCTCCATGTGTGTGCCTATGCTAAGATTATTTCTCTAATGTAAAGTAAATATTATGTCTCTATGGAAACATGTTGGCGCTCTGACAGTAGAATCAATTTTATGGGAAGTTATCAGTAAACATTGTGAAAAGAATTTTGTTATAAGTTATATTAGGTAGTGTATCTAATGTGAAAATGCTCATTGCAATCCTTAATGTGTAACCTCAGACTATTATTTGGATTGCAATTGAATTGTTGCTCAGACTGCAATTATGGCTGTTCGCACTTGTGTTATAATTACAGACTGGAAAAAATGTGTAATATGAAGTGACATAATATGTACAAAAATATGTATAAGAAACTTTAGGAAATAGTAACAATTATGTAAACTCAGATGCAATATGACCAGATCAAAGTTCACTAGAAATGTTCAATACACTTACAGAATACAAGTGTCCGTATAAAATATATTTTAAAAAAAAATCAATTTGAAACTGCATTAATAAATTATTTAGTAAATCAATTTTGAAAATAAATAATTTTCTCTACAACCAATTTTTCTCAGAACTTGCAATTTAAGTTTAAAAAAAGAACATCACTGATATTTTCCACTCCTAAATGTAATATTATCAGTGTTGTACACTCAATACACAATAAATAAGTGGGGCAGTGCAAATATTAATCCAATTGCTTACATCTTGGCTGTGAATTCATATGGGGCAAATCAAATCATCAGCATGCCAATCTGAATTAATGCAACAAGAATTATGCTGAAATTTTAATTTACTTTTTTTTAATTAATCAAATAGTTTGGGGGAAACAATTTCAAAATAATTGGTAGTTCTTTAAAAATATTTTAAAATGCATAATGACCATTTTGTTAGGATTGCAACAATTCACTTAAATCCCAATTGTAAGATTTATGCATACAAATGCAAAAAATATGTAATTACATGAGAATTTGGACTCTTAGTTATAATGTACTATTTATTTCTAATTGTCTTGTAATAAAATTTCAGCAAAGTTGCCAATCAGGAGGGTTTCCTTCTCCATATGCCATTAACTCATCCAGGCAGTAAAGCATGTGTGACAACAACAAAGTTATCTCAGCCAGGCACAGTTTGGGATAGGCCTCGCGCCAGATGGAGACATACTGCTGTACAAATTCCTCCTGGTGGCTCACAACCCTGGGCACGCGTGCTGGTGTATGGAGGCAGGTCACCATCTTATGAGGTACATCCTAAGCCTTCATAAGCTTTGACCATGAATAACATAACCCTAAATTTAACAGATACCTACAATAAGTGCAAAAATATTGTTTTTTAATTAAGTTTTCTAAAGCATTAATAAGTTTCATTTTCGAAATTATGTTTTGTAATAATTCTCTTCTGTGGTCCAGACATTGATTTGTTTCGTGTGTGAAGAAGTTTATGTCATTGCAATTTTTTTAGGCAAGTTTTTTAAGATTTTTACGTCTCAAGGGAATATAATTTTACTGTTTAGAAAAACAATATTTTTGGATATTTCTTTATTGTATAAATATTGTATATTTGTACAATAAAAAGGTATAATTTCAATTGTATGTATGTTATGTTGTAAAGTGTTTTGTGATCATTTTCGTATTTTTAGAAGGTAATGCTAAATGTAATTTAGGAAGCTTCATTTGGCAGACTAGGAAGGTTTTGCAGCCAGTCAACCACCATCTAGAAAAATATTTAGTTTTCTTGAAAAAATTAGAGTGAGAAAACACTCAAATGCATTTTGAATTTACATTTCACATCGAAAAATGTTAAATGAGGTTATCAAATAATGTTGTATAAACTTTTTTCAGAATTTAAGTAGTTTTGTAGTAATTTTGAGTTGTAAATGAATTTTCAAAAAGTATCTAAGCAAAATTTGTTTAAAAAGAGCTCTGAATGTTATTTTTTCATGTTCTTATGACATATTCATGGTATATTTGTACTGGTGGATAAAGTAATTGGGATCCTTTTCTCTAAAAGTTAATGCATTCCTTTTAGTAGTATATATTGTGAGATTGTATTGCTTAAGGATTGATGAAATGTTTTTGAAATGATTTTTGTTTTTTTGTTTATGTGCTTATGTGACTGATAAGTAGATTATGCCACTTTATAGCTGACAGCAAAGCAAAAACCCTTCAATATCCTCATACGTTTTTAACTACTAGTCCAAACCAGTCAACTTTTAAGAGGTGCCAAACACTCTAAACACCCAACCTGGGCCCTCCCCATCTGATGGTATCTCCCCATAGGCAGGGGTGGATCCAGCCAATCATTTTGGAAGGGGCCATCACAGATTTTTGTTAACATTTGTTATTGTATTGTTTATTATTTTTGAAGTGTATATATGATACTGTACAATATTATTTTTAAATAATTACATAGTTCTAGCATAAATAAATATTTAAATCAATTTTGCCAAATAATAGAAGCTAACAAACGAAAACCCTAAGCCTTTTGGAGGGGCCATAGCCCTTCTCGGGATCCGCCGCTGCCCACTGGTGGTATGAGCTCCTAAACACAGAGTTAGGGTTGAATGAGCAACATAACATATTCATCATTCTGGATAGAAATGTATGCATGACTTAACGATCACAACTGAAGTTCCACTCTTGCTACACTATTTTTGGAAGTATGTGATGTACATGAATTAAATGAGATTAAAGAAGTTATGTATTTTTAAATAAAAATGTAATAAGTGTGTAACAGTGATAATCTCAGAAAACTATACCAGTATTAAGTTCTGTACTTTCACTCCCTAACTGCTAATTAAATGGAATAATTATGGCATAAAAAATGTCAGATAGTAAATTATCATTATTAAATGAGTGCTGTAGAAGAAACTCATAATTGCCAGGAGAGAAGTTAATTTGTATTATCTTAATGAATTAGAGGATAAGATATCTTTATAGTACAGGAAAATTTTGAGCTGAAACTACATCAAAATGTTCTGTTTGTTCTTGAAAATCTGCTTCAATTGGTAATTTGATCCTGGAAGAAATATTTTAACTCTTTTTAAAATTTTAAGAAGGAATCTCTTAATTTTAAGGCTTTTGGGATGCCTATTCAGTCAAGGGGTAAATCTGGCACTGCTGACAACTACATTGAAAGTTGTTTAAATACTAAGCATATACTGAAATTGTTATACAACTCTAATAAATCATACATACTTTCAAAATATAACATTTTCAGAGATATAACAATCTATATAACTTACATGCTGACAAATGATGGAAGAAAACATATTTTATCTCCCAAACAATGTCAGTAATTACAATTTAACCTGCTTTAAAAATGTAGTATATTAATAATAATTCAAATATTTCTCCAAGATAGCACGAATACTACATGTCACATCTTTTCAGTGCTATAAATTATAAAGATACTGTTTTCATTCCAGGTTTTTGGAGACTTGTGGATGCTTACTGTAGCTGCAGAAGTTGGCAGAGTCACTTTCAAAAAACTTGAACCTGCAGGACCTCATCCTTGTGGACGCTTCGCTCACAGTGCTGCTGCTCTCACAGAACGAATTGGAATGGCTGTGTCTGGAGGCATGAACCAAGAATTTAATGTTTTAGGTAAGAACGAGTTGAAAAAACCAATTCTATTATAGGAATGAAATAATAAAAAAAATTAAAAAAAGATTGAAACTGAAAGGGAAATTGTTTAAGCAGTAAACAGAAAATAATGCAAAGAGTAGAGAAAGAAATGAGAACCTTGGGATATATCCAATCCATTGGTGAAATCCAGAAATTTTTAAATAATTACACTTTCAGAAAATAAGTTTTCGTTGTCATCATCAAAAAGAAAACACAATTTCATGGGAAAACTATATTGTAGCAGATGCAGCATTTTGCTCTATTTTTGAACCACCACCAGGATTGTGAAGTTTGTTATTTTGTGGAATCAATATTTGTTTCCCCGTGTCATAGAAATCTGCTGCTTTGAATAAGTACTAGATGACAGCCACCTACAACTCTGCATCTTTGTAATACATATATATTGCTTAAGGTGTAAGAAAAGATACAAATAGCCAGGGCAAAATCCAAATTATAGGGTGGATTGTCAAACACCCAGCAGAACTTCTGCAGATCTATTATGAGCCAAGCTCTTTGTGACTGACTACACCTTATTCAGATCTCACACCCACAACAATTTACTTCTTTTCGTACACCTCAGGAAATTACAAATGTTGATCCCACAGTGTGACAAATGTGTCAGTTCTGGTAGTGATTATGAGGAAAAATAGTCCAATGTGTGCTGTATCTGCTAAAATAAAGTTTTTCCAAGAAATTTTGTTTTCTATTTGTTGATGACCTAAGGAAACTTACTTAGCAATCTTCTAGCAAGCTGAGATTTCTGTGTGCTGTGTTCATTTTTGAGTAATCCTATGAGAACTGTTTTAACAATATTTACCTCGGCTCTGAACAAGCTGAAACGTGTTTTACCCCTGAGAGATAACATTGCCTGCACTCATGTTCTCGATTTAGTGTTGCTGAGAGGCACAATTATTACCTTGTCTAAATCATTCATCATTGAAAGTAATTCCAAGACTTAGTTTATTTGAAATATTTCGTGAATTATGAAAATGATAAGTTAGGATTTAGGACTACAATGATTGTTCAGATATAGCAGTGATATACATATTCAGAAGATCATATTGTAGATTCCCGTTTTCTCTGATCGGAGAGTCCAGTAAAAGTGGCTCAGGACATCAACTGATGTCACTGCTGTGCTTCTGACCAGAAAGTCATAGGGTTCAAGTCCTGATGGTGGCAGGATTTTCAACACTAGTTAAACAGCTAGGTTGACTCCAGCTGCTATCTGGAGAAGAATTCTAGTGGACAGATGCTCGGATTGGTAGTTTTCCATGGTTTCTCCTATCAACACCATGTGAATGCAGGAGCAGTACCCTAACAAACAAGCCACGGGTTGTGCACGTTCTTTTCTTCCTCTTTCTTTTCCTATTCTCACCCCTTACTTTTACACACACTTATGCTCACAAGCACTACTCTATCACAGGCATCATACTTGTCCCAGTTGGGGTAATGCCACGCAGGTGAGAGATAGCTGGATGGGAAAATTCATGCTAGCTAACATACGTCAGTGCCAGATCTCACCACCCTGTAGGAAAGATTACAACCACCTCCCATGATAAAAACATACACTACACTTAAGGTAATAATGACCTTAATCATTGAGGTGCCTGGAATCACTAATTAATCAATCAATCAATTTGATCAGAGAGAGGAAGATACTGTTATACACTAGAGCAAGTATGAGAAAAATGTAAATGTGTGTATCATCCTTCTTTAACAACTTTTACTTAGATAAGGCTTTTTCTTTCTTCAACTGTCCTGTTCAGTAACATTGACAAAATGCATCATTCTCAATTTCTTGTTGCAAAAGTCAGGAAATAGTGTATCAAAGTGTTGCCATTTAGATTTTCTAAATGAATATGCTGCAATATTATTATTTATTTACCAAGTGAACAAGATAAAGTAAGAGACTTCTGGGCAACATTCAATTTTGAAAGTTTTTCTTTGCTAAGGACAGGTTTCAAATTATATTTGAGGAAACTAACTACTCATATATAAGTGCTATAATGTTTCAAACTGAATAACAGTATGTAAAACATCTAATGAATACAAACTTCAAAGTATAAAAATTAAAACTTTTCTTTTACTCTGATAAGCAAAACTGACCAGTAACTGGCATGTTTCTGCTCTATGGCATTACATTTTATTTTGCTTGTACTCCCCAGCTTAATAAGTGTAGCTTTGATTCTTGTGTCAGAATAGGAGATAGTCTGTTCATTGAAGAAATAACATTCAAAATTTTGGAAGTTTCTTCCTCAACATTTAAGCATGAAAAATACATATTTCTAAATCTTTTAGAATAATGAAATGTACTAGTATACTAATTGATTCTTGTGTGGTGTAGTTTTTAAATTTCAAATTCTGGTGAACTTTTTAATGTTTAGTTTGATGTGTAGTTATTTACTACAGTACTTTTGTCAGTCAAGTTTAGGTATTACCATTAAAACACACAAGATTTGTTTACATCTCCATTATTAAATATCATCCTTTATAACTTGTTTGCTGAATTTTAAACCAGTTTTGCTTGTTAAAGTTCAAATTATTTTGTGCCACCAATCCTTTAAAAATACTGTTTTTAAAATATTTTCTTTCATCTTCAGGCCTTTTTGTGTGTGTGTGTGTGTGTGTGTGCGTGCGTGCGTGCGTGCGTGCATGCGTGCGGGGGTGTGGGTGTGTGTGTGTGGGTGGGGGTGTGTGTGTGGGTGTGTGTGTGGGGGGGGGTGTAAAAAACATTGCAATTGTAAATTTTACTGAGGTTTTTTGCAAATAAAAAAAAATGGAAGGTGGCAGCGCAATTCTGGTTTTGGATTCAGTCGACATACATAAAGAAGTGTGTGCCACATCTTGGGGCTGACAACTTTTGTCTTCTGTCGAGTATAATGCTACAAGACACCAAAATCTAGGATTCACGTGTGTGTTTTTTCCAATTTAAATAAAACTGTAGGGTGGTGGCACAATTCTGGCTTTGGAGTCAGTGCAACGATATATATTGAGAAACATGTCAAGTCTTTCGGTCTCCCAACAACCCTTGAAAATAAAAGATACAATTTCAGTGTTTTTTTGCAATTTAGAAAAAAGCTGGGGGGTAGTGGCGCAATTATTTTGTGTGCCTGTGTTATCATTTTGTTTCCTTTTTGCATATGTATAGGCTTTAAGGTAGGTTAACTTGTTCATGGTATTTACTAGTATTCAGTGTTTACATGGAAAAGCCAAACTAGTTCTTCCACTTGTTTGAACTCTCACCTCTTGTATGTTAATTTAAAAAGCCTTATTTTCAAAGTGCACTTCAAGTACTGTCACCAATTTTCAAGAACATGACTTATTAATAGTTTTCAATATTAATAGTTTTCTAAAGTTTAAAAATTCAATTTTATGAATTTTCCAGGAGACATATGGTTGTATGATGCGGTGGAAAAACAGTGGAGAATGCTGCAATTAATTGGTCCTGAAATGCTTCCCAGATATAGTCATACATCTGTGGTATATGAGAACCTCCTAATAATGGTAGGAGGTGTGAACACGCTAGCAGGAAGTCAACCTGGAGTGGGAGTTGTTAATCTAAAATCAAGGACATACACAGAATATGCCCTTCCTGTAAGTATGCCCCAATTTTGTTTTGCAAATTTACTCTATGAAATTCAATTGTGCACAGAAATTGAATGTAAATTGAATAATAGTGATTTTGGGTGATACAATGTTCACAGCTGTCAAGGTTGTGGTTATTGTCAAAAGTCATTGTACTTCACTTTACTAAGATCCTTTAATATTTCTACTAACCATTCTACTGTGTGACATTGTTAATGTTAAGTGAATGATATCTTTCATTTTCTCATTGCTCTTGTGCTGATAAGTGTATGCTCTTTTTGAAAGGCTCAAGATCCAGAGAAGCCTATTCTTCTCCACAATCACACAATGGAACCATTAACAGAAGATGGGTCTGTTCAACTTATAATAGGAGGAGGTGGTAACTGTTTTTCTTTTGGAACTGCTTACAACCGCTCTCTCTTGAAATTAGATCTTGAACAGTTTGTACCGAAAGCAACAGATAAGGAACTCAGTGTTCAAAGCTAGTCATTTGAAAATGTATCCTCGACACTGCTCATATCACTGCTGTGAAGAATTTGAGATTTGACAAATGAATGCTATGCATTAATTGCCTTATTATGTATTGTGTGATTTCAGGAATTGTACATTAAAATAAAACTATTTTAAAAATATATAACTTTTATTTATACTTTTTATATAAAGACTTTTTTATATATTGAATTTCACAAAAACAAAAGTGTAAATAGTACATTACTCTATAAGTAACACAAATTGCCCCTGTAAATATCAGTGGAATGTCAATTGAGGCTAATTAAGAACTTCATTTAAAATGTGAGTCATTTTCTAATAACCATGCAAATGTTTGTATGTGTAACACTTGTATGGAAAGTGGTGAAAACACCAGCAATAAAAATCTTGTATAAAACTTTTGTTTGTGCAACATTCTCTCTACTTCAGTAGTTACATATATATACATCTTTGGAAATCCATGAGGAAATCACAGTCCGCTATCATTTATAAGGCACTGTCTAAAGGCACATAAAATACATCTGTGAATTACACACATTTACATTTGATATTGTCACATTTCTTAAACTCTTTATTATTATTTTCTGCATTTCTAAATGAAACAACAGATCAGAACAGGAAGCACTTACTTTCATGAGCATTTGACACAGCCACTTTTTTTCTTATATTTACATGATTTAATGATTTTAAATCAGCCTTCATTTATATAAGTTTCATTTACAAAAAATGGGATTAAAAAATTTTATGACAATTTCATTTTACGAAAATACAGATAAATAGTTGAGATTTCCAAATCGTGAGTTGAGATCAAAATTAAAATTGAGTCAACTTCTTAAACATCAGGTACATTGCTTTCTTTCAAAATACAAATTTTACCATGGCCTCCACATGTCCTTGTTTCCAGCTTGAGAAGCATCATTCCCACTTGTAGAAGCTCCTTCTGATGTGGATGTGGTAGTAGATGATTGTGAAGGTTTATTTGTAAGATCCTCACCTACAGTAGAATAAGGGTGCTTTGGGGTTGTCACTTTTAAAAGAGGTCCACCAGTGGAAACAGTAGGTTGTTCTAGACCACGAGGGGAAATGTGAATAGCAGGCACTTCTGTTTCAGTTTTGATATGAAGAGAATACCTTGGAATTTTATTTGGAGAGGCAAACATCAGGGAGGATGAAGAATCACTAGGTTCAGTTATACTGAAATTTGCAGGAAGAGACCTCTTCATCCCAAGAGTGGATGTAGTTTGTGTGGAAGCACTCTGTTGATGAGGATGCTCATCCTTCTTGATGGAGAAGTCCAGAGGATCCTTGATAGCTGGTGCAGCACAGAATGTCACTGATGGGACCGTGGGGACTACCGCAGACACAGTCCCAGTCGCACTTTTAAAAGTCGCAGAGGGCTGGGTGGTAATAACAGTAAGAGGCTGGTGCACTGACGTGGGTGCAGCTACAGACAACGTGGTAACAGCAGCGGAAGTCGCAACAGCCGCAGGCGAAGGTGAGGTGGTGATAATGGGAAAAACGGCTGTCCCATGCATGGGAATGGTCTTGAACTCCAGCTTGACCTCGGTGACTGTTCCTACTCCCACCGATGCGGTGGTTTTCGGGGGCGGGGGTGGTGGTGGTG
>BOPP01000031.1:10416093-10458527 GCA_017312745.1 Gryllus bimaculatus
GCGGCGGTGGGAGTGGCCGGCGGAGCGCACACCTGTGCTGAGGCCTCACCTCCATTCGCCCAGTACTCGCGCGGAATGGGGAATGTGATCTATGGCACCGTTTTTCTACCGCACTTCGCTAAGGTACCGACGAACTTGGGCGCCAGAAACTGAGTTCGCAAAAACGTCACGTTTTCATAATCAGGACCTTTTTGTTTTAATTTTACAAATTAACACAAGCGTGCGCAGTCTAAATGAAGAGAGGGATTAACTACATTTCTAGCCCCCATTGCCTTCCAATTTACTATTTACATAGAGCGCTTTAACTAGTAAATAAATAAACCATTACTAAAATGAATTTATCATTTGACTCATACTATAAATACAAAGTATTTTGTGGTAAACCGTTTAATTGATTACCTCATGGTTTGGAGAGCCTCTTTCTCAAATGCCACATAATCGTTTTCTGATATTGTGAAGTAAAAGGGGAAAAGCAAGGATCGGACGTAACAAGAACCTAATAAAATAATTTATTACATAAAGTTACGGGGTCCCTTTCCAAATTTTCAGGGAGGCCACGACCGTCTCCCTTCTCTCTTCGGACGCCTAAGTAAATTATTAATACTTTAGTAAGGTATTTAGGGTTTCTGAAATAGTAAGGAGATCTGAGAATTTCTGAAATGTGTGGGCAACAAATCTCCTCAAGTATGTCGCCGCTAGACTCATTAGAGATACTTATTATGAATTACATATGTTCATGTAAAGAGGCCATTGGATGTTCACAATGCACAGTCTACATGCGATCCTTTGATCCCGCGGAAAATTTCGAAAATTACCTAGATTTCGCTTAATTTGTTCCAGTATTTGCACCAGATGACCTGAATGAAAAAAATTCAAAACAGGAAATATTC
This sequence comes from Gryllus bimaculatus, assembly GCA_017312745.1. Classification (NCBI taxonomy): domain Eukaryota; kingdom Metazoa; phylum Arthropoda; class Insecta; order Orthoptera; family Gryllidae; genus Gryllus; species Gryllus bimaculatus. The sequence continues at coordinate 10,416,984 of BOPP01000031.1, forward strand.
AAAACTGACGGTGAATTGTAAGAAATTGGACCAATTATTGGTCATTTGGAGCGATCCCGTTTCCGGAAACCACCCACGTTCCCATAACCTTTCTGCTATCCCGTATCCCGCACTGGACGTCCGATTGCGTCCGCGTTTCCACGCCAGCGCCGCTGCCCACTCCGCCCCGTGACATCTCCGCTGGCTCCTCTTGAAGCAACCACCTGAGACAATACCCGGGCGGGCGGACGGGTCCCACGGTCGTTCCAAGGCCTCCTCGCTTCGGAGGCTGCAAGAGCTCTCATGGCAGCGAACGGCGCCCTCCCACCCCCGACCGCCCCTTCGAACCGGAAGGACCGCTCCCGCCACGCGATCAGCTGGCGGAGGGGTGCAGCCGACTTGCACAAGTTGGCGCGGTGGTGGCGGAGGCGGCGGCGGCGGTGGCGGCGGTGGCCGTGGGAACCCGGGGTTGGCGTTGCCGCCACTGCCGCGGCGCGCCAGCTGCTCTCCTCGGGGACCCCCTCGCGTGTGTGTGTATGTGTGTGTGTGTGTGTGTGTGTGTGTGTGTGTGTGTGTGTGTGTGTGTGTGTGTGTGTGTGTGTGTGTGTGGAGGCTTTCGTCAGGTGACCGCGGCGCCCGCACTTGCCCCCCTCTTCTCCACCGCGTCACGTGGCTCCCACGGAGCTTCCGAAAGGGAAAACCGGAGTGGCGGCGCGCCTCGCACGCAACGGGACAGAGTTCATTGATACGTGCAAGCGACGCGCGTGACGCGAACATCCGGATTGGGATAGGGTGAATAATTCGGTCGAGGAAACTAATGGTGTTGACGTAAAAAAACAGAATATTGCTGGGCACGTACTTATTCATTCTATTATATGATCAGTATACGTTTTAACTCGTAAACAAAACCATTTGAAAATTCAATATTAATGCCATGACACCTGTGTAGCATGCAGAATGATAAATGAAATAAGCCTATGTAATCCTACCATGATATATAAAATTATTTGCAATGTAGTATTTATTCAAACAGAAACTTTCGTCTGTCTTTCCGTTTTTCTCTTTCCGTCTTTCTCTCTCCGTCTCTCTTCCCGTCTCTATCAGTCTCTTTCACTTTATATTTCTGTTTGCTTTTCTCTCTCTCTCTCTCTCTCTCTCTCTCTCTCTCTCTCTCTATCTCTCTGTCTATCTCTCTGTCTATCTCTCTGTCTATCTCTCTCTATCTCTCTCTCGTAAGTAATTAAGAAAATTCGCCTCTAGAATGACATAAGATGGGCCGCAGGTTTTATTTTTGCATGTTTTGTTGATTACTAACAACTGTCTGTTATTACATTCTTTTATAACGTCCTAAAGGTGATACGAGATTTAGAACAGTAATCGAAATTCCATGGCGATGTACATTCTCGGGCACATAAAACGATTTTTAAAAAAATGTGAAGGATAAAGAAATGCTTAGTTCCACCTGGCGTATACTATTTATTTATGTGTTCATGATTTTAAAAGGGTAGCTCCGAAATCTCCCTGACGCGTCTCAAATTCCAACAACTGAAACTTGCAGGTGTGTTTTCGATTTATCGTTCCAAACACACTTCGCCACTCTTCTCGACCCACTCTGCGGTGTGTCACGGCCCCGCTGTACACCGATACTTCTTGTCCTCGAGCCACGGATTCTTCGGGTCCACTTGGACGAAGAATTTTCCGCATCGCCTTATTCACTGCGAAAAAGTGACTTCATGTCCATCGAATGACTTCCCTGGAAGACTTGACATTCCGGAAATTTTCTTCCTAAATCTGGACGTATGGTGAAGAGCAGAATTTTATTCTCTTTCATATGATATTTCCAGAGAACTGGTTTCTGATAAAAAATTATCAGAGCTTATAAAATGCCACTCAGGTTCTTTTATTTTGCGATGTTATTCGTCGAAGTTTTCGGCATATTTCGAGGAATTCCACTCAGTACCAGACTGCCTTGGACCGGCAGTTTCCGCCATAAAAGCCCCAAGGCATATTTTTTTTTATCGAAAGCTATTCTCTTAAGCAGAAGGCCCATATTTTGAGAAAATGATACGCATAACTAAAGTATTGTTTTTGGTGTTAAGTTATTTTTCAAGAAAGGGCATGGCAAAGAACTGGAGACTGTTATCCGCAAAAATGAATTATTGATAAAAGCGGAGTCCTGAATAGCTGGGGGCCCCATCTGCTGAAAAAATAACACACACCATGTGGAACTAAACCCTCCAATGCCACCAGACCTCCTACGACAATAATAAAAATAAATACATCGAACGATGACCACTTACTAATACATTTAACTCAATAGTCGGTCTGTTTTTTCGCGAAACAGCAATTATTTTAGAAAAAGTTCCTTATTCTATTTACCAGTAAGACAAGATCATTTGTAAAATATATATCATTACAATTAATAATCTTCTCAAACCTGACAGAGCTCTACAAGTCACCCACTCAATGACAGGACATCCCGTGGAGATTAATATTCTCTGAACAATGGAGACTAATCTCATTTGTCAATCACAAACAAGGACGTATGCAGCTTTGACTCAGGCATTCATACTGGGCGTTGTTTCATCATTCAAAAAGTAATTGATATGTTCGATTTTAAATAGCAATATCTGTATCCATATTTGTCTTTACCTTCTAACGTCGTGGATTTGGCAGAGAGTAGTTTCGCCTTAAGGTCGCATACGGAGTATTATCTAAAACGTTTAATAACTTTCAGATTAAAATTTAGAAGAGGGAACGTGCACAAATGTTACTAAACATAAAAATACCCAGCAAAATACTGGAATGCTACAAGGATACTAAAACACCTTGTACTAACTCATCTCTTCCATGATTTCTAATTATTTTAATAAGGGCAAAGAATTGACATCTTGAATCTTGCTTAATTTCTTGACATTTGTCTGCGTCGCAATCGGTTTCTAAAAGAACTGCGACATTCCTTTTTCGACAGTAAGTAGGCATACTTCACAAGAACACTAGAACTCATATGCATTTGTAATCCATCAGAATAATTTATTCATCACAAATATTTTCAGACTTAAATCAGTGTTGTTACTAAGTATCTTCTTATAGTTCGTTTGATAGCTCGTGTTACTATGCATATTCATGGCGAGGTAAAAGGTCATCTGTATTCATGGATGACATATTCCTTAAAACGTCCATAACATTAAAAGGGAAACGTTCAAAAATCCTCATTTACTTATTCTTGATTACTTGTAGGAAGACTATCATTGAAACACACTGCACTACCAGGATCTTCAATCAGTACCCACAAAAGGTCACTTCGATTTCTTCAATCTCACGACCGGACACTACCTGTCAAATCGGGATAAAAGGGTTTGATTATCGACGACCAAACACAAACCATCTGGGGAAAGCTAACTAGTGGCTCCTTTCTCTTGGAGACATCGAAAATAAGCCACCCGAGGCTCCCGCTCAATTTCAAAGCTAATGGAGTGTTATGGGATTCAAATCGTTTATCCCCAACGCAGACGTCAAAAATGAATAATTTTCTGAATGAACTCATGTGATGGGGACTTAAAACGGCTGAACTCAATTAGCGACAACAATCTGTAACATGGTAGGATTCTAAACAGACGTTTCTTTGTTTTGAGTCAGGCGGACTTTCGATACAGCTTTGTAGGGCCACGATCACGCGTGATCTTCCCTTCCTCATTTTTACCCCCTTCTCCCCCTTTAGCTCTTATATACACTAATGTGGGCTATAAAACCACACAATTAGAGAGCTTAGAGCTTGTTCTACACCTCGGTGAGGTGATTTCTCGCTGGGGGGAGATAACTGGAAAAGGCAAACTTTCGCTTTAGGTCAGTGCAGGATCTCAGCATTAGCGGGAGAATAACATTGCCACCTCTCGCTTGTATATTCATGGGACCAACGACCAAAACAGTTAAGGCACTCGGAAACACGAAATACTAATTCCTTTATAGTTCGATTGAAACATTAAGTCTGTTGACAATTGATCAGCTGTGATATACAATCTGGCACTTGAACGTCACTAACGAGTCGTCACAATGGTGACGTGCAAGCTCCCGATTGGACGACAGCGACAGAGTTGAGCAACGGACTTAAACGTTTTAATCGAAGTATACTCACCAGGGACATCTTGACTTCCCGAGTTCTCCTTTCAAATTCAATGCTACTAGGAGTTCCAATCGTATCACGCAGGAAGCGTCACAAAATTCAAAACCCCGCGGATGACGGATTCGTGTGAAGGAGCCCTTATAGTTGCCAACACCCAAAAGGACTCCGGCATTTTCGGCGGAATCCAACATCGCGGAAACCCGCGTGGGGCTTGAAACGACGCGTCATCGTCTGATGCGGCGAGTGCTCGTTTGCGCGCAGGCGCATGCGCACGCCTTCCCGCCAGATGCGCGCTAACGGGGCCCTGGGGCAACTCCCGCCTGCTCTGCTCCTCCTCCTCCACCTCCGCTGCCGCCGCCGCCACCGCCGCCGCCGCCGCCGCCGCCGCCGCCACCACTGCCGCCACCGCCGCCACCGCCTCCACCACCGCCACAGCCACCGCCACCGCCACCGCCACAGCCACCGCCACAGCCACCACAGCCGCCACCGCCGTCAACGCACCAGCAACAACGCGGCGGCGGCCACCTCCACCACCTCCTCCACGGCCGCCGGCGCAGCGGCCGCCTGCCCGCCCGCCCGCCGGCCCGGCAATCAAAGGGCGCCGACCAATCAGTGCACCACAAAAACGCCGCCGCTCCTCCAATTGAAGACGCGCTAATCACACGTCGGCGAGCCGACAAAGAGCAGCCGCTGCCGGGGGACGAAGACGTGGCGTCGTCCACCCGTCCGTCCGTCCGGGGGATGCGTGCGCTCGCTACAAAGGAGATTCCCGCGGCGGTGGAAACAAAAGCGCCCGCGTGAGCGCACGGTAGCCGCCAGGAGACGGCGCAGGCATGCAGTATGTAGCAGCTACGGGCGGTTCAGGTGCAGCAGGAGGGGGGGGTGAAGGTGACGATGGATGCGCTGGCAATCGGCGACAGTCCGGGAGGGTTAGGTGCAATCGGTGTGGAAGACGATTGTGGGAGTGGAAGCAACAACAGTTGAAGAGTGACATGGATCTAATTGATCATTGATTTGTCGAGCAAAGAAATACGCAGCCGTCACTTTACATGGGTTTTCAAAACGATTGCGAACAATTTAATGAGCGGGAACTCTGACAAGTTTCCTTTGAGAGTTATGTGTACATTATTTTAAATGCTGTGATTTTTCATCTATAATGCACTCAGACATATTGAAAATAATTGGTCTGATGGGTTAATATTAGAAAGGGTGCAGTTGTGCATACACTTAGTATATTTCGATTAAAACAGGAGGTCATTTGACACTTCTTCAGCTGTGACACTGTCATCTAAGCGGAAGTTTGAACGTCACCAGTGATGTCAGTATACTGACGTTTAAGCTCCCGATTGGATGACAGCGTCACAACTGACCAAGTGTCAACGGACCTCGTCTTTTAATCGAATTATATTTCTTGTAACGAAGAAGGAAAGACCATAAAGTTTACTATTAAATAATTATTATAAATTGAAAGACGTGTATTTTGAAACGTTTTTGGATCACCTCCTATAAAGGCGCACATGAGGGCGCCTGTGAACACAATACTTTTTCATTCTAAACAGATTGTTCTTTCATTAAACTTTGTCAGAACATTACAATAATTGAATTTTCCCATTGGAAAACAGTGACTCCCTCCTGTACTTCGATTTAATCATTGAGTCTGTTGACGGTTAATCAGCTGTTACGGTCCAACTCGGAGCTTAAACGTTACTACTGTAGTGAGACATTTTAATTGGAGAATAGGGATATTTGATGATTGCCAAGGTGGTCAGGAAAACGAGCGCCAGGGGGCAGTGGTGGTGATGGTAAAGGTGGGGGTAGTGACGGCGGGGTGGGGCTTTTTCGGCAGACGTCCCTTCCGCAGACGCGGCGCCTCTCGAGGTGCACGCAAACGCTGTGGTTGTCAGGAGGAACCACCTGTTAGCGATCCGCAGCCGTTGAACTCTTCCGACCGCATGCTCAGGGCAACGCCTCCCGCTGTGATTGGTCGTAATGAGCTGCCTGGAGGGTGTGGACCCGAAAACACGCTACGAGGAACTTCAAAGCGACAGGTAGCGTGTGCCTGGGAAATGAGCCCTAAAAATATAGGGCCTTTTGATTTTGACGTCAGGAAGAGAAGAAGATGAGATCGATTCCTAACCAGGAGACGAGGAAATCAAGTACTAAACTACGAATTAAGGAAAATCTATTATCTATTGAGTTCGAAACGCGTTATTATCTTCAGGTTCGTACAGTCGCGTCGACTCAAGTTTTTTCTTCAGATCTCGCCCATAAACAGCTGCAGTTAACTTAGTTAACTCAGAATATATTTTTTAAACCGCACTGACATTTTATTCGTGAAGAAGTAAAATTAAAAAGGAGCACTGGTTGATGATGAATGAATTTTAAACTGATAACTATATTCCTGCTGCTTCAGTGAATAAAATCTTGCGCACATAAATTTCATTCTACCTACTTCTCACTATTTCTTTATCCCGGGGATAAATGGCACAAATTCATTTTTTTGCTACAATGGAATATTTTTACACTCTCGTTCCAATTTCACTTCTCTTCATGGAGATATTGTGAACTACGTTCAAAAGATATTCATTTACACTCAAGAGTTCAAAAAAAATTTTAAACTGCTGTTCTAAGAAAGGTTAATGCCACGTAGAGCACGTTACCACCCAGATACACGTATTTGTAAAATAAATGCTTGAAATTTGGAGATAGTGTACGCTCTATGAAATATTCAAAGCTTTATATCTTAGATTTCAGATCTAGAATTATAAGAACTTATATTTTAAAATTAACTTGCAGAATTATGAATATGGTATCGTAATTTAATTTATATCAGTTTAAAATAAAATAAGTCACATTGCCTGATTCCTGTATTGTAATATCATTTATATCAGTTTAAAATAGAAAATGTTAGTTACATTGCTTGATTCAAAGCTAAGGGAATGTATACTATGTCGAATCTTACAATTACATATTGCCACTTTTTAAAATTGAGAATGATTGTCGCGTCGCACACCATATGCTTGATTTTACGACTAATATTGATACGTAGAAAAAAGTGAAAGAGATTTCGTAAGTCAAAACAGAGCAGAATTGAAAGAGCACTAGAAGCTCGACTGCCTCATTCATTATGAAAAGAGAAGCCAAAGAAGTTGCGAAATTGTAGGTGAAATTGTATACTCTTGACTTCCTCGTAGATACTTCATGCGATACGTCATTTCCGGAGTCCAATGTGTCCCCTTGCGCACATTCACACAGATATGAGGTCCGATAGCTTATGAATTAGTAAGTCCATAACTCAAGGTTCATAGTTTAGGAAGCCCTTGTGTTTACTTCCCAAGTGCGGAGTGTTCCCAACTTTTGTCAGCTCGAACCCACAACTGCCTGGATGACAACTCCATTGTTAACTTCGTAGATACACTTGGACTATATTTTTTTTTAGTTTTCTTTGTACAATCGCCTCTGTTGTTTCTTCTGATTCCCAGACACCAGGATTCCGGAGCAAAACCTTTTACGATTCTACCAATTACGTACTGTCTCTTGAACCTTATATGAGTCTTATAATTACATTTTATTTCTTTTGATAATTGAGAACGAACGTCACGCACCATACGTCGTATGAGTAATATATAGATGTATAAAAATGTGTAAGATTATCAGTCGAAAAAGCGCATACTTGAAAGAGCAAGAAATGCTGAAAAACCTTCGACATGGAACACGCAATCATTCCTTCCTTACTCTGCCAACATCATGGATCCTTAGAACAGGGAAATGGTTTCATCCCCCATTTCCTCGATCTAAACGATTCGCAGAGTACGCGGCTGGTAATACAGGGCTAAAACACTGCGCTGTATCGTCATAAGAGATGAATACATGTAATTCCATTGTCCGGCAATCGCTGCGAACGATCGCATCACTTATTGTGATTATATCAGTTTATTGTGTTAAACAATATTAACGCAGTAAAACGCTGTAAACTACTTTTATGTCAAGTATCACCGAAACACCATGTTACGTTTTTTATTTTTATTTTTGAATATCCAATTGTTTGAAAATTGTTCAAATGTTCTACAGAATGTAAAATACAATTTAATTAATATGTATTGGTTGGTACCACATTTGTTGTCCGCCAATTCGCGTCAGCAAACCTTTTTTCGCAATAGTCTGTAATGCATCCATCAAACCAATTCAAGCGAGCAAAACCTTATCCACATTACGCCTGCGAGTAGGCAACCCTTCCATCACGGCAGCACTGCAGGCGCGGAGTCCGCAACGCAGGGGCTTTCTCACGGTCGCTTCGGAGGCGGAGCGCTCCCACGTGGGAGGAGCGCCTTGTTCGTGCACGTGTGCCTTGTAGCGAGTGTTGACAAGTCTCCTGGCTTTCTAGAACTCCCAATTCCGTCTCTTAGACTAACAAGACCAGGAAAATACGGAACACGTGTTGAGTGGAGCGAGAGGGAAGCAGCTCCGAAGGGCTGCCGTGAAATGTCTATACAGTCTGTCGGTGAGAGCAACAGGTGGACGGACCCGCCGAACTCAAAACGCATGGAGTGTGCGTGGGCATATTTCGAAGCTGTGTTTGTGTATTTCTTTCTTTGTAAATATGCACTATAATAAGAGGTCAGTAACTAACATTCATATCGACAACAAGTTATGTTTACCGCAAGTTTCCCTTGTTTACAGCAGTGTAAATTGCAAAATATAAATACTAGTTAGCTTATAAGAATATAATGTAAATAATCCGAATTCAAAAAATTCCATGTGTTATAGCATGCTCATATTCAAAAGTCATAATTTACCGCACCAGGATTACACGTGACAGTGAAATTTTGAAATAATATCCTGATAATTGATTGATTATAGATTATAAAGCATACTTACGTCTTTTTTCATGGCATCCAAGATGAGCGACTTGAGTTCGTTAAGGCAATGGTTGATACGAGCTCGCCGTCTCTTCTCCATAATGGGTTTGTTGCTCTGTAAAAAGATCATACGTCATTGCTATTAAATAAAAGATAGCTCAAAATGTAAGCATTTATTATGAACATCAGTGTAATAAATTTTGAACTACTACGCAGCATTTCGGGTGAGGACAATACTCGCTCTTTATGCAACGGTTCGGAAGCAGCTGCCGAGTTGGGCAGAATGGAGAATCTACAAGTCAATGAATAGTGCGATAAGATAAATAATGTCAATGGGCACAAACACGCTATTTTCTTGGAACACATTTATGAATTACTTTTTATATCTTGCCTTAGGCCTAAAATAAATAAGGCTTCTTTAGAAAAGCATTCTTGACCTATCAACAATAGTCAAATAAAGAAATGAATAAAATAGTAACCAGTTTTACTGTAGTAGTAATAATGTGGAAAAAATTAGTCTTTCATCGCGTGTCCACTTACTCTCGAAAACTAGTCTCGCGATTATCGTATGATGCCATTCATTTTAATGAACATGATGTCGCATTGCCTGCTTCCGAAGTGCGGAATTCCACCTCCTTTCCTTCATTGATTAACTAATTCTGTGGGTGTGCATCTCGTTACCAAAATGGAATTTTAAAAGCCGGAATTTTTAAGGTAAGTAATATCATTGCAAAGATTAAAACAGCAACAAAATAAAAGACATTTTTTTATACAATACTAAATGCTATATTTAAAACAACATGTGCATTAATACACTGTATTCCAAAGGACTTAGATGAAGGAGGAAGAATTGATCGTTATATCTGTAGAACATCTCCCATGGTGTGTTCTCTGAACTTATTTTTAATTATAAACAATTCTTCAGAAAGGAAGCTACGAATTTTTTTACGTTATTAAAGATTCCTTCCTCTGAAACTCTTTTCGCGAATAAGCATATACAAAAAGTGAAATGCATTATTCACATATAATTAGAATTTTGATTTAAAATTATTAAAAGTACATGTCAGAGGTTTTAGCATAATCGCCGAATGTCACTCCCACATAAACACTGTAAAGAAACAATCCAAATCCGTAATTTTTCCCTTCAGATGGTATCCATCGTTTAGAGACTACCGACAAGAAAGTAAGATAATAAAACCATCCATAGTAATATATAAAGTAGCCATTTTAATATATTCACATCCCAAAGAGTAATAGTATAGAGTTGAATTATATTGTATTAAAATTTAATAAAATATAATCAAATAAAAATGTCAATTTCTAATGCTTTATTTTTCAAAAAATGAAACTTTTATTCATTACGGATTTCGAATTGTGACAATGTATCAATGATACGTATTTTAATTAATTAGATGACTTTTGTCTTCCCCTTGACGTTACGAGAAATGCAACCCGCACAGCAATATTTCGTTCTGAAAAGATCCCTCACGTATGTAAATTTTCCAAATACTATTTATTTCGTTTCTTCTTAATTAAGATGATTGACAATTGCATAATGGAACAATAGACAATCACACACATGAAAAGTTGCTGGAAAACTATTTTCTTTCTAGTTATACATAGTAATGCTGCAAATCGTTGCATGCGGCAATGCAGGGCATTATCTATTTTAAATAGTTTCCACTATTTATAATAATAGTTGCATATAAAATTATTTAACCTCTTAAACTATTTTATAATTCACTCAATGCAACAATAGAACCCTGTAATGCAACTAATCTGCATGATACAAATTCTCACAGATATTTCTGTAACTAGAAGCGTTTGAAGAAAGCATATTGCTTTATCAATATTCGCTTTCGATAACTAGAACGTTTATACAATTTCTGCAATAACCCATCATGTCAGAAAATCTTCGAATAATTTATTTTCCTCTACAGATTCCAATGAAAGTGGATAACCGAGATATCAATAGTATATTACACCAACGTAAGAAAAGTACCTCACGAATAACAAACTTTTTCTCTGTAGTTTTATCAAAGGATGCATACAACAAAGATGCATTTTGAGCCACAGTGTTATTTTTACTTTGAGAGAGTGTTGTACTTCTGAGATCCACAATTAAGGATACTTGTCCACCTCACTAACAAATCTTTACATAAAGATTACATTTTAAGGTAAGCTTACTGAACGTTACCATAAAAAAGGTGCTTCTTGAAAAGGTTCTTTCTTGGCGGTGTAATGTAAGTAAGTGGTGTGTGGTAAAGAATGGGACTTTGGGCGCAGGGGGTGACTCAACCGGCCATGTGGTGGGGGGAGCTGTTTACTGTAGGTCGCGAGAAATAATCATCGTGGAATCAACTTACAGGCCACTCACTCTGGCAACGGGTTACGTGAGCTTCTAAGCCATTCATCACTCCACTCATCAGCTCAATTTCGCACACTTCACTCAACGACACTTTTGCTAGGCTTCCCTCTCTTTGTGAACATTTTTATTCATTAAACTATTATCAACTATTTCATTTCAAGTTACCAACTTCCAGAATGTTATGTGATGTATTGTATTCAACAACGTAAAGATCACAATCACGTTAGAAAAAAAGTAAATATTATCATGAACCGCAGTGTTTACATACAGTACCTTCAGTTCACATATTTAGTAACTGATCAGAACGGTGCAATTTTAACCGTTGAATAGTCTTTTTGAACAGATCGAATTATATTTCCAGGTTATCAATGGTCCACGATTTCGGATCCAAGGTGAGAACTCTATAGAACATAAAAATGTCCACCATTATCGCAATTTCGACTACACCCGAAACACTTGATTGTCACTGTCCCATTTCTTTTTATTAAACATTCTAATATTTTAAAATTATGGAACGAATGTAAAGATGAAAATTAATTGTATGTGTGATCGTAATCCACCAATATAACGGGAAAGTACTATAAGTTGATATTTTTGGACACCATTAGTTTAACATTTACATATACACTGAATAACTATATAAAAACAAAACAAATTAATATTATATGATTATTTGTTTAATATTATAAAGCTAGACACGGGGGAATAACATACGTTCTAAATCTATACTCACAACAACAAATGCTTTATCTCTCGAAAAAATTGAAAATAAAAATAAAAAGGTTTGAAAACACTTGAATAAAATCGATGAAAATCCACGAGTTTGGGCCACAAACCATATGACATTATTCCTCCGATATATAAAAACTTAGAATAAGATTGTCACAGACTGACACAATGTTCACACCACACAGTACACAAATATCACGACCTGTCAACGAATCTCACTCACCCGTCTCTGTTCCGCTTTGGACATTCCATGCTGCGGCTGCCCTGGATGGTGGTCGTACTCATCCTCGCTGATAGGCATGGCGGACGCTCCGTCGGCACTGTCACTGTCACACTAACCGTCAACGAGCACTGTCACTGGGGCGGCGGCGCGGGTGGGCGAGCGGCGGGCGACGCGGCTGGCTGGCAGGCCCTGCCACCACGTGTCCGATGGGCAGTGCGGCTGGCGGGTGACTGAGGCGGCGTGGGGCGGGCGGCTCCGGGCCCGGCCCCCTCCGGGCCCCGCGGGGCGCGCCCCCCCCCTCCCGTCCCCCTCTCGCCCGACACCTCCCCCCTCCCGTTCACTGATAATCACGCTGATGCCGCCGCCGCCGCCGCGCACCTCGCCGAGCAGCCGCGTGGAGGGGGCACGCTGGGAGCCGATGCACAGTGGGTGCGAACGGCAATGTTTTGAAACGTCATTTAGATTAAGTTTGGTAGGTTTTTGGCACTCGCTAAAAATGCGAAATGTTACCAAACGCTTTAAAAATTTTGTAATTGTACGTCTGACAGTTTCTGAAGGTCTTCAATCTGCGATAAATGCGGAACACACACTCACACAGAGAAGAAAAGTCGAAATGACAGTTTTTTTTCTTTCTAGGGGCTCAAGACTTGGGCCTGTTTTGTGAGGTTCGCGTTTTCGACAGTTACTTTTCCCTAACCTATGTTTGTCATCGCCTAGATTCCGTAGAAGACGAACCGCGGCGATTAGCTTCAATATGTCAACAGCGTAGCTGCAGAACACCTTGAGTTAGGTAAGGTGGGTGAGAGATTTTGGTGCGTAGCCACTTGAATATTCGTCGTTCAATGAATATTCGCTGATCGTTTTCTGGAAATTCGGGAAAGTGTATGCGTCTTGGTTTAACACATTTTAAAAATGAGTAATGATAATATGATAATTCTTCAAAATTACTTGTTTTAGGCAATATTAGGAAAAAATAATATTAAAATATGCATCGACCGTCTTTTTAGGACATATTATGCATTACTAGATGTTTTCAGTGGATCTATTTTTTAATGACTCGTAAACATCTGCAATTATTTTACACAATCTGTTAAGGAACTAAATAGGCATTTATACTAAAATCCTGGTCTACTCATGTCATCTGACCCCGAAATAAATTTCTTTGATATCCGGTGGTTAGTTTCAAAACGCGATTCAGTGGCGACTCTAAGGATATGCCGCTCCCGAGAGAAGTTTTTGTAATGTTACTCAAATTATTGAAAACAATTAACATGTTCGTGTCACATCCAAAAGAATATTCCCATAATAATCCCCCTGATATACTTTCTGGATCCGTCTTGTGGCAATTGCAATATACTTAAACACATTTTGAGGGGACCCAATACGTGAACGAAATTGTCATCTTTTAATTACTTTATCTTTTAACAAATTCGACATTTAACATTTATTTACCGAACGTAATCATGTATAAAATTATGTTTGGAATCTAACGTTGAGTTTCGTCTACTTAACCCCAAGTCATAATACGTAAATCAAAGATTCTGGATTTTCTGCAAATGTCAGTACAGTGTAAAATTTTTAATCTTATTTCCATTGATATTTCCACCAAGAAATGACAACATTAGTTTGCCACATGCAACGACTTCAAGAAGTTTAACCCTAGAGCCTAATATTTACATTACATAATTAGTATATTTCAGACTATTAACCAATGTAAGTATGTAAGTATGTAGTACATTTAAGAGAAGAATCAAGTGTGCATTGTAAGTATACTATATAAGATTTGTAAGTAAGCACTTCCCCTATGTAACTCCTCAACCCAGTAAAAGTGCATTAAATTGAATACCGCTGATCTGGACGGCCGAGTTGGGTAAGAACGTGTACCGACTCAGCGCGTCGGTCCGAAGGGTCGCAGGTTCGAACCCTGCTCAGGACACGATTGTTTTGTCTCGAGCCTCTGATGTATGTGTTATCGCGGAGGGCCTCGCGTTCCGTAGACCCCAGAACAGAGTAGCCCGCATGTCTGTTGGTGTCGAATATGCGCCCCATCGGAGTGAAAAGGATAACCGGCTGTCGGCTGGGTAAAAGTCTTAGAAGGAAAAAAAAGAAGGAAAAAAAAGAAGGAAAAAAAGGAAGGAAAAGAAAGAAAAAAATTAAAAAAAGAAAAAATAAAGGGAAAAATAGAATTCTACCTTCGCCCCAGCTGACTCCGCGCGCCCCCACTGTGCGGCGCATCAGCTGAGCGCTGTGGAGGCGCGCGGCGCGTGTGGACGTACGCGGCGCAGGGGTAAGGTCGCGCCGCCGCACAATGCGCGCGATAGGAGCCAGAGGCGGAGGGGAGGGCGTGGAGGGGCCGTGGAGGGGCGGCGCGAGGGCAAAGGGGAGCGCAGAGCGGCGTCGACCGGACCGTGGGAATCCGTCGGCAGACGGTCAGGGGTGCTCCGCCGCCTCCGCCGCCGCCGCCGCGTGCCGCCGCCGAGGCGAGGACCCCGTTGGCCCCGAGTGGGCGTCTGCGTGGAGTGGGGGAGTGGAGGGGGGGGGGAAGGCGGTGCGCGCGAAATTGATGGACTGCGCGGCTTGTAGCTGCTGGGGAAGGGGGAGGGTGCACAAGTGGGAAGTGCACAGTAGCTTTCAACTTCTTCAGCAATTCTCCTTTTTTGCAATCGGCTTTTCTAGGACATTTTGCAATCATCACTATATTTTTGATTGTTGTAAATATTAATACTGAAACTGCTGAGAATAGAAGGCATCGCATCACACAAAAACAACTGGCACATAGTACGTGAGCAAGAAGATGCTGGAGAAGTGGAGGAACAAGTGGGAAATGCACAATAGCATTCAACTTCGTCAACTATTCTCTTTTGCAATTACGTTTCTAGAATATTTTGCAACCACCTCTGTATTTCAGATTGTTGTAAATATTAATACCAAACTGTTGAGAACTGTAGACCTCGCGTGAATCAAACGACAAGAAGTTGCAAATAGTACGTAAACCAGGAGCTGCCGGAGAAGAGAAAGAACAAGTGGGAAATCCACAGCAGCATTCAACTTCTTCAAATTTTCTCTTTTGAAATCACGTTCCTAGAATATTTTGCAACCACCACTGTATTTCTAATTGTTGTAAATATTAATACCAAAGTGCTGAGAGCAGTAGAACTCTCCTCAAAACAAATAAAAACACACCTTTGGGAACATTCAGGTCAAAAAAAGGAAAATCGAACGCAGTTGATCGTGCCTGTTTAAAAAAAACAAGTTGATTCTTCAAATGACGATCAGATAAATTAAAAGAGGACATCGCTTTCTTCAGTTAATTAATCAGCATATCTACTAATGCCGATCCGGTGGCCGAGATCGCTAAGGCAGTAGTGCAGTAGCCATCTCATACCGAAAGATCGCGGGTTCGAGTCCCGCCTCGGGCATGGTTGTATTGTGTTCCTCCTTTCACCCCTATCATCATCATCACCATATCAGGGAAGGCAATGAAAAACCACCCTGAATAATTTATCCCAAGAAAACCCGTTATGGGTCTCCTAACTTCCGTATATGGAAGATAGGACCAAAGAAGAAGATATCTCATAATATTTGATTATCCTTTCCCTCAATCAAATCAAATAAAGTTTTAAACATTCCGATTATGTGTTTTGGCTATGAGCTTATCATTAAGTATCATGTTTCACACAGGACCAAGTATTTTAGTAGCACTCAATCTAACAATCGTTAGTTACTATTAGGTTTTGTTAACGTAATTTTCATCAAGTAAATTGAAATAAATCGTTAAATCAGATTGTTAGTCGTACAAGACTGCACACCGCACAAGAGAAGTTAGAGGTTTTGATGATCGTTCGGAGTTCGTACTATTTGGAGCATGTGCTTTGAAATTTGAGGACGTTTCAGATCTGTCGATAGAGATATCTACAAACCTTATCATCCACTATTTCCATGTTTTCGTAGTTTCCTAGAATTTTATTATAAATAACCATTGCTAACTATAGTTGAAATAATGGGATATATTCTTGGGCAGATATTACAACTGCTTCTGGATTGGCTTGTCTCCGCCTCTTGTGCCACTCTTGGCGGATCTAAATTTTTCCGTTATTTTGTTATATTGTCTATGAAGTGTATTGTATATCCACAGTTTCTTCGCAATTTTGAATTATTATTACTATTATCAGTCGCGAATATAATTCTATCGTCTCCAGTTACGATTCCTTGAAACGTACTGAAAAAATAGTTGCCCGCATAACAGAAAAAAATCATCAGGTGGGAAAAAGTCCAACCTTATACCGCTTGGAGGTTTTCATTCAAGTTGTTCTAAGCATTGAAAAGAAAATTAGTCGTTCCTTTGGTGGGTAGGGAAGAGTAGACGGAATATTGTGCTGTTTCTTGAATTGCATTCATGTGAATGGTACCGAGTACTTTGTAATTACTTAATTATCCCATTAGAGCTTGGAGGTTCGAAAGAGTTCACTGCCCTCCTGGGAACTTGCTCTCAGCATCGTCTCAAAGAGTCTTCACCATATGGTGTTTCAACACAAATGTCTTCAGGGACATCTGTGAGAGTCCGATGATAAGTCTAACAAAAAGTTAGCGTATTTTCTATAATCAATGATATGCTTTTCTGGAGACCACTGGCGAATGGGGGGGAGGCGTGGGTACCATGCCCTCCCCAAAGGCCTCGAGTTTTCCTTTCCCTTTCTTTATTTGCCAACATTGATTTAAATATTCGTTTATGTTCGAATTACTTAATTATCTAATAATAATATTGTCTAGTACATCTACACTACCTAAATAATATGTATGTACTTTGGCAAACTACCTGTTTACGGCCTACCAGAAGCGTCCCGGCCTTGCGGACGTGGGCTAAGAACATACATAACATACATTATTATAATAACAAATATGTTTATTATTTCACCAAAATCAACGATGCCCCCCCCCCTCCGCGCAAATAATAGGCTGGATCCGCCCCTGCCGAAGACTAACTTGAAAACCAGGTCACCTATGATAAAGTAATATTAATTATCATAGACGTGTTCAGCAATATATATTTCACTTTGTAAAAGAGGGAAAGGAACGATAATTTCTGTAAAGCAGTCCTGGGGTACTTTTTGAGCGTGCTACAATCACGCTCGCCACAAGTCGAACGGCGGCCTAGGCTTAGAGAGGCATAGTACTCGTATGTCAGCATCATAGGGAAATAGATCTATTTAATAAAATGGTAAGCAATTGAAGATCTAATATTAAATAATATGAGACACTAAAAATGTATCACTCGTTATTTTCAAATTCGTTATTGTTATGAAATATAAATTGGTTGACAGTTAAAACAAAACATTATAAAACTATTTTTTAAAATAATCTTTGACAATAAGGACACAACATTAAGTCTATTTTTTATTATAAAATATACTATTATCTTACAATACACTTGAAGAAAAAGTCATTACAGTCTTATTGTGATGTGAATATTGAACCTCATTCGTCAATCGTATATGATGCCTTCCTACCATGATAATCCCAGCTCAAAGTACCAAAAACAGACTTTAATAACATTTCTATGCGAGCTGCAGAGGGATTACGAGTGACTGCTCGATCTCAAGCCATTGCTATCCTACAAAGTTCTAGTGCAACGATTTCTAACCTTTTTCTCTTTGCTAACCTCTTCTAAAAATTGAAAACGAAATAATCGACGTATAGAAATAAATTTGCGAATTACCTTTGTAGTCATTAGAATTAATAAAGAGAGTTATGAAAATTAGTTGTTATTAAAATTTAGTTTCCATATTGCATAATAGATCAAAACGAAAAAGGTAATATTAGTGTTCATTTACAGGCAATAAAACTTACGATCGATTAACCAAAACAAATTAATACATATTCTCGCAATTTAACACCCACTCTTAGTAAGCTGAAAACAAAATAAAATTATCTTTAGTCTGCATTATTACCCACTGCTCTTTAAATAAATTTATTTTTTAAAATTTTAAATGAAGATTTATTAAAAACATTGTTTTCGTTTGGAATTTAAAATTCTTCCATTGCTTTAATATTTTCGTAAACCTTCTGTAGAAAGCTCGCGAACCTCCAAAGGTAAATATTCTACGTACATCGTATATCATTTCTTACATACCGGAATGAAGGTAATATAACATGGGATTTAATGTGAAATACTGCGCTAAAATTCAAAATTAATAAAATTCCAATGAGTATGAAAAGGTTTCAAAATACTGTTGCATGACAATGTTTGTGTCTGTCTGAACTTCTGGGGAAGCGAAGATTGACGTCCATAACTCGACGACAGGCTTGTGAAGCAATTAGAAAGACTCAGTTTACAAAGTAACGAGCTGGTATCGAAGTTGGGTTTGGAATTACTGAGCAAAAAACTCCCGCACGAAAAGAAAATTTGAAATCAAAAGCAGCATGTTCAGACGTCTTTATACCAATCAAACACGAATCAGAGGCAATAACTATTACCGCTGTGAAACCAGAGCGTAAACGCGAAACACGAGCTAGAATTATTTTTTGACGGAAGGCAGAGATCCAGTCAATTTTGTCCCATCAGTCTTGCATTATCAAGCAGTGGTGGAATTCCGTATCGTAAAACCGCCGACGCTCGCTCTGGTTCGTCCGCCCGCCGTTGGGCGCGCCCATGCCGGAAGGAAATTAATTCTCGAGCTGATTAGGGAGGCCGTGAATCCGCAGGGCGTGTGCGTGAGTGCATGCATGGAAGGGCGTAGCCGTCAAGTGAAGTGGACGGTGGGAACATGACGTTTCCTGTTGCAGGGAACTCAGAGGAAGCAGCTCTGGAGCAGGAGCACATTCGGCTTTCCCTGAAAGCTCTTTTTTTTTGCAGAACGATGAACAATATAAGGTCGGTTCTCTCACGAAGGGGTTTCTTCAGAAGGTTTCGCTTAACGCACAACAAAATTAATGTTGCTGGATGCTGAGTAGAAAACTAAGGGGTGACGACGTGATGAAGTAGTGCATCGGAAAGCAGATAAGAAAAAATTAACATTGTAGAATATTTTGAAGTTTTTACATAATATATTAAATATTATATGTTTATATAAATTATGATTTATTTTCTTATCTGTTTTCCGATGCCCTACTACATCACATAGTCACCTCTTTTCTACTGAGCATCTAACAAGATTAATTTTGCTCGTGCGTTAAACCTAAACCATACACTAGAATATCTCTCTCTCTTTCTCTCTCTCTCTCTCTCTCTCTCTCTCTATATATATATATATATATATATATATATATATATATATATATATATTCATATATTCATATATATGTATACACTATTACTTTCCATCACAATTTCACACATATAATACATATCATCCTCTCGATTGAAGAATGTTTGAAGTACAACAACAGCCATTATCAATAAATAAAAACGTGGTATTATACAAATTTTCTTGTCAGTTTCACTCTATTCCCAACTTTACTATAACGGGTAAAAACAAGCCATTTTAAAAATTTCTTACTGCAGTTATGGTAGCACCAATGTCAGAACTCCCCAGAGTTTCTGTTACACCATCTCGACCGAATGAAGGCAGTGGCGCCGCGCCGCGGTGGGAAAGCGCTTGCTTCGGAGAATCCTCCCTTCCTCCTTCCCCCCGCCGCCCGTCCGGGGAACCCGGGAGCCGACGCACCCCGGAAAGGCGCACCCGTCCGCCCACCCGCCCGCCGGATGACCGGAAGCGGGCGGCGCATCCGGGGGCGACAGATCGTCGCCGCGTGAGAGTGCGTGCGCCGGACCGTGCGTGGGAGCGCGCTCCGCGTCGGCGGCGGCGGCGGCGTGCGCCCAGCCGTGTCCTCGGGGGTGGGGGCGGGCGAGTGGCGTTTCCCCTCTTGTCGGGCCCGCCTGGGGGGATAGTGATTATACGAAAAGAGCATCCATTGACTGCTTTAATTTTTGCGGTTATTAATATTTTTTTAAACCCTGCTGTACTGATCGAAGCTTTTTAACCCTACTGTACTCTTCGATGTTCTTTTTACCGTGCTGTACTGTTCGAAGTGTCTTTCACGCCGCTGTATTGATCGAAGATTTTTAATCTTACTGAACTGTTCAATGTTTTGTTGTTTTTTTTAACCTGCTGTACTGTTCGAAGTTTCTTTAATTGTGCTGTACAGTTCGAAGTTTTGTTAACCATGCTGTACTGTTTGAAGTTTTTTAACCCTACTGTACAGTTCGAACGTTTTTTAACCCTGCTGAACGGTTGATCTGCTCGGATCTGTATGACCCGGAAAGTTGTTTTACATACTAGCAATAATTAAAAAGGGATCTTGTTGGTTCTTCCTATTTTTAAAGTTGAATATTGTATAGAATTACATATAATGTAAATTTGATCAGAAGTTATTCCTTTATTAAGCATTAATAATTTATTGTAATATGGGCAAAATAAATTCCTGCTGATTTATAAGCATGTCTCAGGACAAATACAACCCAGAATGTACATTTTATTTCCATTGCCTACTTGAGAAAATATATAACTATTACATACAACATCGTAAAGCAATTGTTGAAATCTTCATTTTTCGAGCATTGCTACAAGTTATTATTTCGTGTGATAATTCCGAAATGCTTTACACGTACTTATTACATATGTACTATATACTTATGCTTACACATACACTTATTAATTGGATACGTACCCACGTATCTTATAGCAATATTTCAATAGTTTACAGCAAACAATGTGATGAAAATGAACTTTGAAACGTTTTAATTGTTTACTTGAAAATTTTCGAATATCATGTGTTCAGAATCATCCATTTTATTTTTAGAACTGTTCTAAATTTGAAAATATCTTATAACAAATAACTTTAAAATACGTTTAGTCCGAATTTTTGGAGCATACGTTTGGATAATTCGAAGCCAGATTTATTTTACTTCATTTTTTTGAACGTCTTGGCGTTTTGAGAGGTTCTAAAGTGCTATTTAATTTATCTGATGACTCCCAGAAAGTAAAGTTTTAGAAAGAAATACTAAACTGACGTTGAAGAGACCAGGAAAATTCATTGAGGCGCAAAAGTTAGGAATCAAAAACTTGTCGTCAATCACTATGTCGATGAGAGAAGTCGTACCACAGAACAAATCGGATGAAGTGGTTGAAAAGCTGCAGATTATTTGATATGGCATTATACCCTTAAGGTTGTCCAGAAGGAAACACTGTAAAGGTCTGATATAAACGTACGTTTAGTAATTTACGTATTTTTATCTTGTTAAAATGAAATCAATGTAGTAGGTGAACATTTTCATTTGTAGATTATTTTGGATAATTTTAATGAAGAGTTGTAATTAAACGCAGTTCAATATTCTTCTTTTGGTAGAATTTTTTTTCATTGACCATATGGTCTCTCCAAAACGTCAGTTAAAATACATGAAGTACAATCAAAATGCTCATAAGAATTTATTTTTTCTTTATAGATTTTTTGTTATTATGTGGTAATTACTCTTTGAATATTGCAATGCCTTGACATTTAATAAGAAATCGATCATTACACCGACAGCACGACAAATTTCTCTACGGTTGTTCTGTAACTTTACTGATGTATCGCTAGTATGATTAACTTCATGAGTCAGACATTATTGTAAGCAAGGTTAATGAAATGACTGATAACATTATTGGAGTCAAACTTTCTGTAATTATATATTACGTCAGCAAATTAGCAAAAAATTGCTTACAAAAGTTTGAGACCTTTTTTAAATCCTTTTTCCCTTTTATTTTATTTTTTTCTGCAAAGGAAATGGTTCACTCTGCAAATGAGAATGTCGGCCTCTATACTAATCTACGCTGGAAAATTATTCTTCATGAAACGATGTAATGTAATTATTGGTCACTTAACCTTTCCTGTACAAGTCAACTCATTTATTGGCAGTATCAGAGCTTTTATATTATGTTGTTTTGCTTGTGTATTTCGTTTTCTCATTAACGTCTAATTCATAAAGAGAGACGCATGAGTCAAGGTTTCTCTGCAGTTCTGAAAGGTTGTAGTGAAGTCGATTAGAAACAGGTGAAAGGTGAAGTGATCAGTCTTGTGTTTGCCAAGGAAGGCACAGATGAAGTTGTCAATAAAAAGAGACACAAAAGCATGCTTGTAAGAAGATTTTATTTTCATTTTTTTGGAACGGAAAAACTTCAGTACATCAGTTAGTTATTTACATTTACCCAGTGAGTTACAATGGGTCACAATATGTATGAATACTAAATGCGAAGTTTCCAAATAGTGGTTTTGTAAGTGATTACTATTAACAAAAATGTCCATTATAATCTCTTTAAAGTCGGGGAATTTGGGGATTACAATTTCTCGAAAAACCAGGTAACTGTATCTACAGTATAAAACTCCTATTACGAGCAATGGAAATCAAGCAGAAGAAAACCCCCTAAAGAAATAATAATAAAAGCTTATGCAGAGTGCCAGTAAGACACACTAGCACTGCCTCTATTTCAAGACAACGGAGGTTTCGATGTGAGATCGGTACATTATCTTACGGAATACTTTCACGCATTATTACCTAAAATAATAGAAAAAATCGCCATGATACATTTCGCCATTCTTGGGAACAGTGGCCAGGTCATGAATTTGTTATAATTTTATTGCAATATATTTTGTCAATTTGACGTCGCATTGGACAATATGCATCAATAACGCGCACGACCTAGTTGATTCTTTTGTTGGATGCTGTATTCTTCAAACATCTGAATACTTTAAAGAAAGTTCGCCACCACGTTTCTACATTTTTTATTAGTCTTCTTTTAATATTAAGTAACTTGATAATTTCCTTTGCAACAAAAATGTCTGCAGTTTCATTTCAGGTTGATGGTGAACAGCCAGGCAACCAATAACATTCAAAAAGGCAATGTCACTTATAACGAAGAGATCTCCAGCAATAATTGCTCATGTATTAAACTTATTACGACAGTGACCATCATGCCAATAAATTTCGGAATTTACTTGTAAATATTCCCAGATCGAGTAATGAGGATGGTGACGAAGTTCAACATTACGGGGATTATGACCCTGATCAGAAACTTGATAATAGATTCGGCGATCCTTAGGCCACATGGCATGGCAATTTATAATACAGTATCATATTTCCCTACGTATGATTGTATTTTCAGTTAAAGGAAGACTGCAGACTGTGGAGGAAATCAAAAAGCAAAAGCATACCAGGAAATGACCAGAAAACCGATGAACAATACCAACGAAAAAATGTGACTACGACATAAAACATGAAAGAATCCACCATTTAAAACCTTAAAAACTCGTATTATGGGGTGAATCATGGCAGCATTGAATGTAGTAGCATGGCGATACGAAAATGAAATATTTCCGTTGTAGTACATTCAAGAAAACACTTATATTTACCCTTTCCTCTATTTTTTCCCTCTAATAAAGGTATTTGAATATCGCTCTAATTCATAACCAAATGGTGCTATTCGTTCTTTCGTTTCATTTTCAAATCTTAATCCCAAATCTTCAGGTCAGTCAAGTTAGCAAAGTTACAAAAAAATAGTTTTAAAATTTGTCTCTTTTTGTAGCTAATTTGTTATGCACCTATTGCAAACTACCGAACAACAAAAAAGCAACAAATTCTCATATTTTGAAACCGATATTTAAATTGTGGATGTTACTTTAGAAGTCCCTCAGACATGTTCAAACTTTTTGGAAAATGGCTCCATCATGTTTTTATTAAGTTATGTTGTTGGATAGTGTGAACGACGTTTAAGAGAACTGTCATTTTCTTTAAAAACTCTGATTTTTCGAAAATTGCAAAAGTTCAAAATTGTTTCGGCGTCTTTCTATAACTATAATTATGAAGGTAGATATTTTTCCCTTAATGAAATCTGTTCCTTAAAGATAGATTTCGAAATAAGGTCATGTAAGACTTTTCGAAAATTTGAGTACTTTTCGAGTAATTTTGCGTGAAAGTATGAGCGATAAAATACGTGCTATTTTAGCACCACTTTTTTAAAAAAAAACGTTGCTACCCTTACTTTACGTATCACAAACCACCTTCTGTACTGCCACCGTGTCCACGTGGAGTGCGGTTGCTGGCGGGAACGAGGGGGCTGTCTGGACAACAGAAGCTGTTGCAGCGAGATGCTCTCGCGGGCAGTGGTGGAGGGAACCATGGGGTGCTCCAGAGAGATCCGTGGGTATGCCCCCAGCGGTACGCGCCCCACCTGACCGGTCGTGCGTCCGTCGTGCTGCGTGGCGGCACGCGGCGAGGGGGCCGCTCCCCCTTCCCCCCCACACACACGCGTTATCTGCGTGCAGAGGGTCGCAGCGCTCACGCATGCACGCGTGCCCCACGGCCCGAGGGGCCCGGGCCGGCACGCCGACTGTGACGAGGAGGGGAGATGTACCGTGGCAGACCGTGGGTGCGGTATTGCCACCGCTCGTGTTTGAACTTTGGGTGTAGGAAGATGAGAGAAATTCGAAAGAAATTAACGGGGGAGCGGGAGAATGCTGAAAGGCTATCCCAGACTGAAGATATTAGGAAACTAATTAGTACCAGAAAGTCTGTGCCATTCTGAATCACCACTGGTTTTCTAATGTAGGTTCGCAAAAGAAACGCAATCACATAAATGATGAAAGTAATTTTTGCGTTCATTACCTAGGATAACCTGCTCTTTTCTTGTTGCTGAAAACCTCTATTTTTAATACTGTCTTCGTTCAACACTTCTGATTTGTCAAGGAATGTAATTAATACAGGACACACCAATGTCTTTATTACTTCATTAGTAATGTTAAAATATTCTGACGTTTTTTTTGTTTCTTTTTTGTTGTTTTTTTGTTGTTTTTTGAAACATACACATTAATACTATTTTTCAATAATTTATTTTAATTAATGTTTGGAGACATTGATATCTTTTTCAAAACTTAATCTTGGGTCCAGGGTTGTAAACAGACTTTGTTCAAATTTTAAAACTATTCAGAAGCATATCCACAACCACGTAATCCTGATGCAATAGTTAATAGCACCTGGAGAGGAATATTTCTAGTAAGGTGGCAACCCTGTCAGAGATTGTTTGCCACGTCGTTCTCCATGCGTGGCGACGCGTGGGGTGCGTCGCTAGCTCACCCTGAAGGAAACGGAAGGTTCACATGTAAAGCATCGCAGGGGAATGGGGGGGGCGGGAGGCTTGTACCTTACCGTATGTTGCTGTGTCTCCCCACGTTGAGTGATGCTACTCGCTTGACCTCCCATTTCAATGTGTGGGTTGGCAGTTGCTAATTAGTTACGCACCTATTAATTTCCCCTCACGAACGTCCGTGACCCAGTGGATTTCGTACGATGCTCGCCACTTGTTAATGACTCTCGTTTGAAAGATGGTTTAATTTGGGCGTAACAGCTGCCGCCAGTGTGAGAGCTCCCCAGACGTCCTGGTCCCACCGCCATTGACGCGTGACGTATGTAGTGAGGGGGCGTTCTACGGGCCCCACCTTACAATTCGCCTTTGTACCGGAAAACCGCAGTGTTGTTCTCGTGGAGAGTAGTACATTCCCCGTTAGTCGGAACTGTAGCACAAAAAAACAGACGTGAGTCGGAGCGAGAGGGAGACTTTTGGGCGGAAACACCTGGAAGGTGGAGAGATATCGATACATTGCGACCGGAAGTAGGTAGAGGACAAACGCGATTCCGAACGGGAGGTGAAAGACCTGTTGCAAAGTATGAAATGACGTTTCGTTCCGTTGCTGAAAATAGCGAGCTTCCTGGAGACGTTTTGTACTATCATTTTATCACACGACATAACATGTTATTCTAACTGTTCTGGAAATATAAACGTCGCAATGTCTACCGAACAGGAAATATAGAAAACCTATTTTCTAGTAGTATAGGATGCACGGTGAACTATCTTGGAGATGGTTGACTAATTCCTTCCTATCGAAGTTCAGCTATGATTTTAAAAAATGACGTTTTTTATTAATGAATTCTTTTGCGACAAATTGTTGTATGATATATTTGGGTATAGTATTTTTTAAGATAATTAATTATTAAAATTTGAATGTTAAGATCAATACGTTTACAAAGTTGTCATACAACAATTCCTGACCGACTCAACAGGTGGCTATTTACCGCAGGTAAATCAATGCTACCCCACAGTTTCCCGCCTCGACAACTTTCTATCAAATCGCCGCCGATAAATCCAATGCCTTTTCCCCACCCCAATTCCCCTTCGAAACTTTCTGACACATATTCTGAAACTCGAACGTGCGATGAGCCTGGCGAGGTAAAAGCGTGCAATAATTGCGTGAGAACGCAAGGTTAAACTAGAGCGTACCCTCGGAGACACTTGTTCGCCCGCGAGGGAGGCAGGTGGCGGAGGTAGGTAGGGTGGGGCGGTGGTGGGGCGTGTGGTCCGCGGAAGCCCGTAATTCCAACGCTGCGGCGCTGGCGGCACGCGCACCTGCTGCGGACGGAAGCACTGGGCACGGTCGGCGCCGGGGGGGGGGCGGGGAATGGGCGAGGTCTGCCGCGCTGGGAGGGGTGAGAACGCGTGCTTCCTGTCCCCGGTTGCGCCGGCACGCGAAGCTGTGCGACCCTCCGCCCAACCCAGAGCTCAGGCACGTAGTGGCTGCGAGAATTGAAACTGATGTGACGTCATGGGTACTCGCAGCGAACACAGACACGAGATTTTATATTTACGAATATTTATTTACAAGAAAAAACAGCAACAAATGTTTACAATTGAAACAAATGTTTACACCCTAGTTCTGATAGACCTGCTATCCTCTGATCGTGGGTGCGATCCAACTCCGATTGATGATCGGTTTAAATTGTGGCACGCACCACTCCTAAATCTGAAGCGCGTACTAAGCCAAGCTTCCGTGGCCGGATGTCCCACTAGGACGCAAACGCAGCAACTAATGAGTTGTAATTTATTAAGATTATAAACGGTAAGATTATAAACGGATGATGTACTAACTCCTTGATGTAAAACGTCCATTCACTTTATTTGTAGTTCAGAAATATACAATGTGGTTTTCGCCTTTGTAAGAAACCCATCATGCTTTCGTTTCACACGACCTTGTTGATTTGGAATTAAGCGATTTGATTGAATCGTTCATAAGTACAAGAGGATGTTGTTGTTTTTCCTAGGGCGTTTTACAGCCGAGAGCCCTTTACGCCCGATGGGACGTATATTCGACCATACACTAGAAACTAACACACTTGCGGGCTTCTCTGATCTGGGGTCAGCAGAACGCGAGACCTTCTGCAAGAACAAGGAACAAACACCATGCCCAAGGCAGGACTCGAACCCGCAATCTTTCGTGCAGAGGCGCTGAGTTCGTACACGCTCTTATTGTTAGCCACCTCGGGCATCCAGGTCGACAAGAACAAAAAGTGAATACGTAAAATAGATACATGATGTCTTAACTAACACTTCTACAGTTAAGTTTTACTGCATGCTATATTGAATGTCCACTGTGAATTTAACTCTTCCCGTAACTTGACCTTTGGAAGGCCAAGTATATACCTTCCACGCCGGCGCCTCTTCCGTCTCGCCACTTCCTCCGCGACCTCTTCCCAGGCGCGGACAAAAGGACAACGAATGCGTCCTCAGCGCCGCTTCCGGTGCCCCCGAGGAGCCGCGGGTCACGCCTGCCCTGAATCAGCTCGTTTAGCCCCCCTGCCCCCGTATAAATATTAACGAATTGCAATGAGTTCCGTTTGCCCCACTTCTGCCGCCCTGCCCCAGGGAAGACCTGCGTTTTTCGACCTTTTCCTTTCTCTGTACAAGAACCGCTTTAATGAATCAATCGTCTTAGTTTATGTGGTGTGGTTCAGGCCATCAAGCCCGCTCTTCCGCCTGAGTACGCAAATTTCCCTACGCTTGTTTCGTTATCTGGCCGAGAAAGAAGGTATCACTCTGGAAACAGCGATTTTAATTTAGCTCAGATGCTTCTCTTAGGCTTGAGTATCACGTGCAGTAAATCTACAACATGGGACAGCCTGCTTTACTTCCCCTTCGAAGAAAGGCGTTCGAAAGAATGATTTCCTCACAAGAGAGTATTATTTTAAATTTCTGCCAGACAGAGAATCAAAACGATCTTTATTAAAAATTTTCATGTAATTTATTCCTATATTTTATTGTTGTTCTTATGCGTTGAATACCGTGTTGCAATCGATACCGAAATTAGATCCATTTTGCGTTTCTAGCCAGATGTTAATAACAACAATTTCGCTTTCAACAGAGCTTCTGGGCCCATTGCTACAAGCGGAGGCCTTCGTTTTCATACTTATGGCCATCTGCCGCGGTAAGTTATTCAGCGCCCAGCGAAGGGCGTAGCCGACGCCCGTCGGGTGTTTTACCAGATGCGCGAAACGTCTTTCAGCACGACTGCCCGTGAAATGGAATTCTGCCCGTCGGCCACCATGTTCATTAAACAGACTATCTGCCGCGGTGGGGGGGAAGGGGGGGGCAGTGCGGTAGTTCCACAGCTGTCGAAGAGATCAGTTGGTTGTAAGCCGGTTTCTACCTACCTAGTATGTAACGGAAATGAAATTATACATTTCAATCGAGAGAGTATACATCCGTTTGTGGTCGCTCCAAATTCATTTGAATATCTTCAGAAGAATAATGTCATTGGTTTATGGTGAATCAAATCGCGTATTTTCCACCTGGACGTTAACGTATTCCAGTGGACCCAGCTTAATATCGATTAGATCTCAAATATTTCACTTTTAATAGGAAGTTCCGAAACTTAATGATTAGTGTTTATATGAGAGTCCTCTTGTCTTATCAAAAAAGGGGATCATCAGAATTGTCATTTTATTCACCGACAATTAATGAGTACATGATGAAAGTTCATAAGAAATGTGAGTGTGAATCAGATTGCAAATCGCCGAATGCGAAATAATAAAAGAATAAAAGAAGTGGGCCTTGCCTTGTATGTGTTGCTTCGCTTATTGTTTGACAAATTTCAATGGAAGGAACTGGAGGTCTGAATATATTCTAGTTACAATAAGTATAAAAAATTATTACCACTGAACCTTAAGCTACACCCAACAATATTTGAAATTCATAAAATACCTCCAATTTTGCAAGAGAAAACCGTCCAGCACTTGTCCCATAAGCGACGTCAAGCGTTTAAGATGAAGTGGTCGATACGCCCATGGAACGCAAGAGCCGCCACCGCGAATGCCAAGTCGAAAGCCCGTGAACTTGTCATCGCCACATTATACTTCGATTACAACACTAATTGACACTTGATCAGCTGTGGTACTGTCATCCAATTGGGAGCTTGACTACGGTTCAACTTGGGAGCTTGACTACGGCAGTATCACATCTAGTCACGTGTCGACGGACTTAACATTTAATCGAAGTATGTAATTGGCTGTATCTTTATTATTCTTTTGGTATAGATGAACATTTTGGTGGATAAATTCGATATAAACAAGGTACAAGCGAATTAGAATGGTTTCACTTTTCTTAACATTTCTTAAAAAGAGAAATTTGATCTGGTCCATTGAGCAAATACTGAGATGGCCCCTGGTTTTTCTTCTGGACATAAATGAAGCTTCACTATGCGCACATTTTGTTGAACTCTCCTTTTGTGTGGAGAGGATAGGACTAGAGGTAAGAGCGAATTACTATTTTGTTAGCAATGCAGAAAAATCAAATATGCACCGTTTTTGCAAATACCGGCAAATATTTACCTTTACAAATAAGGTTTCTATAACTGGGGAACAAAAATGTCTAATTTTTCAAATGTTGCTAATCTCGCGCAATTTTTTCTGTTTTTAACTTTTACTCATCTTTCAATGATAAAATGATAGGAAGGGATTCTGGAACTCAAGGAAACGTGCGCAGATGATCTTCTCCCCCATACGTCACATACAGTTTGTACTGTTTTTTGGAATAAATAAATCTAAATCTAAGATGGTGGTGAAGAAGTTGGATTTCGACAGTAGCTCGTCAGCTAGTCGAGTTCAGCCGCTGTTTGAAGGAAAAATCTAGCGGACGGTTGTTCTGATAGTTTTCCATAGTTTCTCCGATCAACACCAGGCGAATACCGGAGCAGTACCCAAACAAACGACCCCCGAACCGCGCGCAATCTTTCCTTCCTCTTTTTTGCTCTGTAATCACCCCTTACATACACACACTCACATGTACTACACTATCACCCTTGCCGGCAGTCCAGCAGAGAGCTTAGAGCTTGTCCTGGCTGTGGTGGATTGTCGCTGGTGGGAGGTACCTGGTTGGGAAATATCTCCGCAATTGTACGTAGGTCGGCGCTGGATCTCAGCAGTCAGCGAGGGAGATCACGGCAATCTCCAACGATAAAAGCACACACTGCACTTAAGGAACTAATGACCTTAGCAGTTGACGCGCTCGGAATCACTTATCAATCAAGTGCACTTGGTAATTGCCACCAGCAAGTATTTTTTCTTGTACGTGGTTTTGGTACAAACGAATGGTATTGTGGAACAAATGGGCTCAAACGAGTGGGGATGGTTGAGTAGGCTTTGAATTCTGTGATGATGAATTACGGGAGCTTTTGTTTGAGAAATTGTTATTTTAACAATTTTTAATTTTAAGGACGTATCAACATCTAGGTCATTAGCGACCACTGTTGCATTAAACGGTATGCTAACTATGAAGATGATATGATGTGGTGATGATAGGGGGTGAAAGGATGAACACAAATACAACCATGCTCGAGGTGGGACTCGCACTCGCTATCTTTCGCTCCGAGATCGCTACGGCACTACTACCTTAACGATATCAGTCATCTGGACCGGCGCTTATCTTTTTCTTCGTGAATTTTGGTGTATGGTGCACGAGAAGTTTTGAGTTAGTGATGGCTTTCGGTGTGGCGGCGGTGCCAACTTCGGGGCCATCAAGGCAGAGATGGGCGCCGGAGCGCGGCGGAGCGCTCTCCTCCAGTTACGCGCCGGGCTGGAGGCGCGGGGCGCGGGGCGTGGGGCGAGGGGCGGGGGCCGGGCGCGTCAGCAGTCGCCACACGCCCGCGGCGCAGCGTTTCTCACGTTAGCTCTCTTCCCGCGCGGCCCCACCTGTCGAGAGACAATACCTGCTTCTGCCCGCCCGGCCCCTGCGCCCGCTGTCCGCCCCGGGCGTGTGACCGCGGCGCGCCGCCCCCACCCCTCTGTACCCCTCTGCGCCCCACGCCCTCCTCGCAGCGGCTGCTGCTGCTGCTATTTCTGTCACCCTCCCTCAGCAGCAGGGTGGAAGTGAAGCATTACATTGCGTTGCATGAGACTTTGACTCCACCGAGGGAATTGTGGGCCAATGAATGGGCCTAATACAGTTTTTTTATTTTTATTTTAACAATTATTCTTTTGTTGTTTTTCGGTGTCCAGAAGCCTTTGAATTAAAACCATTTTTTTAATGATAGGACTCCTGTATTTCGATATTACGGTCCATTGCTATGCAATCAATCACGACCAAGCGGTTGAACCAATGTTTCAACCCTATTGCCAGACGCAGTCTTGTGGAATATCGAAGACACGCATTGCTTCGTTTACTGCTCTTCTGGGAACACTTCTTGGTGTTTATTTCTGACGTAGTTACTCCCTGAAGACAAAATAAAATACTCTTCTCAATTTAAAAGATTTACCTTCTCAGTGTAAGAAGAATTATTAGTATTGGAGAAATTATTTGGATGAAGACTATTAAGGATACGGATACGATAAAAAGGTAGTATATAAACTCTGCTTTCTGGAAGTTGAAATTTTCCCTTCCCGACAGAAGATTGATAATAATGATGGCTTCTGTGCCGTCAAAAGCAGAACATACAATAAATAAAAATGTTGTCAGTGACAATACCTTTTATTCAAATATTCACTGCCTTCTGCCAAAGCATTTTCAGTAATCACTAACTTAATCTCATTGGCTTTTATACGCCCCAATGTTACGATCAAAACTTCGACATCCAAAAAAGTCAGTTTGAGCATTTAAAATTAAATAATACATTTGGCACCTTGGGAGTTAAACACTTCTTTGAATCTATGATCCGCAGGTAATGAATGGTGAGTAATTTTTCTTATGATGTATGTAACAGATAATTATATTTTAGGCTGATGCGATTTAGTTTTATACATTTCTCGAATTATTAGACTTATTTTGAATGTTTGTATACATTTAGTAACTGATCCTTCTATTTTGACGTGGAGATGAAGAAACAATGATGGCATAAATGGAGAACAATTTTGATGGCATAATAATATTAAGACGAATAATAAAGGTTTCTAAGAAAATAACATTATTATTATTATTATTATTATTATTATTATTATTATTAAATTGGTATAATCGCTAGGTGAACAAAGGAAGTATAATTTCCTAATGTGAAAATTGCGACTTAAATGACGTATAGAAAATAAAACAAATACAAATCATTAATAACAAGTTGATGCAGAGAGACTTAGATTTCAAAATCCCCTACCGGCTCAGCAACTTAGCATCTTCCCCCTCACCTATACACACACACACACACACGCACCGGGCGAGGCTGCTATGCGACGTCCGTCCTTGCGACACTTGAAGCCGCGGACGCCGCCCGCCTGCCTGCCTGCCGGTGCTTTGTGGGGCGCCCAAGTCAGGCGGGGCCACGACGTCGCTTTGTTCTGCGTCGCGACGCGGGGCGTCACCCCTCCTGCTACGGCAGCGGCGGCGGCGGCGGCGTCTTGAAATCGGGGGGCGCGGATGGTGTGCGAACGAGGACAGCTGTCCATTGCAGCTTCGGAAGTAATTCAACGTTTTCAGGTGGGGCGGCCACGCAAGGGGAAGCTGGCTCCAGATGACGGTCACTGGAACGAGACGTCACGAAGCGGACGATGTATTGCGTGATCGTGGTACAGGTTCTTGCTTGCCTCAGAGATGACGTGTAGCACAAATGTGCTTAAAAACACGTGCGGTGCCCTTTGTAGCATAATATTGGCCATTTTCGAACTGTTAATTCTTAGTGGAATTGGTTCAATGATATTGTTATTCCGTTTTGTTTAGTCTCGCTATTTTCTTTGTTGGGATCGAATAATGGCAATATTTTACATCTTGTTCTCATATGATATAAAGAACTTGATAATAAATCCTATTTTTGTTAATTTTTTTTTATTTTAGTAATATTCAACTTGCTTTATCGATTTTCTGAAACAAAAAAGTCTTCTGAAATATAATATATATTTTCTAAATCTAAAAAGGCCAAAATTAATCTGGCCAACTAGCTTGACAAAAGTCGTTTTTTAAATTAGT
Organism: Gryllus bimaculatus; assembly: GCA_017312745.1. Classification (NCBI taxonomy): domain Eukaryota; kingdom Metazoa; phylum Arthropoda; class Insecta; order Orthoptera; family Gryllidae; genus Gryllus; species Gryllus bimaculatus. Next base: position 10,450,507 of record BOPP01000031.1, read on the forward strand.
TACAGTTTCATCACAGTTTACATTATGTAGGTTGGGTACTTAGGGTTAAAATAGTTCAGAGTTTACATATGCATAACCACATAAACGTATCAAAGAGTGTGTAGAACTGTGGGAAATGATCACCATGTTGTCGTCAAAAACATTGTATCTTTGAGTAGTTATGGAACTGAAGAAATGAATGTGGCAAAAGTATGTTTAATAGCAATAGTGGATGTTTGGAGTATATAAATGACAGTTTAACTATAAAGTGAAGTTATCATAAAAGTGATACGGGGAAATTACGAAGTGACACGTTGCAAAAGCTGTGGACCAAACAAATCAAGTAGGTGAGATGTTTGTCTGTTGATACGAAGTGAAACTATAATAGAATAAATGTAGTAGAGAGACAATAAAATTAAGTGTCAAAACAACCAGTTATAACTGTTTAAAAGGAAGGAAGGTGGTTATGATCGTAAAATTAGGTGATGTCATTACGTTGCTTTGTTTCTATTAGGAGGTTAAGTGTGAGAATATGAAGTACTTTTAATGAAAAGCATTTCAGATAGAAGTATTTTATGGTAGTTATTTTCTATATAAAGAATTTTAATATAATTTCAAAGAATATTATGATTATATTTTATTTTGTTTTGGGCAATGACATTATGTTTGCATACAATCATTTTCATATCGTTATCATGCTTTTTAATGCTTGTTTCTAGGGATCTCGCGGTCGTACCTATGTGTTTAGCAGGACAATATTGGCATGCAATTTGATAACCAACATTATGTAGCCTGTTCATAAGAATTGAAAAGTTCTCTCTCTAACTTTTCTTCCATCATAATGTACCCACTGAAATTTCCAGTAGTTTTAAAATTGGTGATGGTATTCTATTTAAAGAGTGATTTTCTTATAGAGTTGGAGACTAAAGGTAAATATGGACGAATGATTCTAATAGGTTCAGAAGATGTGTTGGTGAGACAGTATTTTCTTTCCAGTACATGCAATATTGATAGAATGAAGACAAATATGGATACATTTATTTATTTATTATTATCCCTTTAATTTCTAAAGGGATAAACATTGACCAAAATAATTGAAAAAGCTCTGTTTAAGTTTCAAGAGTGAAATGTAGGATTGGAAAGTTTAATGGCTTTATCAACTAATTTATAAATTTTAGACCTTTTTATGTTGTATAGGATGTTGTAAATGAAAGTTAAGTAGTCTCCCAGAATAAGTGATTTTTATATACTAATTAGTGATTAAATGAACTCTTTGATTGATGATGATTGGTGATACCCAGGTAGTTGATAGATCCTTCTTGTTGATTTCATGTCTAAAAAGTATTTTAGAATGGTATAAATTAAACACTTCAAGTATATTATTGACTTGGTGAGATGGGATGACCCAAAGTATGTTATCAACATACCTACAATAATAAACGAGTTTAAAAATCAGGTTGCTCAAGCAGTAAGTTTTCAATTTTTCTCTCATAACTAATTCAGCAAATAGAGGAGGCAAGGTGGATCCCATGGTTGATCCTTTAACTTGTTGGTAAATTTATTGGTTGAACGTAAAGAAGTTGGGATTGAGTAGGAGGTAGAGAGCAATATCAATTTCTTCCTGTGATATAGAGTTATGTAGTTCTATTAGATATCATTGATTATTATTACTTTGGATCACTAATTGGCTGGGGCTACTGGTACTCTTGATTGGACATTAAGAGAGATCATTAAATGATTTGGTGGAACATGAAAGCCTTGGATTTTGTTAATAAGACAATAAGAATTTTTGAAAGATACATTTTCATATGTGAATATTAAATTTAAAAAATCGATAATTTATAAAGAGGTTTTCTTATTCTTGAATTAATAATAGTATATCGAATGTCTTCTTTGTATATTTTGGGGATAGGAGAGCATATGCTTTGGACATATTGTCTGAAGTAATACAAAGTTTTGTGATCATAATCAGAAATTAATGTTTAATTTCCTATCTGTCAACTAAGTCTTTCTGATCATTGATTAATTTATTAATAGAGTTAATTTGGAAGATTGTACATATTTGACTGTCATTCAAAATCTCAGTCACTTTGTCAATGTAATTATGTTTATCCATTGCCACAGTAATATTACCCTTGTCAGTTTTGGCAAAGAGAACATCAGGATGTAATTTAATAAATCTTGATGTGAACTTAATATTTTGTAAGGTGAGATGTGATGACTTTGTAAGGATGTTTAACATGTTTGGTTTGAGGATGTCCTTTATTGACTTTTTGAATGATATTACTAAATTCATTTCTATTGCTTCTGTTCAAGAAATAAATTGTTAGTAAAAACATTTTAGTGTCTTCAGACAACCAGTCCAATTAAATAAAGAAGATAACAGATTAATATATTCCTTACAAATGGTGTGGAACAGCTATTTCAGATCTTGACCACTAAGAAACTATAAAAAATAAATTCCTACGGCAATATTTGAAAACTCCAAGGTTATGTACATAGTACAAAATAATTATGTGTGGGACAATTAAAATCAAGGGTCATTAAATTATCAATTTTTATTTTTTTCTCTCTCTACTTGCCTACCTTCTACATTTACTAAAATGTTGATCAAAAAGCTACCCAAATAAAATTCCTATATTCAAAAGACTTTATATATTTAAAAAGAAATTAATCACCAATAAACAATTTTTATAATATGCGGTATAACAATTTAAAAAATATTAATAGTGTAGTAGAGAAACATTTCGTGGGAATTAATATGTTTATTGTGATATATTATAATTTTATTTTAAATTACATTTATTACTATTTATGAATGAATGTATATGTAATATAGGTGTGTAATTCAAACATTCATAACATAGTTGTGTAAGTAATTCACTACATCCATGTAATGTCAAACTCGTGATGCTACAGAATGGCACACACTTTCTCGTACTAGCTAGTTTTCTACTTCCTAGCTTTTCGGTCAGGTCTCACCCTCTTGCCAGCTGCCATCTATCGCCGCCCAAAGTACAAAGTACATGCAATTTTTTCTGTACCCTTGTGGCAGAACCTCAATATTACTTTAAGAACATTAAAGAAGAGTAAAACTTCGTCTTATACGGAACTTTTCGTTCAAAGATTTAAAAATAAATTTCATTATAGATACCAACATTCAGTCACCGTGCCCCCCAACGAGCTAGTTCATTTCCTTTCCGTTTTCTTGGGGTGATATCCTCATCCTTAAAGTGGAAGCAGTGACCTGCCTTCCGGCAAGTGCGCTCGCCGTCGCCAGGGGCACGCATGTGGGTGACCGGGGCGAGCCGCTTGATTAGGCGGGCGATAGCGGTGGGGGGCGCGACGGGCGTTGCTGGAAGACGCGGAGGGCGGAAGCGGCGGCGCGGGCGAGCGGACGTCCTGGCGCGGGCACCCCGCCCCCGTTGTCACCAGCCTGCGTCTTCCCTTAGCCCTCACCCCGTGTCGCCAGTGTCATGAAATATTATTGCGTATGGCGATTCCTCTCGTGAAATTAAAACCAATAGTATGCATACAAAATGCCCCAATCAGGGTGGTGCATCTCTATAAATTAATCGCTTTTTCTATTTGTTTTTCATACAGCTTCTTTCTACTGACCAATCATAAAGAGTGACTCGTTTATCTTAGGAGGTGGTATTGTACATCGATCCATATGTCGATGTCCAATAAACTGCGTATGTACTATAACATAACCTATTTAATTTGAACATAGCTTTCAGTTAGGTTCAGTATTTGACGATTTTTTGGAACTGTGCTGGAAATAATTTCACTTGTGGAATAGGCCTATTAAACACCACTCGTGCTTTGGAAATACTCAGATAAATCCCCTCCTCGCTCCGCGAGTCGGGAATTTATCAACAATTTACCGAGCATTCGTGGTTTTACATATGATAAATTCCCAATGCGGATGGCTCGTACACAGTGTACTAGATTCCCGTGGTGTGGTCCCGGTTTCGCGGGTGCCGCGTTCCCTCTTCTCTCACCGCCGCCGTCGTCACCATCCTGTGTCTAACCCTTAGCGCTCACCCCATGTCGCCAGTCTCATGAAAGGTTGTTAATGCGTATGGTAAATTCTCAAAATGGACACGGATGGCTCGGGGGTAGTTTACAAGCTACTTACATGGTGTGGTCTCGGGTTCAATTCCAGGTCGAGGCAAAAATAGAGTTCTAGCTATCCGGTAAAATCAGCCCAGTTCATGTATTTGTGTGACGAAGTATGCTCAACCAGGATCTTGCCATTATTAATAGTAATTAATCATAGTAATTATTAATGGTAATTATTAATAATAATAGTGAAGGAAATAAATAAACATTTTTCTCGCAGGAAGGGCGCCTTCCTCGAACGATGGGAAAGTACTCTAGGCCCAGGCACGGGGGACGCGGTTAGATGGCCGTCAAAGTAGGACTATCGATTGAAAATGCCAAATATACAAAATTGGCCAATGCGCCATGTCTTGCGTACAAAAGTTTCTCCAAGCATTTATCTTCAAACAAAAAGAACGATAGAAAAACAAACTCGTGTTGCTAAAACTTAACATATTCTATCTTACTGTTGGTAAAGGTTAGAAAACATTTGAATACTGCATGACACTGCAGAAAAAATAGTAGGTTTTTAGAAAAATGTGTGTGCACAATTGTCATAATTGCTCTCAAAATTACGGGAAATGTATTCATGAAAAAATGAGTATGACATCATTAATAGATAAAATATTAAAGAACAGTTCCTATTGAAAAAATATCTTTTATTTCAATGATGTAGTTTTAAAAAAGGAAACGAAAAAATGAACGTTGCAATTTTCGAAATTGCAGTAGTTACACTGAAAATCGGCGTTATGTGGGTTATTTTTATAACTCAAGTTCATTTTTGAGAAAATTCTATAAAAGTTCAATATTTAGGTATTGTATTCTCCGAAATTTACAACAACTATTTTACTTTCATGGGCTACTGACACGGACGTTTACGAAACACAATATTTCGGTACCAAGGCCCTCCAAAAGTGTATTTGCGTCAAAATCTGGATAAGCGGCACTACATAACTTTCTTTATAATACTAGTACACAAATACGTAGTACAAGGTACAATAAAAGATTGTTAGTGGTTGACCGAAACAATGGAGTACACACAAGTAATATTTCAGAACCAGTGTCATGTCGGCATTTTCGGATCCTGTACTCTTTTAGCTTTAGAATCGTGCTGAATAAAATTGCATTGGCAAAACAGACCGCACTGTATCAGCGTAGTAACTGATGACAGTGACTTATGCGGTCGGCTGTTGCGATGTATTTGCATTTCCAGCAAGATGCAGATGGTCTATTTTTAGCTGCTTTCTACTGCACATTTTCTGACCTTGGAGATATTCAAGGCCAGAGTTGGATGATCACAAAAACGATGGCGTACTGTTTTTACAGCGGTCTCTCTGGGGGGCAGTAATTCGATATAGAGGCTGGAGTGAGCACAAAATGTTGCTGCCTAATGAAACGGAAATAAAGCAACTGAACGTGAGAAATTTCGTTGAGATATGATTCGAAACCCTTGAAGTAAAATTTGGAAATATGTTCGTCATTAAAAAAATCATATTTATAATAATAATAATAATAATAATAATAATAATAATAATAATAATAATAATAATAATAATAATGTATTATTTTTTGAATCTATAATCTTATCATTTCAGTCCTGAGCTGTATCCGGAGTTAACATCTGAAACCTCCCCCCCTCAAAAATGGTGAGTTATAAAATTTATTGCTTTTTCTAAATAGCCAAAGTTGACACTGACAAATACTTCAATTCTCTTACTAGTCATAAAACATAAAATGTAGTAGTTACTTCATTAAATGTTTAACATATATCTGTAAATTACTGAGGAAATTTAATGTAGTATCAAGCAACGATCACTTACAGAAGATATAAGTGTGGAATCCTTCGATATCAGGTCTTTAACCATTCATCATTTATTCAAGTGGGACCATGAGCCTCGAGATAGTGCAGGAAGCCGACAAGCCCTTCAACAGACATCAAGTGTTTTGAACCATTATGTGCGCTTCCAAAATGTTCTATCCTCCTCTTTTCGTTTTAGTTTCATTAACGGCGCAATAAACTACATAATAATGATGCCAGATCGTAATTTTTAAGTAACGACTAAGGAGAACAATGTCTCGTTTCCATGTTCAGGAATGCGGACCTATAAACATCCACAGGTACTTTAAAAGGTTGAACAAGAAGTGACGGGCATGCAACGTCCCATGTTGACGGAAATACGGAATTGATTTTCTTCTCCTACTTTCTGATTTTTCACAGTCTCTTTATCTGCAATGGACGATACCGTCTATGAAATGCATCTATGAGTGGTACGTGCGTAGGTTTTACTGAGCGTAACATCTCTCAGAAGGGTTTCAGAACATTTTCGAGATGACATGACTATATCAGTATTTATTTTCCTATTCGGCCAAAAGGAAGATAACAGTATCGAATTCTGTTGGTTCTAGTGGTGAAACAATCGTTTTCCATTACACGATGATTACATTGCGATCAAAACGCCAGTAATTAACTAAATAGACTGTCTTACACGTGCCCCACCCTTATCAATAACTGGGGTGATATTACAATGTAATAGAAGATTCCAAAATCCCATTAAATCGAGTAAGGCGAGAGGAACATACATAAATAAGTTTTAAAGCCGTAGGATACGTTGTTGTCGAGTTACGCATGATTCGTGTCTCTAAAAATCACAATTGACTGGCGGTCGTTTGTTACAGAATTGGATTTTCACCTACTCAATTTAGACCCATTTTCCAATTTACACTAATATTGGTAAAGTAAACGTTCAATTCATAACATTTTTCATTTCGTTTGTTGAATTGATTGGATGTGAGACCTGCTCTCTAAATTAGAGAAGTTCTCTAAAATTCTCAAACATAAGTACATGCTTCAATGACAACAGCGCAAGTGTTGACTTCTAAAACGAAGTAAAACGTCCCTTTTTAAAAATATTTATATTTTTCCTTATTCTAAAATACAATAATACTTTATTTAACATAGATGTGGTAACAATAATCGAATAGACTAATGAGTCCATCCGTTTTTCGACCATATAATTTTAAAATTGTGTCAATACCCTCCATTAGCCATTTTTATCAGGGATATAATACATTTCCAGAAATAAAATGAGGCTAGGATACCTCATTCAAGATTTTCAGGGGGGCCATGCCCCCCTCCTGTGCAGTTGCCAATGAACATCATATTATTTCAATTTGGTGTAATGACGCTTGGTCCCAATGAATTTGGCAAGAGCTCTTTTGTTTCAGTTGCACTGATTATGATGCCCTTGACCTGCGAGTTATAGAGCTAATGATATTTAGATATGGCGATTGTATTATTTGAAAGTCAAATCTGGTTATTGAGTCAAATTTCTCGAGTATATCTAACTTCTTTGATTGATAAATATTACGTCTTCAAAGTGTCATTCACCCATTCCGACGCCAAACACATCAATTGGGAGTAAATTTTATTTTATATTCATTATTAAATTATATTTCGCTTTTTCCATGTCTGGAAAGATTATATACTCTGCCGTGCATTAGCAGTAATACTGTCGTCAAGCGTCTTGAGGGTCATCATCAGCGACTGTTAGTCTTAATGCCATAAGCCGTCCACGCCCTCGCCGTCAACGCCCACGCTCACGCCCCCGCTCCGCCAGAGGCACGTCTTCCTCGACCTCGGTCGACAGCTCCGCCCCCACCGCCCGCCCAGGGCGGTCTCGGCCTCGCACTCGGTCAGGGCGAACGGGGCCCCGGCGCGGCGCGAAGCGGGACCGGGTGGGGGAGGGCGGCGGCGAGGGCAGCGCCGCGCCGCGCAGTGTTTACGCACGCGGGCAGGTCGAGGAGAGGCCCGACGGGCCAGCCGCGTCGCGCCCGAGGACTGGGCCACGAGGAGAGGAGACGGCGCGGCTCGGGCCGGGCCCGGGCGGGCTTCGCGCTGCGGCGCGGCGGCTCCCGCGACCACGCGGGCGGCGTGTGGC
>BOPP01000031.1:10463773-10479461 GCA_017312745.1 Gryllus bimaculatus
ATGTACTATGGTACTATGTACTATGGTACTATGTACTATGGTACTATGTACTATGGTACTATGTACTACGGTACTATGTACTACTCCCTTTAATACGTTACGTAGACAAAATTAATGTTTTGTGGGTCCTTGATACAGAAAATTTGATTTATAGCAAAGCGTCTGCCCGTACGTGAATCACGCTAGCCGCTAAACCGTAAGCAGGATTTTTACCGAAATTGTTATTCTCCGATCGATTTGGCTAATAACACAGCGCTTGAATGTGAAAAGGACATTTTAATTTTGAGGGAATACTTAACATGAAGCCTCAAGGATATTTTGAAAATTTTCTTATAAATGGCTCCAAATTTTTGGATTTCATTTTTTAGCGGGTGCAGCAAATTATGCTTAAAAAATGGGTAATATATGCAGTTTTCCTTGAATTAGGATGAATTTTCGAAAAATAAAAAAAATAGAAATGGGAGTCTTTCTACAATTGCATTATTGAAGAAAGAGATTATTCTTCTGAATGAAATCTATTCTTGAAAATTGGATCATTAAATAGGTCAAATACAATTTTTTCAAAATACGAGTAGTTTTCGCGTGATTTTGCGTGAAATAAAGGCAATTGTAAAATCAAGACCTTTCTCAAAAAGACTCTTAAATTATTTCGTTTTTTTCTCGGATAAAGGAAAGAACGCTTAAAAATGGCAAGTGTCTCGTTTTGTTCAACTCTCTGAATTTTCAAAAACTGGAAAAGTGTCAAATATTCAATAACTAGTAGTTTCTGCTTTCGCGCCGGACAATGTACTTCCATAGCAAAGAGAAAGCATTGTAATTCCGTGGCGGTAACCGGCTATTATTCAACTTGTATTGTCCGATCCTGATAAGAAAAAAGTAGATAAATCTTGTTCTTGTATGTAGTAAGTAGATTGAAAGAGATATTTTGATTTTTGGTGATGAAGTACTTTACAGTTTACATGAAGTCTCAACAGCATTTTGACAGTTTTCTCAAAAATGACTCCACATTTGTTTATTAAACTTTAACTTCAGATAGCGTAAATGACAATTAAAATGGCGTTGGTCGCATTTTCTTTTATTCCTTTCATTTAACGAAATTTGCCAAAGTTCAATTTTTTTAGTGTCTTCCTACAACTACAATATTGAAAACCTCAGAGAGACTTTTTGGAATGAAATCTGTTGTTCAAAGAATGATCTAGAAATAAGGTCAAGTAAATTTTTTCGAAAATACATGTAGTTTTCATATAATGCACGGTTATAGATAGACTATTATTTTGTTTGAAACGACTCCATTTTTTTTCTTTAAATTTCCTCCTGGTATGTATGAAGGGTCACTGACGACTTTGTGCTGGTCCCATTTTTGGCGAACTCTGTACCTTCGAAAACTGCAAAAAATTAACATTGCAAAATTACTATAATGAAGATATAGACTTTTGTTCGAAATGAAATCTTCTAAAAAAAATAGATCTTTCAAAAAGTAGTGGTAGAAGTATTTGAAAAATGAGTAGTTATCGATTAATTTCTGCTTTGTTTCGAATACTTTTGTCCGATATGCCTTTTTGCCACTGACAGTGTATCAGATTTTTTCGCTTACAACTCGAAAATTTGCACTCCATAGTTAGAATAAGTTTTTGTAATAATGACATTAAAAATGTTCGTTTCACTGTCTCATAAATTGAACTCGAGTCTCTTAAAACGTTTAGTTCTTGATTGTGTAATGAAGATTTCAAACAAATTATTTTGGATATGAATTTAAAGTATATTACAGCTAAAGGGTCACAAAACGTCACGTTAATATCCCTCTACACTTTGCAATGTTCAATGTTAAATCACAATTTAAAAAAATTAAAACCTTATTTTTTTATTTTTTCTGGTACACATTTCTGAATCAGCACGGGCTTGCGCATTAATTTCTTATACGCATTAATTTTGTTTAGTTTAATTCAAAATTAAGGTGAGCTTTCGACCGAAAATACTCTTGTTCCTGTATTATCTTTAAAATCGCTCTTGCATTATGTAGTGATACATATTGAGAAGCATCAGGCGTCTTGGTAGCATACTCATTAGAACAATTGCGTATACATATAGAAGCTAGGATTCGATTTTAAATATGGAGTTGACTTAAGGTCTAAATTCAAGTTTCCGTTTAACAATTTCAACTGGAATATTTCAGTTAGACATCTAAAAATATTTATATTAATTTATTAGATAATTGCTAAAATGTTTAATAATTTTTTTCTATATAATCAACTTCCCGTTTGTGCCAATAGGAGAACGGTAGATAATAAAACGAGTGAAGGTTCTTAACTGTGTTATTAAGAATAATCGAAACTAGAAACAGCTTACTTGCTTATCTCGACCTTAAGTGGAGGAGAAGCTTAAGAGAGCCGAGTCTGTAATAGGAAATGTTCTTTCCAACATCCATTGTATTTTGAGGACAGAGGAAAACAGATGACTCAGTTGAAGATGTTCCTTTCGAATTCTCCCGAACCATTGCAGATATTGTGATGTGAAATTCTGATCACTAAACGGACTTATATGAGGGACATATGATTCGATTTTCAACTTCCATTTTTAAATGTAGCCCTGTAGTTTTTTTTAGATCGTTGTAACGAGCGTGAAGAGATGCGTTCATACAAATGCATATTACTCTATGCTACATAACAATCCTTTTGAAAAATGTGTTTATACGACCACGCCGATTTATTTTTTAATATTCTGCTATAACTGCAGAAAAACGCATTTCAAGGCAATTTCATTCGTTTGCCTTAGATCTTAGAGATGGGAAAATTGCAATGCTATGTATGTGATTTCTAATTCGCGAGCCATATTAATCCAGAACATACTCAGGGTAGTTTAAACTTCACAAGTATGACCATTCCCTTGTTAGTAACAGGGACCTTCCAAGTAAGGATTTCAGAGAACTAAATTAACGATTATTATTCATGCTGATAGATTCGTTCTTTTGTCTGACTCCCACAATGAATTCCCAAAATCGTCCCCTTGTTAACGACGTCCGATCCCTTGACTTGTCCAGCGAGGTTGCCATTGGAGCACGATTTTCCCATCTGGGATCACGATTCATCGGTTTCTGAGAATCGTCCTAAAGGATTTCGCCTGCGAAGCGGCTACGTGAGTGGCGAGGTTGCCAGCTGGGCGACGAGACTCGTAAATCCAATCTGCCGGAGAATCTCCGGCAACAATCGACGCAACTCCCGTCTACCAGTCCGGTTCCGTAAGAAATGGATGGCGACAAAACCGGGGGAGGTGGTTCAGGGCATCAACTTATGTCATTGCAGTCCTGACCGGTAGGTCCTAGGTTCGAGTCCCGACGGTGACAGGATTTTCGATACTACCTTGTAAGCTAGGTCGAATTTAGTCGTTGTTGGAGAAGAATTGTAGCGGGCGGTTGCTCGGATCGGTATATTTTCGTGGTTTCTCCGATCAAAAACCAAGCGAATTCTGGAGCAATGCCCTAATATACGGGCCACGGAGCGCGCGCGATTTTTCCTTCCTTGTCCTATCCTCACCATTACATACACACACTTACACTAACATGCAGTACACTACCTCACATGCCGGGAGACCGGTCGGGAGCTTAGAGCTTGTCCCGGCTGGGACGGTGCCCCGCTGGTGGAAGAAAACCTCGCTAGCCGACAGTAGGTCGGTGCCGGATCTCGCCATCTAGCGGGCGAAGACTACAGCCACCTCGCCAGGAAAAAAAACATGCATTACATTTACGGGACTAACGACCTTGACAGTTGAAGCGCCAGGAATCATTAACAATCAATGGCAACAAACCCGGGCTTGGTATCGTTGACAATAAATGAAGTTAAGATGTCTATGAGAAGCGTGATGAAGATGCTACTTTTCTCATTAGTCGCTAAGGGCAAAAACGACAAAGCACTAAATTGGTATTTGATCTTTGTTACGGTCACAACATACAAGGATGTGCACTTGCACAATCCACATTGAAGGGTAATTTATCTAAGGTCACGGGCAATATTGGATATATTTTGATACATTCCATGAAATGAAACTCTTGTTGTAATAAAAATCATCAGAGTTCTTGTTAATGAGAATATTTGATATATGAAAATATTTTCAACGAAAAATAAATTATTCATAATAAAATCGTTCGTCGTTCATGATTGATGACACACTGAATATTTGAAAATATACTCAATAAAGTCCTTGGGCATCCCGAAGTTTATTGCAACCGCTTTAAACTAGTTAGCAGCTTCGAAATCCAGCTTCGTATGCAAATTGCATGCATACAAATGACGAATTGTAACGTCAGAGCTTCTGGTGGCGTTCGTGACAACACATCTGTGCTTTAGCGGTTCATGGTTTAAAGAAGGATGTGTGTGACGAAAATTCGAAGTAGCAAAGATCTATTATACAACACGGAAGTGCTTTTACGTTAAGATTTTTAGTTTATTTCTTCCTTACAAACCAAACTAAGACGATAAAAAAGTATTTGATGATAAAAAATAGACCTCTTCGATCTTCACAAGTTCATATTTCCTGAGCCCACTTGATTAACGTACTTAATTTGCTACGTTAACGATTGTGTGTTTAGAAATGAACACTGTGAAGACAATCATGAATCTTCCGATTTAGAATGCGGAGTTTATAATACCAGTGACAAATCACACAAGGGAATGTCGCGGTGTGACATATCGAATCATGCCCTCATATTTTTTTCATTGAATTTACATGCCCTTCTGATACCACGATGTACATTTAGATTGCCAGTACATACTGCCAATTACTTTAAAAATTTCCAAGTTTGTCAACATTTTCGAACTATTTTTCGTTTACACAGAGAACGTGGACAGACCTCGCAAGCCGAGCGGCGAGCGCGCTTTCGCCGACGTTTGGGGTTGCAGAGGGTTGTTTCCTCAAGGTCAAACGGCATTCAGTGGGAGCAGGCCATTCCCAGTAAACTGGATGCTTTTCTTATTGTAAAAGTCCATTTTATTTCCTTACCAATGAAAGTTTGTTATTTTTTCATTATGAATATCATCAATATGCATAATTATTAAATATTGAAACATATCATTTAACTACTGTATCACTTTATAATTAAATTATGTAAAGAAGAGATTTAAGAGATGTTTTGTGAATCAAATTCACATGTCATGGACTCATTTTTTTTTGTTCGCGAAAATTACCGTTCTTTAATTTGCGCCTATTTGTGTCGATAAATTAATTTTGTAATTCGAAAATACCGAAAGACTTACAACCTTACCGCACTTTTCCAGTTTGCACCGACCTTTCGCCTGTGATCACACAACCGACCTGTTTCGCAGTTAAGAGCTCTCAATTTCGAGGAGAAAGAGCTCCAGGGGAGGTAGCTAATTTTGGATGTAAGATGACCGGTTGCGGCAAGGTTTATCACGACGAAATGTATTTCTTACAAAAATGAACAACAGATAATACTAAAATTCGGAAAAGGTTGTATTAGTAGTTTAGACTATGTATAGTTAATATTGGTGTTATTCGTTTTATTATTTTAGCTGTTAGGAGGGGCAACTGCCTCCCCCCCCCTGCCCTTCGCAGGGAACGACCTTGGAAGCAGTCTGCCGCTTGAAGCGAGCAGTTACGTTGAATCACAAACGAGCGCTGGGTCACACCTGCTTGCAGGGTTAGCTATTTTGTACATCGGTGAAAGCATAGGGCCAATTTGCAAATTCAGGATCATTTTTAATTGACTTGCAGTGTGTATCGGCACCCAAAAGTTGGATCGTGAGATTAATACGGCATGTGCTTTCGATGAAAAGAAGGATTAGGACACGTTTCGCCATGTCATATCGCGGCATTCCCTTGTCAAAAGGAACGGAATACACAATCCATGAAATATCAATTTAACTAACCTACCATCACTGAATAGTTTTTGAACCATTACTTTCGTATCTATACTCTTCATTAGGACAAAAACTAAAGTTATCGTGCTGCGGCTTACGGGAAAGCATCCATATTGAACAGATTGGTGTAAGGTAAACATTACAGACCTGCGCTATAAAGTTGAACGTAAGGTCGTATAGATGAGAGAAAGAGCCACATTGACAGATCGGGAAGCGAATGAACGTCATGTAGGGCAATTATATGGCAAGAGTTCGAGCCATTTACAAATGAGCTAACTGTAAAAGAATTGACAAAATGATTACATGGGCATAACTTGCAGTTTTATTGTCAGCAGTGGCCAAGTAGTAGGTGTCAAAGCGGTCCCTTCTTATAGTAATCTTTAAATACTGTATACGGTGCGGTTCTTCGTTACAGTTTTGGCATTCCTTACAGTCGTATGACTGACGTACGTATGATACACAATACAAATGACGTGCAAAGCATAAGGTGAAGAGATCACAAATGTAATAAAACTCCCTAAAGAGGTAGAACTAATAATAAAATATTAAACATTGGTTGTATATATTAGCGATTGGAAAGTACCTAAGTAACTATCTGGAACATGTGTCACCTTGTGCCAGGCTGCTGGCTGAGTCCGATATTTCGCATTTAAGATTTTCCCATGCGTGGCGCGCATACACAGAATCCGAAACTGAGAAATACCGTGAGCAAACTCGGGTGTGGCATTTTCATATCATTCAAATGCCATAAATACGTTAGCATCATTTATTGGGAGTGCTATGGAACTCTAATATTCTATTTAAGGATCTGCCATTATTTCACACAATCTGTTCAGTGCAGAGCATTTTGTTTCTATTTAATTTTCAAATACAATTATTTCTCTAATTAATTTTCTTTACTTATTCTTTGTACAACTGGCTGACCTTGTTCAAAACCGTACTAAGGATTTTTCGGAAGTGGGGTGTGTGTAAATGTGTAGTATCCAATCGACTTGATATTTTCTTACAAAGTATTTTTCCTTTATGCTGAACATGAAATGTATTTTAATTTGTTGACATATTAATATTCATAACGTTAAGAATTGTTATATAGAACGATTTTCGGTACTATAGAAAATCAGTTGAAGCTGTAGTTTAGAATGCGTATAGTTAATTGGCTTGGCCAAGCAAATATGTTGCCCAACCTGAAAATTTCGTTTTGTTGAAAGTATCGGTACCGGTCTAAAAAATATTAAAAGTATAGGACGGAAATCTAGTATTGGCATTTGATTGCCCGCGAAAGATCAAGCAGTGGGAAGGGCAGAAAAGAGCGGCAACGTAGACTCATCCGAGGCCCAATTGCCAAGGACAAAGAAGAATGGAACAATCAGAGGCGCTTCTCGATATTCAGGCGCTCATTGCAAGCATAGAATTTGCGTCCTTGTCAGGATACAAATTAGGGTTTTTGTTATTGGTTTTAGAGGGTGTACTCTAAATATATATAGCGCTCTTGTGAGTGGCGTGGAATGTGTCATGTCTGCCGTACCGTAGATATGCCTCTGAGAACAACGTATTGGTTCGTACCCATGGAAGGAAACAAAGAGTTAAAATGGTTTTTCCTGAGTTGTGTCACTCAATTAGTTTTCCACTTTCTTGATTCTGCACGCTTTTGGTAAAAAAAAATTCTGCAACGTTTTAAGCCCAGAACAGACTCTGTCCAAAGAAGCAGATCATCCAATATTCGAATTCGGAACTGTATTTCATGATCTTTGTCGGTTTGCATAAAATTTGAACTTGATTTACTGATCCAGCAGGAGCCGTGAGTAGGTTTTCAAACACAGAGTGCAGTTTTACAGAGGGAAATTAAACATTTCTTGAATATTCCTTCGTTCCTATTTTGCCAACATTTTGCAGACCCCGGCAAATATTAATTCGTAAAGCCTGTTGCACACAGATTATTGTATGAAAGGAGTTTTATGAAACGAACATGAACGTCTAATTATACTAGTTTGATGTTCATGGTCAAAGTCTTCGTAAAATGGTTTAGCCCGCGACCTACGAGGCATTTTGTATACTGATATTTCAGGACGAACCCACTCTATATGATATTATACCTCTGGAGTTGCGAAAGTCAATTATAAAGTATTATTTTATAAAAGGCTACAAATTTTGAGAAATTTTAAATTTAAGCCATTTTTAAAAAGTATTAAAATTTGAGATTTACGATTCTCTCACAAATGCTTTGGTCTTCTCGGTAGTTGTAATTCTCTTTGGTTCTACCGTAAAATTATTTTTATGTCAAAAGAACACGTTAAATTCCATTTTTTGAGGGGAAAATTTGTAATTTTACTATGTGCAAGTTAGATTTTACAAAATGTACGTTTCATGAATAGATTTTACTTAAAGAAAAAATTCAGAAATGATCGCCATGAGCAACAGGCATAAGAAAGGTAAGTTCCGCTCAGGCACTGATTAGACGCCTTCGGTCTGCGTCCCATCCGGTCGCGTACTGCAGTGCTGCAGCCGGTTCTTCCAAGGAACAATGGGATGAAATTTGCCCCGACCACCTCAGCCGATTCTCAGAGGCGGCGTGGGACGGCACGGGCCCTCCCGCGGTGGCTTATGGAGCGGAGACGATCCCAGGAACTTCACGGTCGGCGCGCGGAGGCCGAGGAGGCGGCGGCGGCGGCGGCGTGGGGAGGCGCGGGAGCCGCCTACGGGGGCGGCGCCGGAAAATTTGGAGACCGACGTTCTTAATTGCCGGTGATGCGCTTAGCCTGCGCGAGGAGGCTCGAAGGGGCGCAAGGGGCGCTGGGGAGACGCGAGGAACGAGAGTGAAGAGAGAGGCGAGCGGTGGCGGTGGGGTGGGGGAGCTGGGGGGCCGGGGGAAGCGTGGTGGCGTGCGCAGGCGCGCGCGAATGTCGACTCAGGGCCGTCGTTCGGTTTCGCCCTGACGCGGGCCAATTGGGGATTTACCGGATTCCAAAGGAAATCAGATCGAAGAACAAAGCCCTGGTGAGACGGATTCCCTCCTTGCCGGAGCGTGGGAAGATGGCGAAAAAAAAAAAAAAAAAAAAAAAAACAAAAAAGAATATGTCTAAATGTAGTTCAATCTTTGGACTGTACTTAGGCATAATAATTGCAAAGCCTGTGAAAGAGTGTGAATTGTTGTTCCACAGGAGATAAAAACATTTAAGAAACTTTAAAATTCAAAATAATTTAAATGTCTACTCGAGAGGAAATTGGACTTTAAGAGTAAATTAGGAGTTTGCAGAAGGTGAAAACTTAAGTGATTTCTTACTCTTCCTTCTATCTCCACCCTTCTAGGTCTTAATTGTACAACTTTTCTTTAGTATCAAATACAGTATGAAAATTGTTCCACCGAAATAAAATAATTTATTGGAGTATGAATTCTTCAGGAGAATTAGAAAATAATTCAGCCACTCTTGAGTGAATTCTGGAACGAGCAATTTGGGGGTGCCGTAAACCACTAATATGGGGTGCGGGTATAACCAATCATACTGTGTTGTATCGAATTACACTTAGAGAATACTGTCGCTCTAAATGAGAAACCTGAGCACGAACCGACGACAAGAGGAAAAAGTGTCAGGGGTAGGATTAAACAAATGGTCGTATTAGCGAGATACGAATAAGGTATGGCAGCAAAATAAAATGCGAGTGTCGGTATTTCAACCTTCTGACGGGATTTCAAGAGGTTTCTCTCGGGGGAAGCTCTAAACAAGAGAGTCTTCCGGGTTTTGTTGTTCCTGTAGGACAATTAAGCCTAGAAATAACTGGTTCTAAAAATCAGTTTCAAAGGACCGTTTTTCTTGTCGATAAACCGCATGCGGGTAAGCACATGGGGGTACAAACTGGTGCTACAATCCATTAAGAAATCGAAACAGATATCAGTTGTTCTTTGATAGTGTGTAAATATATTTTTTGCCGTAAATCTTAACCATCTTGCTGCATAATTATTTGTTTTTGTAGTGTACTACATTGCCAGAAAATTTAATCGAAAAATCAAGTTTACGTATATGAAAGAGAATAAGTCATATACTACTATAACAATATCAACACCACGGGGGTCTGTCGCTCTCGCTAAAGCGGAACAACTGATATATTAGAGATTATTACTTATATAGAAGGAGCACTGGTTAGCCACTTCTGGAGGCGACACAAAGATAACTGGAAGGTTAATGTACCCTGGCAGCGGCATTTTGTCAGAGTCGTTTGTATAGAGGAACGCTGTCGGCTCGATATTGTCTAACGGGAGGAAAGATGGTTTTCAGAAAGCCGTCTACTCCCCAGTGCGATGAGCCCTCAAAGTGATCAGTAATGCAAGGATCAAGTAATTTGGGATCTCTTGCTCGTCCGAGTAACTTCGTGGAGGGGCTGTCCAACGTATTGTTTGCAGTATGTTTCTGCTGGCCTGTGCCGTTGACGTCAGGCGCACGCTTACGCCCGTGCCGCGCCGACGACCACACGCTGCTCGGCCGCACAGCGCTTCTTGCAAATGTCAGGAGGGTTCCCACACGCGGAGGGAGCGGAGCGCGCGATATTGAAGATACTACGCTTCGGGGCGCGCGGGGGATCGGTCCCTTCCTCGACGCCTCCGCTCCGCGCCGGCGCGGGCTCGCGGCGCGCACATCGCGTAATTGCGGCGAGACACGCGCATGCCGTGCGTATAGATACAGCCTCCGCGAGCTGCCAAGGACGCGCGCGCGCCGCCGGCCGCCGCCGCGCCGCCGCCGCCGCCGCTCCCGCGCTGTGCCGCCCTCGCGCGTGCGGTCTGCCTTCCTCTGCGGTGGCCTGCGATAGCTCAGTGGGAACGTCGTTTCCTTTGCGGTGCGCGCCATGCGATTGCTTAGTGGGAGCATCGGTGTTGACCGCGAAGTCCTTCGAGACCCGAAGAGGACGGGCATTCGACACTAGGCCATGCGTATGCGTTTCTCTGCGTCGGCCTGCGATAGCTCAGTGGGAAAGTCGTTTCCTCTGCAGCGGTGTTAACCGGGGGTCCTTGGAGACCCGAGAGGCCGGGCATTCGACACTAGGCCATGCGTATGCGTTTCTCTGCGGCGGCCTGCGTTAGCTAAGTGGGAAGGTCGTTTCCTCTGCAGCGGTGTTAACCGGGGGTCCTTGGAGACCCGAGAGGCCGGGAATTCGACACTAGGGCATGTGTCTGTCCTCTTCTGGGGCGAGCACCCTGCGATAGCTCTGTAGAAGCATCGTTGCCTGTGCAGCGAGGTTGAGCGGGAGGTCCTTCGAGACCAGAGAGTAGCGGGTATTCGACACTAGTTGTGAAGGAGTTACTCTATGAAGGGATCACTATGACAGATCGGGAAACAAATGAACATCATGCAGGGCGATGACATTGCAAGAGATAGTGATGAACACATTTGGAAATGACCTGACTGTAAACGAACGTCCTGGCAAAACGAGTGTGTGGACATAACAGTAGTAATGTTGCCAACATTAGCCAAGCAGTAGCTGTAAAAGTAGGTCCCTTCTTATATACTTCCATTTATTTACAGTCTGTTAACGTTTGATCAGTAGTTACGGTGTCATCCAATCGGGAACTTCAACGCCACCAGGTGAAGCGCGTGTCTGTGCGTGTAGGTGCACTAGGGCGAGGGGCCGGCAATTCATTGTCGTGACTTGCGAGACGCGTAGATGGTCTCAAAGTAGAGCGGCTTCATACAGGGAACATCGGTGGTATGTTGCGGTGTGGTAGCCGTTCTTAAATTATCTCTCCTTGTAATGGGTCTATTTATTTAGTTTATTGTGAGCAGGGTAGTTGTTAAATCGAGACTACGGTCTAGATTGTTAATAAATCTACTGTTTTACAAACCACTCTCGTCTGTGTTTGATTACACCCGTATGACGCCACAGTGCCGGCCTGTGGGACACGTTGCTGCCCGGGCCTTGCACTGCGCCCCGTTGTGCACATGCCTGTGCATGCATGCATGCATGCATACTTACGAGGCGTGGATCTTCGTTTAGCGCCGAGTCGGCTGGGCGGAGGGAGCGCTTCTGAAGGCAGCTTCGCTTATACAACATTCTTCTAAACAGAGGCGGTGTATCTTGCGGCTGTCATTCTCCAGGGTTCTGTGGTTCTATTGATTAAGAGCGTAACACAATTCAGTACTACAATAGCATGTTTGTACTTTTCCTCTAGCGGTATTATAAAATTCTCTACTCATTTGATGTACAAGATAAAAATGCGAATATAATTTGATTTCCCCTGAAGAAATTGCAATGCTAATTTAACGATACCTCTTTCTTTTTCAAAATGGGCGTTTCACTTTTATTTCTATAAAATAAAAATCTAGATCGAATTACATTAAAATACTTAGTCAAAGTCAATCTCAGGTATTATAGTTCCGGGTTTAGTTTGACAGAAATTTACTGGGTATGATTATAAACGGTTGCAGAAAATATGGTACAATTTGCAATGTATCGAAAACTATTGTGTTTCGAAAAAAATTATAAACTGGTGGCACTTTTGGAGCGATTAAAAATTTCTTATTTTCATTAACAATGCTATGCTATGTACAATGACCATGTCGTTAATTAGTTATCGTTTCAGTTTTATAAATTATATTAATTTGAATTTTTAATTCAGAATACTCTGATCACAGACAGCAGGACTCTGTAATTAAGTATAAGAGTTCTGTTAAGTTCAGAAAGCATTCATTGGCACACACTGCTTTTTAACTGGAGACTTCAGTGATGATTAAAGCGAATTCTTCGAACCATTTTGAAGATCAACCCGTATTCTGCGAAGGGTTTCATAAACGTGTCGTCTCACAACCACCACATCGGCTTAATTACCGGGTTCTGACAGGGATTTTCCTAATCTCTCTGAAGAGACGTCCCACTATATTGTAGACGTAGGCGTTATATCGTGAGCTTTCTAGCGATCGTATCTAAAATAACAATCATTGTTATGAATTACCATTTATATTGAAAATATAATAATATATACACATAAACGATTTTTTTAACGTTCACTGCATTCCAGTTTTGTCATTATAATATTTTCCGTGTATTACTTGAAATACTAACCCTGAACGTAAGTGAAAACTGCAATAAGTCAATGTTTAGTGCTTCTGACAGGTCCAGTCTTTTTGAAAGCTATTCTAAGAAACACACGAATCGTCGAACGCAACCATTCTTACTTGGAAGCCAGGACAGCTGCCTACGTACCTTTTCGCAGGCGCGGGACACCGACGTCAGTCATGTAAACTGAAAAATTGTAATGTAGAACAACTCGTTGATGGGAATTCATGTTATTGCTTTTATTTCAACACGTTCACTTGTGATATTTAATAATAATAATAATAATAATAATAATAATAATAATAATAATAATAATAATAATAATAATAAAGTGTCCAGATAATTTGAAAGATACCTCTTAATATGTTGTTCAATATTCATCTACACAAAGTATTAATTGCATTAAATCCAAAAATACGCAATGCCTGCCTAGGACCTCCTGTAAAATTGGACGCATTTTGTGAAGAGAACAACCACCAGGCTAAGTCTTCTTATTTGAACCCTGGGAAACCCCGCACCGCTTCTGCTGGCGCTGCGAGCGCGCGGTGCGTGGCCGGAGGCCGTGGCGCGGCGGCGTCGTGCGCTGCGGGGCGCGGGGGCAAGAGGATTTTACGGTTCTTCGCAGGAAATAAAGCAGGAAAAAAGCGCCGTTCTCCGGGTTCTCCCCAAGGCCTGCGCTTCGGCTGGCAAACGCGCGGCTCGGGTCTCTCTCTCGCGGACAGGCGGCGCGTGGCGGCTGGAAACACGAAGGGGGAGGCGGAGGAGGAAAAAAAAGGACAACAGTCCGTAAAAAGAGCGCGCCGCGCTGGAAGTGGCGGCGCGAAGCGGGGGTGGGAGCGGCGAGCGGAGGGGAGCGGTGGTGGGACCTGGAAGAGAGAGCAAGGTGAGGGACGGATGGCGGACGGCTGAGCGGGGGCCGGGAGTGGGCGGGAGCGGGCGGAGCAGGGGATCGGGGCGGGGAGCGGAAGCGGGGGCGGAGGGGGTGCCAAGCGACTGAAAGCGGTAGGGGGAGCGGGGGTGGACGAGAAGCGAGGGCGGAATGGGGGGGGGCGGGCGGGTGTGCAGGGCGGTTGGTATTGGAGGGGGAGCGGGCCGGGGGAAGGCGGGGTGGGAGCGGAGCGGGGAGGGGGAGCGGGGAGCGCGGGCGGTAAGTATGCAGGGAGCGGGGCGAGCGCGGGGAAACCAGGGGCAGCGGGGCTGGGGAGGGGGGCCCAGGGAGCGGGGCCGGGGAGCTGGGCCGGGGAGCGGGGCCCCGGGGAGCGGGGGGGGGAGGCGGGGCGGGGAGCGGGCCGGGGAGGCGGGGCCGGAGCTGGGGCCGGGGAGGCGGGCGGGGAGCGGGGCCGGGGAAGTTGGGAGCGTGGGGTCGGGGAGCGGGGCGGGTAGTGAGCGAAGAGCAGGGCGGGGAGCGAATGTGCGGGCGGAGCGGGGTGGAGTCTGCGACTCTTCCGACATTCTTCACGTGCAGGGAACCAAGGCTTCCCACTATTTCTCACCCTTGTCGCACCCAACATCGGCATTTGAGGTCAACGCTCCAGGCAGGCGGTCGTCTCCGTCCTCTAAGTTTGCATCCATTCCTCCTTGGAGTACCTTGGCTATTTCCATCGCATGCTGTATCATCCTTTATTTTTGGGCTCTCATTGCTTTCTGTTATGTCTGTCCACCACTTGCATCTTGTGACAAGCTAGCAGTAAATCGTCATTCGTCTTCGTTTCATACCATCGCCTTAGCTCGGCGATTCGATGGATTAATACCATTCTTGTCGTATCGCATATCCTTCACCATTGTGCCCTACAGTTGGTTCCACCGTCAATTTTCGTCAACAATGCCTCTTCCTTCGCTGTTAAAAGAAAACAGCCTAACCAATGATATTATTAAAGGGGCAAATTGCAATTCCAAATGGAACCTCTGCATGCTTGTTATAGTAAATGTCATTTGTGCTTAAAATATATAATTTTCTTACTGTTCGACATTTCGTATTTCGGGAATTTTGGACGATAATGTTCAATGAATTATTGAGACTCATCCTCCAGCAATATTGGCTTAAAATCCAGACTATGCGCTATGTTTTTGAAATTTCCTAGTTGTATTTGAATATTTGGAAGTTTGTATTTATGTTTAAGGATTGTTGGAAGTGGGGCATGGTGATTTTCACAGATTTAGGGTGTGTGTAAAGGAGAATTCTCCCTCTGGAACCCTGCGCTGTCGGTGGGTGCGGTTGGTCTTTAACCAACTGACTAATTTTCCGACTGTTCTATTTCTATTGCCCTTCGATCCCATTCTCTTGTGGTATCAGATCCGCATTGCTGCAGACTCCATTTCCATCTTCCACTCTTCCTCCTCCGCCGCGCGGCGCGCCATCCGCCGCGGCGGTTCCGCCTCGCCTGGACTCTCTCTCCTTGCCCCTTGGAGCGCAGCCGAGGCGGCGGGCGGCGGCAACGCTGTGTGGGAGCGCGGGGCGGGAGCGGAAGCGGGGACGGAGCGGGGCGGGGCGGGCGCGCCGTCACAAGCGCTGGCAGTGCCGCGCCTGCCCGCCCTTCCCTCTCTCTCTTCTCTCAGCTCCCCGCGCGCCGTGAAGACGTCGTTTTGCTCGTCTCGGGCCGGGGCGCCGCCGCCTCACTCCCGGGAGGAAGCCGCCGCCAGTGTGGGAACGCTCCGCCTCCGGTTCCGCGCGCCGGCTCGCGCCGGGCGCCGGCCGCCGCCGCCCGCCACTCTAGCTCGCCGAGCCCGCGGCCGCAGTCGCCGCCCGGCGCCGGGCAGCGGCCGCGCCGCGGCCGCAG
>BOPP01000031.1:10479486-10510928 GCA_017312745.1 Gryllus bimaculatus
GCCGCCACGCTCCGGCGCGCGCGCCGCCGCGGCCGCTGCTGCGCTCTGGCGGCCCGGCGCGCAACCACATCGGCGAGGCTCCGTCGGGGATCCCCCCCTGGTGGTTGAAGCAGTGCACTGCGTGGTCGCGCGTCAGTGCTTGGGAGACCGGTGTAATGGATAGTTTACACACCCTCGATTTTAACACACAATCGTTCTTCTGCGCATGACCAGTTTAAATTTCGCATTACTTTTGTGCATCTACGCATGCGCAAAAGGTCGATAGTGCTTTCCGCTATGGTGAGTCCAAACTCCCTAATAATTGGTAGCGTTCGTTGGATACTGACGTCTTTTGGAAATGTGGCAACTTTTTAAAAAAGTTTTGTGACCAATATGAGTTGTTCCAATATGAGATGATTAAATTTCACGAAAACTAAAAATATTTCAAACGATATTTTTACAACATATTACTTGCCCCGTGATTCTGCATTCTTGTACGAAAACTGCATTTCGATATCATGAACCGTTTAGAAATCATGGGGGTGGTGCTTAGTTGGTATTACATTCTGTGTAAAACAAATTATCTAACCTTCAAAACGGGCGAATACATTTTAATAAGTCTATTCACATGCTATCTACAAGTACAACTTAATTGTTTTTGTTATTAATTTTAATAACTTTCGAGTCTTGGCTGAGTAATTGCGTCTCCATAGTATCTGCGGGGCGAGGCAGCTGCTACATTAGCGTAAAAAATCCTGAGCAAAGATATATATTGGTCACAATGTTAAGTTCGGCTGTCACCCACATGCTTGGAAGGTTCCTAGGAGAGCGTAATAACTCTGTACCTTCCGCCGAAGATTCGCGTGTTCGAATCCTGCTCTGAGTAAGATGTTTGACGTTTTACATTTGTGAGTGTTGGAGACCCTCAAATTCTCACTTCAAGTGTTAGTGTTCAGTGTTTAAGGTACACCCTGCTGGGAAACAGAGGGTAACAGATTTCGGCTGGAAAAAACTCTTCTTCTCCCAACTCCCTAAGACATTCGACAATCGCTTACATGATCAGTAAAAATGACAAATTCCTTAAATAGTATGTGTTGCGAAATTTTGAGAACCGTTTATGCTGAATTTAATTTAACAACTTTTAAACGAACTGCAATACATAAGGCAATTCTTCAGGACAACTGGAAGCGCAAGAGCTTGTTTTCGACTCATTGGTATTTTATGGAGCCTTTTCAGAATTGGCGGTGAGATACATAGAACACACGAAAAAAAAGTTAAATTAATTGACAGGGTTACAGCCTCTTCCTAGCGGAGTAAATAATAAACCTCAAGTATCTTCATCTCTGTTTTCAAAACCACGCCCTGCCAGCAGTTCACGTCGGTAGCCTGTCTCTCGCTTATGAATGCGCGGTTTGATATGCCAGCCCTGAGGTGAGACCCATCTTGCGAACGGACCGGTTGCCATTCTGCGCGCGAATGCACTCGGGTGTCTGTTCTGCGCGTGAGTTGCATGCGTGGGAGTGGGGTTGGGGGGGAGAGTGTAGCATGTCAAGACACCGCGGCGCTCCGCGGCTGCGCGGCCCCGGGGTCATGCAATTTTCGCGTGTTTGGCGCAGGTGGGCTAGTCATGGCAAAGTTTAGCAAAACATCGATACTTTACCAAAAAGTTTTCGATGTCGATGAAAACATACTAGATGTTTTAAATATGATGAAACATTTTGAAGTAAAATGTCCTGGTTCGTACATAGCACGTTTATTTAATTGAAAGTATATTCGGCCTTAAATTTGGCTGGCATCTTAATTTTCTAATCAATGTTCTATGTAGTCGTTCAGATTGCAGTTTAATGATGTTACCATGTACAAAATAATAAAAAAAGGTAACAACGCTGGAGAAAGTTTGCGGATAGCAATCAGTTTCGTGCCGCCTGGAGATCCACAATAGTTCCAGTTGTCAGAGGCCTTTAATTGCGAGTAATCCCCCTCTCAAAAAAAAGTTGAGGCTGCGAAATATTGCTTAGATGATTGGCAGAGCATATGCAGAAACTGCACCGAGAAAGTCCTGCCCATCGCCTTTCTTTTTTCGTCAGAAGAGGAGATTCTTAAAAGACAATGTGCAATCTACACGATTAACACCTTGGCGTAAGAATCATTAAGTATTGGAGAGGTTGTCAGTATTACCTGGTACTGGCGAACGGCAATCATTCTCCCTACCACTTGTAATTTAGTGCCACTCACACACACGCGGATTGCGCATAAAACGCTTTGGAAACGTAATGCCAACTTGACGTAATAATACAATCTACACTCTAATTTTTGATGCAGCCAAAATACGTGATATTTCGTCTGTTTTGCTCGAAAATATCGATGTTTTAAAAACATCCATGTCTTTTTTGCCATCCCATCTTGCCATTCTGTGCGCGAGTGCACTCGCTTGTTGCAAGGCGGGGTAGGGGCGGATGTTTGCGTGCCCAAACGGCCGCGGCGCTTCGCGGCCCCGGGTCATGCAATCTTTGCGCGTTGGCGCAGGTGGGCGGTCGGACGGACGGACGGACGGACGGACGGACGGACGGACGGACGGACGGACGGACGGACGGACGGACGGACACCTGCGTCGCTCATCGCGTGTGGTCGCAGCCGACGGCCGTCGTCGGGACGATGTCTCACGCGTTGGGATGTCGGCCATGCGTGAAGTTATGCAGAAACATTTCGGGGTTTCGTAACGCAAATACTTTCCGCATGTGTTGGGTACGCTTCGCTGACTGGGGTATTCATTCCGCACGACTGACGCAGAGTAGGGGAAGGCCGTGTGGTTGATTTTCAGATTCGAAACCTGCCGCTCGGGTCGGTGAATTTCGTTGGCGCTCCAGGGAGAGCCTGTTAGCATGCTGAGGGCTTGTGGCGGAATTTCGCCAGACACAAAGATTTTGCCAGAAGTAACAGGAGTTGGCAGAAGTTATTTCTTATCCATAAATAAACAATAAATAATTTCATTTTTAAACCTCATTGGAATGTGATGTAATTAAAGTTTTTCCTTTGTTTAAATATCTTAACTTAATTTCGGCGGGGTTAAATGTTGCAACTCACCTTCAGAACAAACAAGGCTCCCCCCCTCGAGACAAAGTGAGTGAAATTAAAACGTAATTAATATGAAATTTTATATCACGTACAAATTGGTTATTAACATAAATATTAAATTGCAGTAACTTCAATTGTTGAAATTAAAACCCAAAACATTTTCCTAGCTTGTGACCGTGAAGGGTCATTGCATTGATATTGTCACCTTGTTTGATTGCACTAGTACCCCTGTGATGATTCGAACACCAATGATGCTCGACACGTGACATCCACTCATGTGGTGTATTTCAATAATTGGAAAAACATGATCTAATTTTATTGATGAGTGTATCTAGGGTCTTTCGAATGGAAACTGTAAAGAAATAATACTGTAATGTGTAATGAATTCACAATATATTCTAAGAAAATAAAGCAATATGGTACAACTTCAATGTCAATAACGATAAACACTGTGCATGATCATTTCACTTTCAAAATAAATTCTGAGGAAAATGACGTGCACATAACACAACACTGACGATTGAATGCAACGCTAACAAGTATTTACGTCTAAATAAATATAATCTGTTTACTCCATCAAGAAGAGTGAAATACAAAGCAATGATCTTATGATCAAGTTATAAGTGTATTCGGAATGATTTCTGATCATCTTAAAATTAATATCGAGATCTTATATTTTCGTTAAATTCGAATTTTAAACAATAAAACTGGATAATTTCTGACGTTCTCTCAAACAAATTAACACACACTTGAACCCAATTTATAGATTATAATCTTATTAACTTAAGAGAATGAGGTTTGGCAAAAGTTTTCAATAGTTTAATAACCCTTTTTGTCGTCAAAGTGGTATCCAACATGAGGTCAACATATTTGACTAACGGTAGACCTTAAGCTTAGGGCAATTCGAAATTCTTCCCTCTTCGCGCAGGAGTTGGCTTTAATGAGCAATACCTTCCCATTTTGATTCATGGCCAGATAATCTAAACACTACTTGGTTTTACTCCGATTTAAACATAGTGACGCCTCAAGGCCACGGGCTGGACGGGGAGGGGGACACTGACACTGTCATCCAATCGGGAGCTTCATTGCGATTTAAATTTTTGGTCTTGGAACTACCGAATGGATGACAATGTCCCCCCTCTTCCATCTCGTGATCTTGAGGCGCATCTATGAATAAATCAAAAATATAGATTTTATATAATTTAAGGGACTAGTTTCTTGGAATCTTGGTAAGTCTCACAGAAAAAAAATCGTTTTTACACACCACACTCCACTGTTTTTCTGTGTCGACTTCGTGGGTGTCTGGGTGCTAAACTTATATTATCTGAAATTGCTAAATGATATTTTTCTAATCACTTCAACTTCCTAAATGTTGAAAGCGAAAGTTAGTCTGACCAAAATTCAAAAGTTCAATTTCTCAAATCCTCGCTGCAAGGACAATATGGTTCTCCTTTGTTTCTTGAATGCCGATTTGCACAACTGTTGTGTATTGTGAAATTTACTGTTAACGTGAAAGTGATGCGTGATGGGATTATTGTTAGTGAATGAAATCATCCCCAAACAAAGTAGTTTGTTTTCTGGATATCATGAGTGTCAGTTACTACTCAGTGTTAAGCTTTAAGAACAATACGTGATCTCAACATATCCACTATATCCACTTTTGTTTCTTCGAGATCGTTGGAAACTTCAAACTGTCACTTTGCCAACGTATCTATTTGCTGTGAATTTTCGTTTTCCAGATTATTCTAAACGAAGAGAGCGGAATCATTACAAACTCACATTCTTTAGTTACTCCTTTTGTGTTTCAATTTTTAATATAAGATAATCAAGGTAAAAATCATTACCTTATCCATATTTTTCGAAATCTTGTTGCATTTGTTTATATAAGTAATTAATTACTTGAAATTTAATGAAAATGGGAAGAGAACCCATGTACTTTTCAATACGAACAACGTGGTTCTAATCCACGCCTCGCATGGAACTGACCATTCTTTTATCTATCCAGAGAATTTAAGCGCTGTGTTCAGGTTTCGTTGTTAGTGTTTGGGCGTAGCCAGTAGGGTGCTCTGACACGGCGGATTCTCTTAATGCGCTGAGCCAGCTGTCAGTGATGTTCCTGCTGGCGCCTCTTGGCTACTAATAGGTCGATGACCAGAGACTGAGCGACGAATCAGGACGAAGCCTCTCGAACACGCGACGACTACGTGGCGCAAAGAACCAGGTCGTATCTTGACGGAAAACACCATTAAAGAAAGCCATGGTGAGCCATTAAAGCCATTAAAGAAAAACTGCACTATATTAAACACAGGAAAAGTTGCTATTTGGATGGTCATTGAATAAAAAGAACAGCTTTGTTGCCAATAATATTTTGTAGTTGTTTGATGTTATGTAGTTGATTGACTGGCTCGATACAATTCAATAGTTTTGTAAACAACAATCATTTTTGGTGAAAATGAATAAAAATTAACGTTACTGATGTTGAAAACCATTGAATAATAAAATATGAAAATAACGTTGTTTCCTGAAACATTTGAAAATCTTATCGTAGGAAAATTCGTAGGAAAAAACGTAGGAAAATTTTACTTAAAATGACACATCAGAGCAATATGACATTGAGCTTTTTACAGCCTTCTACTTACATACCATGTTCATAACGTAAGGCATTCCTCTCCAACCGAATGGAACTGAAACGGTATAGAGAAGCTTTAGTACATAATGGCAATCAGGAAAACTTATAGTTCTGGTGAACACGTTTTGACATTACTACGTACTCATTAGTCCATAGCGAACTGCACATATTTTCTATTCTTAATGTGAATTATTTCGACAATTCTACACATTGTGGATACTTTTATCAGAATTTCCTTTTATAATGATCCACATTGAATATCGGGAGGGTTTTAGGTCATGCTTGTATAATAATTGTGTTAATGTACTGTATAATAGGTGTGTTTTAATTAAAGGCGTATTTTAAGGGGTATTTTAATTAAAACTAAAACATTCACCATTGATTCGGTAGTTGTTGAAAAAAGATTCAAACTGAGAAGTATGTGAAATATCGGACCTCTCGCTTATGCTAATATTTTGAACTCGTGTAAGTTTAATTTATAATATTTCTCTCCTTGGAGACTTCTGAATATTCTACTCTCAATTATGCGTAACCCATATGAAAACTGCGTTTTTTGACTTGGGATGAACATAAAGCTAAGGACAATTGCAGTTTTCAAAACTTATCTCTAATCGAAAACCGCATTAATTGTGAGATTCACGCCTTACTTCTTGAGCTGGTTAGTACACCGTGTGCTCCTTACAACTGTAGCGCACCCACCAGTTCCAATAAGCGCCTGCTACGGCTGTTTCCTCGCTCCAGTCGCCGCGTGCCTCCGTTGGTAGGGTAGCCGACGGCCGCAGTGCCGCCTCATGCAAAGCAGCCGGTGTTGGCTTTGTTGTTAATGGTTTAATAATTTCCACCCCTCACCTCCCCCAGCCTTTCGATATGGCGGCTGCAGGGGTGGGGGGGGGACGTGACCACCCTGAGCGGGGCGCGGCCAGGGGCGGCCGTTACGCGCCGCCGCCCCCGTCGCCGCCCCCGCCCCCGCCGCGCCGTCGCGAGGCCACAATGGATAATAAAGCTCGTGACTGGGCGGGGAGCGCTATGGGCGCGCGGTGGCGACGGGGGCGGGGGCGGGGGCGGAGGAGGAGGAGCCGGCCGGATTCCTTCGCCAGCGCTCGCCTCTGTTCCCACCCCGCCCCCGCCCCCGCCGCTGCGCGCGTTCCTCACAAAAAACAGATATAAACAGGTGTACAAAAGAATTACAGCGAGCGCTCAGGCTATGGGCGCAGGGCTGCCCACGGCGCCGCCCGCGGGTGGACGTGCACGGCGAGGGTGCGCTGTTGGGGGTTGGGAATTGGGAGTGCCGTTACACGCGGCGTGCCCCAGGGCGGTGAACTTAGGTCTACGAAAACGCTATGTTTGAACACAGGGGAGCAATCTGTGTTACAATTATCATTATCATTCTAACAATACGGTCAAACATCCTAATGTATGTATTTCTATGGCACCTACTAACTTCAGCCTCAGCTAGTATTATTGTCTTGGAATGACTTGTTTTGTTTTTTCATTAATTATTTGTCTCGTCGTGAACGTCCTAGTATTTAGTCTAATAAACATACTTTTTTGGTGTCACGAAAAAAACTTTTATTTAATAATTACACTTAAGTCTGTAGAGACACTTCGACCTCCATTTTTGAGGTCTTCTTCAAGCCCATTAAACGAATCAAATACAATCATTTAAGTCGCCACATCGAATCAATAAAAAACAAAAATTCGTTCGTATTTTTCTGAGGCGAATTAACTTGTGCCTTCAACATTACAGTCCTATTTTCAAGAGGTAATTTTAAGTCAAGAATTATTACGGTCTGCATTATTTTAGAGGAATATGTTACCATTTGTAATTGCGCATTGGTTGTGAGAATTAGTGATAACAAAAAAATCAGAAGCATTGCGTATTGGCCATTCACTCTAAAAAGAACCAAAAAACTTCCGACAAGTTTCAATTTAGCTGAAACATGTTTCTTTTGTTTGATTAAAGAAGATATAATTTATAATTAATTTTTATTTAAGATAATATTATTCCATTTTCCCCTTTTTAAATGACGTATACTCTTTTCTTCGTGATCATTATGCATTTAATACAAAACGTAAATATTACATTAAAATCGGTTGTTTAATTGTATGTATTATGCTGTCACAGTCCAGACTATCGACAAAAGAAACTTACGTAACAATTTAAAGTCTAAACTTTATGAATGTTACTAAAACTTTCTGGAGTTTGAACGTATAATTTTAAGTGTTTCGTTTCAAAATCATTTCATGTTGTTACACTTAATATCGCGAGAACATCACGAGCCAAATGAGATTTGAATACCTTTTTTTTTTGGATATGAAATCAGCGTCGGATCCAAGGGGTTGCATAGAGACAGGTGCCACCACGAGTAAGAAAGAAAGGAGGATATGCCTGCAGGATTGTGGATAACTATAGGCTAGGTAATGTATTTTTTTAGCCAACTGCACATCCTATTAAGGGTAAAGGCCTCCTGCCTGAGCTGGGAAATATTAATACATATTTAATGAAGTGATAGGATGATGATGAGGGGTGAAAGGAAACACACATACATCCATGCCCGAGGCGGGATTCGAACTCGTGATCCTTCGATCAGAGATCACCACGACACTACTACCTTTGCCTTTCTCGGCTACCCGGATTGGCTGAAAGTGTATTAAAAACTAACAAATATTTTCTGAAAAAAGAAGATAGGTTATATAGAATTCATGGCTCGTAAGGAAAATAATGGATGTTCACGTTGGAGAGAGATAGATGGAGGAGGAGAGAATCGTGGAGAGGCTTGTTGAGTTTATGAGAAGGGAAATTATGTTAGTTCTACAATCGGGAAAGGATCGAGTGGTGCATGTATGGAGAATTATTGAAGGATAATGAAGTAATGATTTTGATGTAAAAAACGAATATACTGCGATGAGTGTGTAGAATAAACATTGTAAATGTAAAAAATGATTACTACACATATAATATGATATAAAGTTGTTTGAATATTTCTAAAGATACACAATTTTCACCTAAGGATACACTTTAAGAGACTCGGGTTCCTTTTTCGTTCAAGATAAATAATGCTGTGAAAGAGTTCATTTATTACAAAAGGTAATTTACTTAACAAAAAACGAAAGTAACGCTTTTAAATAAAAATGACTTTTATTTTACAAGTCCTCATCTTAAGTAGTTTCTCGATCCGTGCGTGAATGAAATCTATTCTCCTACTTTGTATATGATAAAAACATTCAAAACATTCCACTAGTAGCTAATTACCATTTGTAATATTGAAGAACGACCCACATTTATAAGTAATCCATTGTTCGAAATCAATTTGGTAGCATCATAGTGGTACGTTTTATTTTCTAGGGAATAGGTGGTTGTCACACACCTCTACTGTCAGCATTTGATGTCGGGGTAGGTAACAAGCAGAGTGGTGTTCTTTGTTCTTTATTACACAGGTAATGATGTAACTGTACTTGATTGAATATTTCTTTAATGTTAATAGGCAGAATGTATATGACGTATCAAGATAATAAATTGATACTTGCTATGGTCATGCTAATTAGTGTTATTAAAGAATTTGAATACTTAAACAACGTGTTTCATACTCACTTTACAGGATATTCTTCACATATTAGTTATGTTATAATTGTTATAGTTTTTTATCCATCACTTTGTTTCATTTACGATGGATTTCCCATTCAAAAAGTGTAGTTTCTGCAAGGAAGAAACATTAAATCCTAAGTCTTGAGTGGTTAATAGTGGTCCCTCAAGTCATAAAAATTTAAAATTAAATCTTTATCTACGGCTTTATATTTTTCTTCTTAAATCAACAGAAATGACGATTCCGGTAGTGAAACCATGAAAACCAATATTCCGATTCTCGAAGGAAAGAAGTTGTCGTACGTCACCTGCACAGCCCGAGGAGTCTTTCGTGATACCACCAGCGATCATTGTCGAAATGGAATCGCGCGTCTGCATCTCGCGATCAGTTTTCCTTCACCCTCGCTTCCCAGTAAATCTCCTTTCACTTTTTGTTACCCGAGAAGGCACAGCCCGTCCCCTTTCGTTCATCGGGTGTTTCGAAAAGAGTAAAAATTTCAGTTAAGTTTTCATTCATAAATAGCGCGTGTTTCTTGCACCAGTCCAGAAAACAAAAACTCGAACAGTAGTGAAACATAAAGGCGGTTCCACACATTCGGCATTCGCCGAGCATCTGATGTGTTCGGCGAATGTTCGCTCTCTTTTATGTGTACTAAAGACCGACACGCGGAAGGTAGGGCGAATACCGAATGTTCGGGGCTCGGCGAATAGCGAGCAACCCGTCCACACTACTTGGTATTCGGACTAGCGGTGGCTCGGGATTAGCCGAATGTGTGGAGCCACCTTAAAAGAATGCACATATTGTGTATGTGAAGTCAGCGAGGGAAGATAATGCTCATGACAGGTGATTTCATGTTTTGTTTGCACAAACCTTTAAACGGTAGTGGTCAACGTTGGCCGTGCTCTTAAAACGCATGCAAGTGTTTCTTGAAAACAGGCAGAAGTGGATAAATTATAATCCATCAATGTGGTTCTAACCAGACGACAGGAAATGTATAATTCAATCGAAATACTAAGGAAGAAAACGGAACGAGAAGAAGTCAGGCTACACCTTTTTGGGCATGCTGGTAAACTCTTAAGCTGGCTTTACACTCGCAAGGAAGTGTCGAAAAATATTATTTCGCTAGAAAAGTTGCCAATATTGCGTCAAAATATTTCTGATGTTGGCATTTCTTGCTAAATATTCCGGTCGTCATGTAAACTCATGTGCTTCCGTCCTCGGAATGATGTTGCCGGCTGTTGCTGAGACTAGAATTGGATTGAAGTCTGAGCAAGATATTGCTGGAAGAATCCAATGATGACCACTGTCACATGTGCTGGAAATGCGTAGTACATAGACGTAATATTTGCAGTGATATATGCGCTTTTTCGTAAAATGGGTGTGTGAAAAAGGTTTACTACAATAAAAGGAAATATTCTAAAGCCTCCATAGTTGATTTTGAAATGGTTCAAATTTTGGTTCAGCTATAGGTGCCTTCTGATTATTAATTTTTTACGTTAAAAATTATAGAGATATTAATCTACTCTAAATCAATTGTAAGATTAATCCACAATATATCTGTAGTATATATGGATATTTAAAAACATTTTACGGAATTATGCATTGCACTTGTTATAAAAAATTAAATTTCTTTGTTCCCACCTGAATCAAAGTCCACAAAATAATTTTGTTTTATGAAAAATATGAAGACTCCTGTACCTGATTCGCACAAGCCCCCTTTTCCTTTCTTCTTAAAATCCAGTTATATGTCCTCACCAATCGTCGGCGTTACTTGATTTCCTAAGCAATTTAGTACAATAAGTGCGACCGCGAGTCGCATGTACTGTCTGTCACTAGTTATGTCGGAAAGTGAGGTATAACCTCACTTATGTTCACGCGCCATGTTCCCCACCAAACACGACAACGAATATCCCTAATGTAAAACGATCGGCAACATCCTCCCGAAAAAAGATCTTGCTCCGATCTTTCTGACAAGATATGGCCTCTCCTTGCTCTTGCTAGTGTAAAGATGACAGCCAGAAATAAAAACAAATTGCTGAAATATATCGCGGAAACGTATTTCGCGTGTAAGATCAGTATTAGGAAACGTTGCCGGCGAGATGCAGTCGGTGTTCGCTGAAGGATCTCACTGGCCGTGGGGCCTGTGGGTTCTCCGCCCAGGGCTCTTGCTCAGATCTTTCTGAGCTTGCTCTTGCTGGTGTAAAGATGACAGCAAGAAACAGAAACAAATTGCCGAAAGATATTATGGAAACGTATTGCTAGCGTAAGACCAGCATTAGGAAACGTTGCCGGCGAGATGCACCCTGAAGGATCTCACTGGCCGTGGGGCCTCTGGATTATCCACCCAGAGCTTCTGCTCAAATCTTTCTGAGCTTGCTCTCGCTAGTGTAAATATGACAGCAAGAAACAGAAACAAATTGCTGAAAGATATCGCGGAAAGGTATTTGCGTGTAAGACCAGCATTAGGAAACGTAGCCGGCAAGATGCAGTGGGTGTTCGCTGAAGGATCTCACTGGCCGTGGGGCCTGCGGGTTCTCCGCTCAGAGCTCATCGCCGCAGCCACCGGGGAGCGGGCCGTCCCTCCACCCGGGGCGCCGCCTCTTCGTTTGTGGAGCCCTGCGGCGGCGGGAGCCGGCGGCCGTTCCGCGGCTGGGCCTCGCTACCAGCACCTGCCTCCGATCCGAGGCGCTATGGGAACACTATGGCCGCGCGGGCCCCCGGAGGGCGCGAGGAGAGGGGAAGGAGCCGAGGCGGGTCACGGAGGTCAAGGGCGGCGGGGCGCCCACGCCGCCGCCGCGCGCCGCCCCGCGCCGCCCCCGATGCCGCCCACCGATAGCAGAACAAGGCGGGTCCTTGTCTCGGGGGCCGCGGGCGGGCCCGTTCCTCCGGCGGTGGCGGCGGTGGCGCTGGGGGCGGGGGCGGGGGCGGAGGGGCTGAAACGGGCCGGCGGCGGCGCCGGATGTGGGGGGTGCCTCCGACCTCAGCGCCACGCCACCGCCCCTCGTGGAGCAGGTGCAGAAATCCTTAATGACCTGCAGCCCTGTGCGGTCACCGCCTCCGCCGCCGCCGCTTCCATCCGTCACCATCTTCGACTCTTTTCCACCTGTTTTCAGCTCTACAACATTCAGTCACGAAGTGAAAATAATATTGTTCCTGGCTATACGAGTCAATAGGATTGCATTCTCTTCTTGCCTAAAAATCCAGCTTCATTGTGTTTTTGTTAGGTTCAAGTTTGATTTTATTTGTTTCTTCATGTCTACTTGTTGTGCAAAGTATTCATATTCATCCACTTTTTTTCATTAAATCCCTGCATCAATTAATTTCAACCAATCTTAATTTCTTTCTCCTCGTTACTCATTCTTTTTCAAAAGCATTCTTTTCAGACTTTTCAGTACTTCTTCTGTAGTTGTCATAGTGATTCCGGACACGTCAACTTGCTAAGGTCATTGGTCTCGTAAGTGCATGTTTTTCTTGAGGTGTCGGTGATCTTCCTCGCTCGTTGATGAGATCCAACGCCGACCTATCGTCGGTTAGCGGGGTTTTGTAGAACCAGATCTCTCTCGTCGGCGGGGCCCAGCCGAAACAAGCTCTAAGATCCCTACCGGTCTCACTTGTGTGGTAGTCTAGTGCGTGTAAGTGTGTGTTTATGTACGGGTTAAGGATAGGGCAAGAATAAGGAATGATCGCGCGCCGTCCGTGGCCCGTTTGTTACTATACTGCTCCGGCATTCGCATGGTGTTGATCGGAGAAACCACAGAAAACTATCGATCAGAGCTGCCGGGCTCTACAATTCTCCTCCAGACAGCGACGGAACTCGAACTGTAGTTATCTGGCTAGTGTCGAACCGCGGTGCACCGTCGGGACACGAACCCCAGTGAGAGGTACTGCAGAGTGACATCAGTTGATGCCCTGAGCCACCTCTCCCGATCCAATTCATGAATTCACTCTATATCCATTCTACGATCCCATCACTTTCCCCATTGCCCTCTACATCCTCTACCACTTGCACCGCTGCCCCCTGTCCAGTGGGGCCCGCCCACTCACGCTCCCCGCACCGAGGCTTCCCCGGCGGCCGCGAACCTCGCCCCCCCCCCCAACCGTTGCGGTTCCCCGAGATGTGTTCCAGCGATCTGCCGGGCGCGGTGGTTTTTAGAGCCAGCTTAACACACACGTTATTGCCCGGCGATGTTCGTTCCCCGAGCACCGGGATGCGTCTCGGGAGGGTCGTTTAGTTGAGTTGTATCGTAACCTACAGCCGCCGGCAGTCGTTAAATAAGAATTCCGTACGTGTGCGTGTTTATTTTTTTTGTTCCTCTCAACCGAACTTATGGTAGTTGGAAGAAAGGAAGAGTGCAATAAATGTTCAAAGATCGAGACAGAAATTACATGGTATGGTAAAGAGAGTATGTATGTAAACGTTTGCTGACTGTGCGGTACGTAGTACTTTTACAAACGTTGCTTACAGCGCTCGCTTTCATTTCGCTTTATTTCGCTGTTTTACGAGTCTCTTGCTGAAGGCGTAAAACTTCATTTGCACGTACGTTAAACTCTGTCTGTAGCTCTTGTGGTTTGCGTTGCAATGGAACGATGCTTATAATCCCCTATTTGTTAGTTATGTAAACGTTTTGCTTCTGGTCTGATGAATATTATGAGATCCTAATAATGTCCTCTAAAACAGGCATTTTGCTACCTGTTTGGTGATTACACTTTTGAAAGAAGAAACGAAACCCTGAATTTATTTTTCATTTCAATAAATTTTTTTAAACAACATAATATTTTTTTGCTAGTGAAACATTGGGGATATATACCTTCCGTACGAACGTATACGAAATACAGGAAGCAAATTTCGTTATGCATAATCGTCAAGCATAACCGCCAAGAGGCAATTGTTTTGATGCAATTTTATTTTTATTAGTTTTTAAACTTGATAGTTGACATTTTAATGAAATCACTGCTGTATTTCCTCAGAGAACAACTTCGGAACCGTTGTTTCAAAGTATAAACTTCTTGATACCAAAAATATGCCAAAAAAAGCTGTAGTATGTTTAAGAGAAGCGATTTCATAAACGCGACTCACATCTGTTAATATGATTCAGCTGCCTTGAGATTTACTTTAAATCATCTTTTATACATTACGTAGATCAACAGAATAATTACGGCAAATATAAATCACTTCTTTCATTCCCCCTCACCTGGGGCGGATGTGGAATTTCGGGGCGCCCTTTCCAACGACTTGAGTAGCGCCACTCCCTTCCTCGTAGGCCGTCGTGGCAGGTGCTGACGGAATCTAATGAACCGCAACCGCGGGCGCCCAACGTGGGGCCATTTCTTTTCTGCGGTTCCGCCCAAATGAACTCCCGTCGATTCGCCAGCCGCGGCGCCCCGCAGGGGGGCCGCCTTTCCGCCTCCATTCTTCCGACGGCGCGGGTTGCCTCCGCGACTAACGCTTGCTTTCGCACAATGAATCGCGAAGCGGTGTGACCTACTTTTGGTCGAGGTTTAATAAGGCGATCGAGCTGTGACGTCTGGTCGATGGCCGACCAGCATCGCTCGTGCGCGGATACATTTTTTTTTGATCGACCTGCGGTCGGCCCAGTCGTCGGTGGTTCTTTCGTGTTCGATTTTCGTCGGTTCTCAGCAGTTCCCACGCCACTTTTTGACCCTCAGGCTTCCTTCGTGGTCTGATGATCTTCAGAGGTGCATCCAAGATTCGCCCAGAACCGATTCGTTTCTCTTCTCTTCAACTGGTGGAGTTTTTGCTGCCTTCACAAAGTTAGTTGGCGATAAATTAATTCTGTAATTCATTCGTTGCATGTTTTTTTCATTATGCACAAACATTTGGTAGAAGGTTCGTCGTTGCTTCAAAGTATTTATTAATTAATGCAGCTACTAGGGGCGGATTTTATGGCAAAAAAACCACCAAAAATTATCGACAAAATACTCTTAAAATGTTTTTAAAATTCCCTAAAATCAAAGACAAATGACCTATTTTTTTAATCAAAATCTGTCCAGATGAACTACTTAACCTGTTGAGTATGTTACTGGTGTATCGAGGCCTCTTCGTTTCGTTCAAGTGAACTCAGTTTGAAAACGTTTCGACTGTTCTTTACCAGGAAGTCTGTCTTTAGTTTTCGCGAAATCGGCCGAACCAGAATTGGTCCTAATAAACGTTACAAGAACCTGGGATTACACACAATGGCTGACATTACAATTTCTGAACGAAGAAATCTAAAGACTCAGGAATTGTGAGGAGAACATTTGTTGTATCTCGTAAATATTATTTTAGCAAATGTAGTTAAAATTATATTAAAATCGATGAAATCAGCGAAAATGCTTTAAAAATGACATAAAAAGGTAAAAAATTACTGATTAATCGAACATGAAGAATGTCTTATAAAAATGGGTAATTTCCTTTTGTCATAACTTAAAATTAATGTATGTACTATAAGGCATTGTTCTGAAGTAAAAATAAAAAACACAGATATTTCATAAAAATTCACCCCCAGTGCAAAAACAAGAATTTTGTTCAATAACTTCCAATTAAGGGGAGCCGGGGGTGCTTATACTGCCCATGTAAAAATTACAGCATGTACATTGAGTCTTTCCTAAGACTTTAACAAAGGGAAATTATTTATTAAATGCCTATGTTAAAATTATGACTGAACCAGTGGTAATAAGTTGTAAAATTGTGGGATACCTATCATCCATAGTTTTGAGGAAAATGTTCCTTGAATACGAAAATATCTAACTTGTTGAAATGGCTTCTAAAGTTTCATAACCAAAAGAAATGCTCATATTACCGGCTGGTGGCGCTTTGTAGCGGTCTAGTTGTTTAAATTAGCAACACAACAATGGATTAGTACTAAAAGTTGCAAAAACATGTAACTAGGAAGTTCGAACAATGACTGCGCGCACGGACGCGACAATAATGCGCGAGCGCTATGGTTGGATTTTCATATGTTACGTGGAAGAACAGAGCCTACATTGCTCTATTCATGTCTTCAGCAGAGATAGTATTTTGTCTTACGTTATTACCGTAATACTTATGCAACCTGTCGGTTGTTTCATCAGTGACTCGACTTCTTTCCCCAAAGTTTTTCCATCACTCAATTTTGTAGTACCAAGTGTTTGTTTCAGTTTTCTCAGTCACCCTCCCGCTTTCGCGTTCGCCTTTGAATGTTGCATTAAAATTTTTGTACTGCAACATCTGTACCGTATGGTTTCAATTTCCACTTGAAACCTTCAGAGTCACCATCATCAAGATAGTGCACATATCGAACACCATATCTTGAAAGACAATCTGTCGAACCACGCCCACATTCGGTGCACGCGTTTATAAAAATACCGATATCTCAACTTCTAGAGCAAGTAAACCAAAAATATAAATTGAATTTTGAAGAGCTAAAATGAAGTTATTTTTAAAGCAAAAAAAATCGATATTTTTGAGGGGTGGAGGGAGGAAGGGCTCTCCTTAACAAAACTAAGTTCATTAGTTGCATTTAAAAAATGTTATTGCATTAACAACACTGAGAATGAAAATATACTATTCTATGATAGCTTATAATGGTGATTGAACAACTCTACGGCAATACAGACGATGTTAATTACTACTGTCATCTTTAAGAATGGATGTTTTGAGATGTTCAAATTCATTTTTGTCGATTTAAACGCTGCGCAAAAATTATGTCAACGCAAAAATATGGTAATAACACATAAACGCAAAAATATGGTCAGAACGGCGGTTTGTACGGAAAAAAGGTGTAAGCTTTTACGAATACTGATTGTCTTTATCTCCAGATGACTCACGAGTATCTGAAAGTGTCGCTTGAAAAATATTCCGGTATTTTGATTTGCTTTAATGAATATTAATTGTGACTCATTTGAATATTATCATCGTACACTAGATTTGTCGTATTGTCATACATAGTATACCAGTGACATGCAACATTGGATCTCGCGTAAAATTCTTCTTTTGTGTCAGGTTTCTCATGTGTAAATAAAAGGTCCGATGTTCTATGTGGGACATGTATGTCTGTTTGATCTCTGCGTTTAGACATCTGAGAGCCGACCTGAATACCTAATTCCGTTCTAACACTATCTGAGGAATCTCATGTCATAAAAACCTTCAGGAAGGGAACAGCACAGTTGTGCCTACTTGTCCATTCACTGGGCAGACCCTGCAGCTCTAAGAAACCCCCAGTCTCATTCCACTTCTCCTCCTTCCATTCCACTTCCATTTATTTCACTTGTACTATATCCTGCGAGGTTCGTGCAGACCATCCCCCTTCCTCGTGCTTAAATTAGTACTATCTCTTTTTGCTCTTCCAGATACTCTCAGATCTTACATGTGTGTATACCTGTACCTCCAGTTTTTGGTTTTTCTATGGCAAGACCTATATACTCTTCTCTTTCTCCACATCTTTTTTCTTGTCATAGCTGACGGTTTTCACTTCCAATGTGAGTTCTGACACATTTTATATCTTTGTCACCTCCCTCGCTACATCTCTCTTAATGTTTTCTTTCTCTCCGCCTCTCTCTTCTGAACGTTTTATTTATTCCACTTCTATTTTATAAACTTCTGACGTCATTTATTTCTTTTGAAGACCATCAACCGTCTTTCTATTCGTCTTGCGTACTCCTAATACCGCATTCCAAAGCCCCCTGCTCTTCCTTCCGCCTTCCTTCACAGTCCGCCATATTTCGCCCACACCTCCACCTCTGACTACCCTTCCTCATACTCCTCCACCTCCGCCCTCTTCCACTTCCTCTCCTCATGTCTCCATCTACACCTCCGTCTCCGCCTCCTCCGTCTCCGCCTCCTCCGTCTCCGCCTCCTCCGTCTCCGCCTCCTCCGTCAAATTTTTCTTCAACTAAAAATTTATAGTGCGTAATGGTATAAGTTATGTCTTATTAACTATTTTGAACATAAAGGTTTAAACATAATAAAGGTTTGAATTACTTTTCTCGCCTACTCTAAAACAAGATTAAGCGGACAGACAGGTAAGTCCAACTTGTTATTCTTACAATCATAAATATATCTTTCTTTCAACGGTGCATCTACTCTAATGAACTTAGCAATCTTAATTGTACTCTGTTACCGGAATACTGGTGTTATGCGTTGAAGGCAACTAAGGTCTTACTCTTTGCACTATCTCGCATTTCATTTAAATATAGAAATGTCCCCCATAGTTTATCAATAACTCTTACTAATCGGTGATTACATTGTCCTGGCGTTTTATTTCTATTTTTGGTATTAAGTTTGTACACTAAACATCTCTCTTCCTTCAAATCGTTGGTTTTTTGCTGTCAATATCTTTACTTAATCATCGGTTCCAGTTGTATTTCGTAACGCGGTGTTCCTGTAATTACAATTTTTGGATTTATTTAGAACTTTCCATATTTAGGAAGTAAACGATACTGTGGTAATTGGTCTCATGATGACAACAGTCCTTTTCTTAGGGTCTTGCCGTCTGTACTGGAATTTTTTAGTTGTTCAATATTTTTTGTGCTGAATGGATCGTATATTGCGGACAGCTACTACAATGTATGTCAAATTCTTTCTCTTTTTAAAGTAATGTTACGTCGTGTATACTTTCTCTTATCTGTGGTGTTCCTGAAGGGTATGGTATTGTTTAACCGATCAATAATGATTGCGGAATGGCAAGGTATTGTCCTTACTAGAACGGCGGGTCACTAACCGTTTCTACTACTCTGTAATCTGCTCTATGCATCATTGTATCTCTCGTTCCGGTTACCACACAGGAAACTTCATTACAAACGTTACTTCCCAGTATTAGAGGGTGGAAGGATTCTATCTTACTTTGGTAACGTGTGTCTGTTCCAATACAGAATGGATTGGATTCCCTGTAATCCGTGTATTTAGTCAGGTTTGAAATTCATATTCAAGTAATGATGAGCATTCTCAATGTCTGTAATATGAACATGTCACTATTACCTCACCAAGACTAATCCGGTATACTGTAATGCTCGCCTGTTCTAAAAAATTAATCATTTTTATTCCACTCATTATCTGACCGAGTTTTAGTATATACTATCATGCCAGTTTCCATATTCACTCCTGGTCAGGTTGTTGCGTAACCCCGTTCCGTCCAAGGGCCTGTCAGCAGTACCGGGGCCTTGCCTCACCAGGGTGTTTCACTTGCACGGCCGACGTCACACTACCTTGATCACGCCCGGGTGCTTCACAAACCGACAGATTGGCCGCGCGCGACTCTCTGTCTCTGCTATCATTCGTTCCCTTCCAACCTCGGCTTGCCGCCCACTGACGGCCGCCACCAACCGGGTCACCACCTGGGTTGTGCACCTGTGCTCCGTCGATTGCGTGGCGTGTACGCCTCTGGTCTGGCTCTACCGGTACTTCCGGCCCCCCCCGGATGGCTCCCACGTGCACCTGCCACCGTGTCTCCGTCACGGACACGTCACCGGGTCAGCGTGGTCCCGGCATAACCACGGCTCCCCCACCGCTTGGCCACGGCCCATCCATCCCTGTCCGCCACTGCGCAACGCACCAAGCCTCCACCGGGCAGCACGGGGGCACGGGCTAACCATCACGGCCACAGGGGGCCACGCCAGATCACCGACGGCTGCGCCGCGGCCGGCCAGGTCGCTAAATCGGGCGTGCGCGTCGGCGGCGGGTGCGGTCGGGGCGCTGGCCGCGGGCGGCCGCGGGGGCAGGTTGTGGGGGTCAATTCCCTAATGCGCTTGCGCAGCAATCATGGCTGCGGGCGGATGCCGCGCCGGCCCACCTGCTTCGCGCGGCCGCCGCCCGCCCACAGCCCCGCCGGGCCGAGGTCCGAATAGCGTCATTGCTCTGGGCCCGCGTGAGCTAGAGAGCTGCCACGTAGGAGCACACACACATCAATGGGGCGCCGCGCCTTTCTGTGCTTTCACTTCTCTTCACAGTGCTTTCGCGTGAAGTAACAATGCGGCATTGTTGTTATTTTCTCACTTGTTACTGTTCGTCAATGGCCTCCTATTGTCTGTACAGTATCTCTTTAATACTTGCCAGTCCTCTGCCATTCCCTTACATTTATTTGAAATGTGGAAGAATACGCTGATATGATTTTTTTGTATTTACCTTCTTTTTTTACATTATCTTCGCATGTGTTGGAGAGTTTTCCTCTTTTTCGAACCTTGCATCTTTTCTCGGGGAATTTTGTTACTGCGAACATTCAATTCAACGCTTTTTTATTTGAATCAAATGAAATTCTATGGCAAAGCGTTATATTAAGGTCACCGGTCATGTATAACAGAAAAAAAATGCTCTTCATTTATTAGACGAAAAGTAATTATCTTTTTTAATGTGTCACGTTCCAAAAAAAACCTATATTCTGGCAACGTGTGCAGCTGGTAGAGGGGAGGGATAGTGGGCATTTACACTCGACCAA
Source organism: Gryllus bimaculatus (assembly GCA_017312745.1). NCBI lineage: Eukaryota > Metazoa > Arthropoda > Insecta > Orthoptera > Gryllidae > Gryllus > Gryllus bimaculatus. The sequence goes on from BOPP01000031.1 coordinate 10,500,162, forward strand.
ATAGCCGTAAACACAAGTTTTTGTAGTTTTAATTTTTTTAGATTGAATTTTCATATAAAAATAAAACGTTATTATTCAATAGTAGTCGCTTACGTTATAAAACAATAAAATTAATAACAATTAATAATTTAAATATCTATAAATTAAATTTTATCTGTAAGAAAATGTAATTAAATTGGCTGGCCATCGTACTACGCTGGATGGTAAATCTGGTTGCGCCAATGACTCATAATAAAGTATGAACTAAAATGAACATTTAATTGTGATATCATTTCCGCAACTTAAGTGTGTTTTGTTTTTGAATTAAAGTAATTCGGATGTAATGAGATAATAAAGTAATTTGGAATTCCCTTTTATTAATTGATCACATTAATAAATTCACTAGTATCACGATTAATTCATTATAGTCATTCAGACTTCGTTGCTAATAAAGCGCAAGGCTCCAACGCTCTTCATACTTCAGGTCCACTGGCCTCTCGTGGAACACTAAGACTCGCCCATATCCACTGCAGGTGAATGTCAGCGGTCAATCGATGCGAGGCTCGCTCTCCGCTGCATTCCAGACCCCTTGTTGTTGTTGGCTTGTAGGCGGGGGCGCGCAAAGGTGGGGCGGAGCGGTGTACGGGAGCGGGGGCTGGGAACAGCCGCTCGCCCCGTGTAGCGCCTGCAACCGGGCGCTCAGATAAATGGACGCGTTTTACAACCAATTCCGCGCTGCGGCTTCCTATTTTTCAGAGAGCGCCATAAAAGCGCGTCTGCTTTAGAACAGATGGTGTCGCGGGCTGGGCGGCGGGCGGCGACGCGGCCCCGCGGGGGCGGCGCGGGGGCTGGGATCAGATCAGCTGCGCGTGAGAGCGGTGTCGGAGGAGGCAAAGGCGGGGAGAGGTATGCAGTGGCGGATGGTAAATTAGGTCCGAGTGGTGTGTTGAGTCGAGGTGATTTTATTTGCAGCGAGACTTGCGGTTGATCGTGGCGGTAGATTTAGATGGGAGACGGCGAGATCGGGGAGGAGGCTAGGGGAGAAGAGGCGGGGAGGAGGTGGGGGATGAGGCGGGGGATGAGGCTGGGGGTAGACGAGGGCGGTTCTGTGAGGATGACGCGGTAGGAGGTGGCGGTGTGCGGTGGAGTGAGCTACGTGGGGCGGAAGATGAGGATGAGGCCGGGGTGTGAGGTGTGTGTGTCGGAGGCAGCGGCGGCGCCCGGGCTAAGTGTGAGACTTGTGGATGGAATAGGTGTGGTAGCGGTGCGATGAGGTGAAGGAGAAACGGAGACGGAGGACGTGAGCGGAGGAAGGCGGAGGCGGAGGAGGCGGAGGACGAGAGGCGGAAGAGGAGGAGGCGGAGAGAGACGGAGGAGAGCGACGCAGGAGGAGGTGGAAAACGGAGGAAGGCGGAGACTGGTGCAGAGCGGACGACGGAGGTAGGCGGAGACGGAGAGGCTGAGACGGAGGAGGCGGAGCCGGAGGAGGGAAGATACGGAGAGCGGAGGACGAGGAGCGGAGACGGCGGAGACGGAGGAGGGGAGACGGAGGAGCTGAGACGGAGGAGGCGGAGAACGGAGAAAGAGCGGAGACGGAGTGAGGTGGAGACGGAGGTAGGCGAGAAGACGGAGAGCGGAGATCGAGAGTAGTAGAGTGGAGGAATGGAGACATGGGAGGAAAGGAAGTGGAAGAGGGAAGCGGGACGGAGGAGAGGAATTGGAGGACGAAGAGGTGAGTGTGAAGGTGGAGGTATGGGCGATAATGTGCGCAGGAACTTGTGAGGTAAGGCGGTAGAGGAAGAGCAGGCGGGGCTTTGGCTAATTGCGGGGCATAGGTGGAGATAGCAATAAGCGAGAATGAAAGACAGTTCCATGGTCTTTGAAGAGAAGAAAATGAAGGAAGTTTGGATAAAAAGAATAAGTGAATGGGATAGAATAAACGGTAGGAAGAGAGAGGCGGGAAAAAGAAAAATTAAGGAGAGAAAAGATGTAGGATGAGTGATGATGGCAAAGACAAAAAGAATGTGTCAGAACACACATTTGAAGTAGTGGAGAGTGGAGTATGATTGAGAAACGGTAAGCTATGGCAAGAAAATGTGGGAGAGAAGAGAAGAGTATATAGGATCTTGGCCGATAGAAAACAAAAAAAGCTGTGGTACAAGGGCAGTACAGACACGTGAAGATCGTGAGTTTATCGGAAGAGCAAAACAGAGAGATGTACTAAATTAAGCACGAGAATGGGGGTGTCTGCACGGACCGTCGCGGATATAGTACAGAAGTGAAATAAATGGAAGTGGAATGGAAAGGAGGAGAAGTGGATGACGACTGAAGGTTGTCTTAGAGCTGCATGTTTGACCAGTGAATGGACAAGAAGGCACAACTGTGCGTTCCCTTCCTGAAGGTTTTTTATGACATGAGATTCCTCAGATATGTTAGAAGGAAAATGTAGGATCAGAGTCGGACATTTCATGATGTAAACGCAGAGATCAGAGACAGACATACATGTCGACATAGAACATCGGACCTTTTATTTACACATGAGAAACTGTCAAAAAGAAGAATTTTACGGAGATCAAGTGGTTGCTTGTCACTGGTATTCTATGTATTGAAAATACGAAAAGTCTAGTGTACGTGATAATATTCCAAATGAGTGCACAATTAATATTCATTAAAGGAGAATCAAAAATACGGTAATAATTTTTCAAGCGACACTCAGATACTCATAAGATCATCTGGAGAAAAAGACAATCATATTACGCGAAAGCTGACACTTTTTCTTACGATACAAAACAGCCAGTTGTGAACAACTATTTTTGTGCGTTGATGTGTAATACCATATGTTATTTTGTGGACGTTGGACAATAAGTGCATTTTTTGTGAAGCAGGCGTTTAAAATCGGACCAGAGATTATGACAAGACAATTGGTGGAACGCACTTCATGAATCATACCGCTCGGCGATGAAGTCTTCTAGGGGGAAAGAGAATGGAGACGAGAGGGCAGGTGGTAAGAATTGAACATTCGTCGTATTGCCGTAGAGTATGTTTCGAATAACTACCATTGGTAAACTATTCGATAGAAGTTAGATAATTATTCTCTAGTGTTGTTGAATGCAATAAAATTATTTTTTAAATGGCAATAATAAATAGTGTTTGATTGACGTTGAAGAGAGCAGCCTTGCCTCCTCCCTCAAAAATTCGATTTTTTTGCTTCGAAAAATAATTTCATTTGTGCTCTCAAGAATGCAAATTTATATTTTTTGGGTTACATGTCCGAGAGTTGAGATTATCGGTTTTTATAAACGTGTGACACGTAATGTGGCGTGGTTCGACAGTTTAATCTTCAAGAATATGGTTCGATATGTGCAACTATCTTGATTGGATTGGTGATCTGAAGGTTTCAAGTGGAATTGGAAACAACAGATGTTAACAGCACAAAATTTTATACTGCAATAAGCAACATTCATAGAGCGAACACGAAAAGCGGAGTGAAGACTGTGAGTAAAACTGAAACAATCTTGGTTACTACAAAATTAAGTGAAGGAAAAAGACTTGTGAGGGAAGAAGTCGACTGAATGAGACACCGACAGGTTCCATAATTATGCACGGTAATAAGTAAGGACAAATATATCCTGTAGAAAGACATGATAGAGCAATGATAAGGCTTGTTCTCGCGCGGAACATCATTGAAAATACAACCTAATGCGTCGCGACAACGTATTTGTCGCGTACGCGCGAAGGTATTGTTGAACTGCTATTACTGTTTTTGCCAATGTTTGTACTAATCCATTTGTTAGTGTTGCCTATTTAAAACAACTAGAACGCTACAAAAGCGCACCAGCGGTAATATGAGTATTTTTGGTTAAATGAAACTTTAGAAGCATATTCAACCAAGTTAGATAATTATTCATAGTTCAAGGAACAGATTTTTCCTCAAAACTAGATGATAGGTATCCGCCAGATGATTTACACACTTATAGACAGGATTCTTCTAATTTAACATAGGCATTATAATATAATTTCCTTGTTAAAGTCAATAAGGAAAAGACTCAATGTAATGGCTGTAATTTTACATGGGGCATATGAAGCGCCCCGATACTATAATTGGTGAAGTAATGATTGAATTTATATCAATATGAACTTTTGAATTCTTTTGACTGTGCAACGTCGGATAGTGCTTGTATTATGAAGATAAATATCTGCTGATTTTTAGACTATTACCTCGAGAAATCAAATGCCTTTATTCGTTACCATACCATTAATTTGAAGTAGTTGACAGCCATAGAGAATCCCGATACTGTTATATAAGAAACCTTCTATCGCAATTGTTGTGATTTAATAAGTCAATTTTTTTAACCCTTATAGTCGTAGTCATTTGGTTAAGAGGAATGTGCGTTGCTGATTTCTATGATTGTAATATGAATTTAACTCACGATTGCTAAAAGATAGTTACTTACTAGATACTAGATGATTATGTCTCACCTACAAAATTCTGAGCAGTGCTTGAAATTTACTGAACGTAAAGAAATTAATGGACGCTCTCATGTGTGTGTATCGTCAGTGCATTTGTAGATGCTGTACTTGAGGACAATGGCTGAGGATTCCGCCGAGATTCTGTGGAAGAAGCAGCTAAAGACAGACTCATGGTAACGACAAGTCGTGAAACTGTTTTTACAACTGAGTGGTCATCTTTGAATATGAAACGAAAGAGTGCTCGAGTACACAAAGTAACATAACCTCAACAGGCGTTGAAATTCTGTTACCATGTCTGCTGGAAACAGGATTTAACATTGATTTAAAATATAGGTTTCAATGTCTTGTCTTGCAAATATGGATTTGGGGTAAGCTCTTTACTTAAGGTAGACAGAGTTTAAGACGATAATTGGTTGTCGGAGTGAGTATTTAGTTAGTGGTTATGGTTTTGTTTGTTGACCATATTAAAAGTGGCGACCTAAAGTGGCTCGCGCGTTCAAATTAATAATTAACGCATGAAAGAAACGACGCATACTACGTATCTACATCATAATCTCTGATGTATAATGGAAAAGAATTCATGGCAACGAATAAGTGCAATTACAGTAATGTAAGTCTGCGCCTCAATACTGTTAAGAGAATGCGCTAGAAGAAAACTCGCACCACGAGTGAGAGGAATATGAGAATCGAGAATCGGTTTTGGAGATCGTAATCTTGATGCAACTTTGAAGAATGATCAGACCTAGGAAGAAAGGAAGCCTGGAGGTAAAAAAAGGGGCTAAGTGGGTGATACGGGGCGCTGATATCGAAGAAAATTGAGGACATCGGAGAAGAGAAGCAAGGAGGGAGCACGCACTGGAGCCGGGTAGAGGTCGAGTAGAAAACGATTCATCGGCTTACAGATGCAGCAGCACGGTTCGGTTGACCTTCTCCATAGTGCGACCAGACGTCACACACAAGTCGTCGAGGCCTATAATTCTGTAATCCTGACCCAAGAAAGTGGGGTCGCACGCTTGCGTGATTCATTCAGTGGTCGATTATAGTCAACCGTGGATCATAGTTCAGGCGTTTAGGTGGCCGACCCCCGTGCGCGTTCGTAAAGAGATGGAGGTCGGAATAGGGATGGCACCCTGGGAGAGAACTGTCGGTCTGTGCTGAGGAGGCGGATGTTGATTGCTTGTGCGAATGTACAGAATAATGAAAATGCCGCCGCCAAGAATTCAAGGCGGCCGTCGGTTCGCTGTCTCGGTATGGTGTCCGGTAGCAGTCATAGTCAGGTGTGCGTCGCCAGTGCGACAGAGACTGGGAGTCTGCTCTGACTTCAAGAGTCGTTAGAGATCAAAGGGGCGATCGACAAGATTTCCAACGATTCGGCCCAGGTGAGGGGTGATGTGGAAAGATGACCAGTGATATTTTAATTTATTGCGAGAACACTTTGTTTCTACTCGTTTTGATAATACCGTAAGGTATACAGATGTTTAAAGAATAATATCTCATTGGGGAGCTGAATCTCAGTTACATGTATATGATGTAGATCGACAGCTTCTGACATCGTTGGCATAATATACAATACCCTCACTGTCTTTGTATTTTTGTGCATCTCCTTTCGTGTTCATCAATGGAAGCTTTATTACTTGCAGTAGTGAAACAAACACTGCTATCGAAAATTTTGTATACTCTGAGCATAAAGTCAGTTTGGATACTTACATAAATACAGTACTAACTTATTAATGTTTATGAAAACTAATACAGGATGCGATATGCGCATAAAACAAGGTTGAGCGTTCGGGAGTATGAAAAACAAATATGTAATTTTTAGATATTATGGTCTTAATTAGTATAAATATACTAGACTAATAAAAATGTTTCGTACGTGAAGGTGATAATTCCCATAAATGTAATTATACATCAGTAGTCAAGAGAAATTTAATTTGTTTGAATTTTAAAAATATATATATAGAAAATAGAAGAGAGATTTGACTTTGTCAAGGTTTGTTTTCCTTCTTTTTCAGGAAGTGTGTGAATCTATAACAGGTTGCAAATGCACTGTTGTTAGTGACTATTACCTGAAGGTATTCTGCATAATTATATATTAGGGACATAGAGTCAAACAGCTCTTAGTGATTTTTGACTAAATGGGACTTTATTCGGTGCATGGCTACATTGGAAATGGTAACCACAAGATCTCAACAGATAGAGTTTAACTGGTGCACCAAGTGCAATATAAGTTTCTTTTTCTAAGCCTCTCAGAAAGAGACTCAGGTAAAACACGCGAAATAGAAGAATGAAAGACTAGTGTAGGTCTAAAAAGCAGGCGTTTAACGTAGACACTAGTATCTTCAGCGTAACTTGAATCATGTCAGCAAAGCTTTTACATACATCTACTCTTTTAGACATGATCGCATTGTCAATTTCTGTTCGTCTTTGAATCTTCATTGCACTCTTCATGTTGCGTTGGAATCTCATATATTGTTCTGGTTGAGAGTAAACACAAAAAATAAGACTGACGCAGACTACGTGAGTTGGAATTCTTTATTCTTACGACTTGCCGCGGGGTCTGTAGTCGTAGCGTAAAACGTATAGTCTTTGCTACCTATAACGACCCATCCCGCGATCGCGCAATACGAAGCGTAGGCCGGGATAAGATTAATCGCGGCAATAAGTTAAAGTGTGTTATCATGTCTGGCTTCTATAAGTTAGACAACGTTTCCGCAGAATCGTTGAACACATCTCGTGACGAGAATATCGAACGATGTCAATCTGACGGCGGGAAGTGGGTGGTTGGGGTTCGCGGGCCGTGGGTAGCACCTCGGTTGGTCGGGGTGAGATTGTAGTGGCGGGTCCCGGCACGAGGGGGAGGGTCAAGTGAAAAGGGACTTTAAGAAAGGGACAATGGAAATGGTGAGGATTGAGAAGGTGCATGAATTAGAGTTGAATTACATTGAATTTAGATATATCGAGGAAGTGAGCCTAAGGAGGAAAGAACAAAACTAGCAATCTAGCGCATAGGGCAATGACTGCATTGGTGGGCTTTTGTTCTGGAGTTGCCTGACTGTTGCATGGTGGGTTCGAACTAGCCAAGGAATGCAAATACATATATAGCAGGTTAGTCGGCTGTAGTTGCAGGATGTAAGAGCGGCATGTCTACATCCGATAGTTTTCCCGTTAGACATAATTCTCACATATGATAACATCCTATAGCTGAATGTGCACAAGAGACAGTAGACTAACATAACGTCCACGTGGACTTGGCGCGCGATCATCTCAGAATTCTTGCTCCTATTTCTTTAGTACTCGCCGTACTATAGACATCACAGACTTATATATCGCCTCAGTGAGTCTAGACGACACATAGTTGAGGAATCATTGTTAATGATGATCTTTAGACTTTGTTTCGAGACATGGCGAGACGTCGTACGACGAGAGATCGGTCTTCTACAATTTATCCTGCCTAACGACGATTTAGTATTTTTGCGATCTGGCTCTCATCTAACGAGCGAGGAAGAGGCGTAAAACTCTAAAACAAAACATGCTCATACGAGAGACTAATTGAATCTTGAGAAGTGAACGTTCGGATACACTTAGAAATAACTACAGAATAGAAGTACTGAAAATCCTGAAAGAATGCTTTGTAATGGAATTGTAACTGATGAGGAAAATTAACATTGTTTCCTATTTAATTAAGTGCCAAGAAATTTATTCTACTCATAAAATGTCTGATAGAATACTGAGATCATTTCTTTCAACAAAACTATACATTGACTATCAAAATCATAAGGATAATATCTTTGCAACTAATATACATAAAGTGAATTGCTTGGATTTACCATGAAGAAATTATAATCTTTTGATCACGTAAATACCGCCAGATATAATATTTTTTTTTGGTGATCTGAAATAAGTCTTAGTAGCTGAAAGACAGGACTTAGAAAATGCAGATACTTACTCATTGAAGAAAATTGTGATCGTAAAGGCATAATGGACAGGGATGCGGCGTGAGAGCAGGCGACCCGTCAAGGCTGCTAGGCTCTATTTACAGTATTTCAGTGAGCTGTTCACCGAGGTGCCAGGGGGGTGGGCGCATTGTTATGGTCGAATACATAAAGGTTCACCTCCAAATCGGTATGGTACTGCCCTGGAGGCTCTTGCAGTGGAGTTGAGTCATCGAAGAGAAGTAGGTGTTAGACGGGGAATCGTCTGATGGTGGGAAAGTCGACGGTTCGTGGTTGACGGTCTCTGGGGCCGGACGGTGCAGCGCACGGGGTGTTGGGCGTCGCGCGCGCCGTACTGTTGTGCTTATCTCGTCGCCTAAATGCTGTTGCTTGGATACACGTACGTGCTTTGCTTGTTGTTGTTATCGTTGTTCTACTATGAAGACAATATTTATTCAAGGTAACTTTAACGGGGGGCGGTGCTGAACAAATCACCGGCTGCCGCGTTCATTTCCGCGCAGGCCAATGCCGCGTTCCAGCCTCGGCACGGGACAAGCCAGGTGTGTCACAGCCCGCTGTCTACCGCTCATACGTACCTCTTCTTCCGCTCTGGGTCCAATCTCGCGCATCACGCCACTGTGGAAATAACCCAGTCCGCTCGATTGCATCGATGTATCCCGCATCCTTGAACCGTGCCGTTCGCGCCCTGATTGGATCGTCAGCCGCGCGACCGGGAGCGCGACGCCGCCGCCGCGCGGACCAAATGTCTAGAGGCTTTATGGCGGTCTGAAAATAGAGCGCGCCAGCGACGGTATTGTGTAAAACGCGGATTTATTGGAGGCGCCGGTGCGGGTCACGGGCGGCGGTGTCCGCCGCTCCGACCGTCTCGCACCAGCATTGCGCGCGCGGCAAAGCCACAACCAAAGAGGGTGGCGTGATGCCAGCGGAGAGCGTGATGATCGAGGGTTATGCAGTGGGATTGGTGGGGTGTACCAGAGGGGTGATGAAGGTAGAGGCGTGGAGTTGGCGGATTTTAAGGAAGAGGTCTGAATGAATAATGATTTTCGTGATAGATAGTTGATTTAATGTTATAAATTTTAAGGAATAATTATTTATTAATCATATCGAATTGATAATTCAAAATCCAAAAATAAGTTGGGGAAATGAATAATTAAATAAATGTTTGTTTAGTAGTATTTTATGAGGTATGGCGAACCAGATACCCAATAGGAGAGGAGCAAATAATTAATTTTTCTTAAATAAAATTGTATTTATGAATATTATTATATGTTTTATTAATTTAATTGTTATTTTATAACGTAAGCGACTAGCTATGAATAATATCGCTATTCTATTTTTAATTTGATAAATTAAATCTAAAAAAATTAAAACTAAAAGAAACTTGTGCTGTTAGGTTTTGGCGAGTTGTGAAATGATTAAGTTCCTGCCTTAGTGCACTCGTTGCAACTATAGTTTTTGGCAGTGACATTTAAAAAGAATAATATTTCTGTAATAAGATGATTTTTTTGTTGATCATGCGGTGAACTAATATATAAGTTTTGCATAGATTATTGATCAAGAATATACAGAGTGTATAAATGTGCAGTGAAAAATTGAAAAAGTGGCGGTTGGAAAAAAGGAAGAAATCAACATGCGGAAGATAAGTAGAAAACAGGAGAGGGTAAATACAAAAAGTTATAGTATCTACCATTCAAATAGAGTTGGGAAGGGAGAAGGGCTGGCAGATATAAGAGAATATTAAAGGAGGCTTAGAACGAGTAAAGTGAAAAGAAACAATGCCCGATTGTTACTTCAGGCGATAGCAGTTGAAGGAGGTAAAGCGAAGGGGGTGGGCCGTTGAAATGTTTCGTGTGTGTGGAGCTAATCGGGGCCCGAGCAGTGAGCTATCGGCCGGGGGGGGGGGGGGGGCGGGCGGGCGCGGAGCAGGTGGGGCCGCGCGGTCGGAGCGTGATTGCGCGAATTAGGGGGAATACCACACCGCGCGCGGGCAGGGCCGCGACCCCCGGGAGCGGCACGCCGGATTAGGACTGGGCGGGCGGCGGGGAGCGTGGGATGGGTGGTGCAGTGATGGTAGGGTGGGGATGGTCTGGGGGTGGATCGTTGGTGGGTGGGGGGGCGTGGGCGGGGATGGAGTGGGGCCGTGGGACGGTGGGGGGGGCGGTGGTTATGGGGTGAGGTGACCGGTGATCGGTGGCGCTGGGGAAGGTGCGGTGGCGGTGCGGAGATCGGGGGGGGGGGACGGCGTTAGTCGGAGCAGGACAGAGGCGTATCGCGCATCGACCGGAGAGCGGTGGACGGTGTGACGGTTGCGGGGGGTGGTGGAGTGAGGGGAGGCGTTGGGGGGACGAATGAGAGAGGCAGAGTT
>BOPP01000031.1:10515659-10546488 GCA_017312745.1 Gryllus bimaculatus
CGGGGCGGGCAGGGCAGGGCAGTGCGGAGAAGTGCGGGGCGGAGCGAAGCGGGGCAAGGCGAGAGCGGGCCGAGGTTGGTGGCGGAGGTGGTCAGCTAAGGGGGCGGCGTGGGGAGGACGGCTGGGCGTGCGCTGTGGCGAGGGCAGGGCGCGTGCGAGGCGGGCGGGGCGGAGCGGAGGGGATAAACACCACCCCGCGGCACTGCGAGCGACACGCGCCAGCACGCGAGTTGGTGGGGCACGCGGAGAGCCGACTGCAGGGCTAGGGCCTTGTGGATGAGCTGAAGAATGTAATACTTGAGAATTTGGATCTGTTGTTCTTTTTTTTTTCATTACAATCAAAACTAGAAAACGTATCACTGTCGTATTGTTTATAATTAATCAATTATAATTACGATTATAGAATTAAATGAAATGTTTAAGTATTGTTTCCGTCATTTAATTCTTCAATAAAGTATTACAAGTTTACGTACATAACATTCAGGGTACGTTGCAATTATTATATTAAATTTATAGGACAATTCTTGCGTTGTAGCAATCGCTAAATGATCAGAAATCAATTGTATTCCATTAAATGATTATTATATACATTGAAAACTAGTAGACAACGTGCACTGAAGGAACGCCTAGCGATAAAGTCTTCCAGCACTGGGAACCACCTTCGATCCACTGTCAATCCAAGTGTGGGACAATGCGAGCTTTCAGCACTTTTTCTCGGAGTTCTCTTACTCTTTTTCCATCCCCGACTCCTGTTTATCAATATCGGAATGATTAGTCATGGTTCTCAATTACCTCAGCAGCTAAAGGGCTATCAACATAAATTAACTACGTCATTTCCGCTGAAGAAATGACAGACCTTAAATATCATTTGCTTTCTCGTAACCTGTTCAATTTGAGATGCCGCTTCGTTTGTTCTCGGATCGGTCACTGACTTTCAGATGATGTAAGCAAAACTGGTAAACAGCACAACATTATTTCCATCGAAAGAAGCCGTTTTTAGTTAAACAATAAATAAAAATACTGTAGATGAATTAATACTTAATTAGTATTAGAATCAATTTCATAAATGGTTATTATAAAGAAGATCTCTAAATGGCAATGGCTAAATCTCATCGTTTTTCACACGTGAACAAATTTTCATTGTAATAAGAACGAAACACGTAACACATGGAGATAACGAACAATAGTTATGTTTGTTTTCACAGCCGTCATGGTTATGTTGTGCTCGTTGGCCGTTGAAAATCTGCTATATTTAATTATAATTTGCAACATAAGAGATAATCGAGAATGACGGAAAAACGATTACATCGTGAGGCAAGTAAAAGTTGTAAAACGTTTAAACAGTATATGGGTCAATTAAGAAATATTTTTCTTACGATTTCAAAATAACACTGGGCATGAAAATTATCCAAAATTAGAGAATTATCACAGCCTGCAAGAGAATGAACAGCTGCAATATTAAATTCAACGAAACACTTAAAGCAATTTGTCTCTAAATCTCTAAGAATAGAAAAAAAAAAAAAAAAAAAAAAAAAAAAAAAAAAAAAAAAAAAAAAAAAAAAAAAAAGAACGCAGGAAAAAGCTGCAAATTCCTCCAGAGATGTGTAGGCGTCCGGAACGAGAAAGAAAGCGTGGCTGCTGCTGATGACAGATGCGGCGGCAATCGTGTGGACGCGCAAACGAGGGTCGGGGGGTTGGCAGGCGTGGAGGTGCGAAAGGCACAAAAACGTCGGTGGACCGCGCTCTGTCATCAGCGCAATCGTCTCGTTGTCGCCCACCACCTCCGCTGTCACGAGCGCGCTAAATTCTTACGGGAATTCGGGGCTCTAGAAGAACGGGCGTCGCGTAACGCAAGGTCTCGAGGGAGAAAAACCGGCACCTCAAAGTAAATTACACCTTCTTTGACAAAAAGAGAGTGCTACTCTTGTTGATGTGTTTACCATTACTTCTTTACTTCACGCGAAGAAAGAAAAGCTAGAACTCTAATTAGATTTTGTCTCTGTTCATGTTTTCCTTTTTCTTAGATCCATTGTTCTTTGTGTGGTGCTTAAAGATCGTTGAAAACTCGCCAACATCTGAAGAAAATGTACTAAAGAATCTAAATAAATATAGCATAATATATTATGGTGATGTTGAGCCGTAAGATTTTGTTACTTGTCACATTAATGCAAATATTTTGGCGAAAGTGAAGAGTATGGAAGAAAAAAAGAAAGGAAGACAAAGATATTAGAAACTTGTTTCTGACCCTGCCCTCACTGTTGTATTATTTATAAATTATATTCGTTAACTTTTTATTAACGCAAATATTGAATAATGTCAAGATGTGTGATGGACACGACACACGGAAAATAATTCGCCATATCCGTCAGTTTACCCCGGAATGTTATTGTACAATGTAGGAATTTATTATAAAAAATATTTTTTATTTACAAAAACGTTTGTCGGGGTAGAAAGTGGGTATTATGTAATAGTTTTTTTGCTGACAGGATGTTGGTCAGGATGAATAAACTAACTTTTAATTTAATAAGTGGTCTGCATTGTAGCATGTGTATTATTAGCAATTCATGTAGACAATCAAGCAAATTACAAAACATGAAGTTGTCGGTGGTGATATTCCCTAATTTCCGGGCTCTCAGAAAAATGTCCATTGACCCATCTGCAACATGGGATGTCTTGTTGGACATTTTCGAATTGGCATCCAACACAACGACCGTTTTTGACTCCCAATATTTGCAGCTACGTATCGACCTAACAACGATTTCAGTTATTTTTTGTCTTATTTGCAACGCTCAGTGACTGAACGTAGAGGGTATATGATTAGGACGGGATTAGTCAGTGCTATTAATTTTAACGGGAGAATTTACCCCTTTTTTTGCATAACAGAAACGTAACACGACATACTGAATTTTCGGCCCTACTAAAATTCACTGCTGGGTTTGGACCACCAAACTCAGATGTTAAAGTGTGTGGATCCACCCCATTCTGCTAGATCCAGTAAAATAAATAAAAAAAAAACATCACGTCAAATAATCTACTGATACTTCCGTAAAATATCAACTAATATTTTTAAGTCAAAAATACCAACTAATATTTTTACATAGGCTTGTAAGAATGAAATTACTTTCGAAAGCCTCACTTACTATAAAACTGTGATGTGAAATTTGACAATTCTAAACTACGTTCCATGCTTAGCAAATGTGAGGGGTGCAGCCAAATTTATTAAATATTTCCAGCTGGCTTTGTGTAAATGGTAAATGATTGGAAGAAACATTCATTGTTTTGGGCATGCTTGAATTTCGAAAACATTCTCGACATAAATCAGACTATTCTAAGAGAGGAAATACTATTGACGAATATATTGCCAATTCGAAAACGTGTTTTCCAGGTTAATATCTTTGATAGAACTTGAGAGGTATTTATATCCTAAATCAGGTACTCTTTCAATAATTTCTTTTGACAGATCTCGTGCAGCACACTCAGCCATTGACGTGTTATGAAAGACAGGTATGAGTGTACACCTTCTAGGAGAGTGCCCGGTACAAGTTTTTCCACAGTTAAAATTGCAAATGAGTAATAGGGTAGAGACTATTCTACAATGTAGAACTTTTAATACGACGAATCAGAGTGCGTGAGCAACGCAAGGCGTCAGAGTACACGTTATTAGGAAACCCCCAGCGTCGAAGGCCCCCAAATGTCGTCGAAGAGGACGAACAAATGTATTCCTCCGACTCACGCGATGTCACTCCACGTGACACGCGAGCGACCACGATTTCAATAAAAAAAATTGAAAATAAAGAGCCCATCGGCGCGTCGGCAGCGACGGTGGAGGCGGTGAAGGCAGCGACGGCGACGGAGGTGGCGGCGACGGAGGTGGCGGCGACGGAGGTGGCGGCGACGGAGGTGGCGGCGACGGTGGTGGCGGTGGCGGCGACGGCGACGGCGGTGGCGGTGACGGTAGCGGCGGTGGCGGTGGCGGCCACTGTCATCATAAGCGGCGTCGCCTCCCCAGGCGCATGCGCACGTCAAATAACACTTGCAAGCGACGCGGCGCCTTTCCTGGTGGCAACGACAAGTGCGTGCCGAGAACAAGTTCTTTGGGCCTCGTTGATGGCAGAAATTGCGGAATGTTTCCTTCTCCGCAAGCTTCCATGTGTATGGAGAATTTGAAACGTGTGTAGTGCATGTTTCCTCGGTTATTGAACAATTACTCTTCGAAATATGGATTTAGCACAACACAGAGGCTTCACTTGATTAATTCTGTTTTTTATTTTATTTTATCAATGCCCGTGTCGAGACAGTTGTTCGCCCATCGCCGATTGGCGCATTGTTGGAGATTTTCGTGTTGACAGCCTATAGGGTCTTTGCATTGTTTTTGGAATACCATATTAATCGTTCTGCAACTACACAATTATGGTCTCAAAGAATGTAACTTAAATATCTCGAAATAAACTTCAATGAAAAAAATTGCTGTTTTCCTGCGAACGATTATGTAACTTAAGAACTTCGTAAGGTGAGAAAGTAAAAATTAAAGAACGAAGCTATGGTTCTATAAAAACTAGTTAGAAAATAGCTAACTATTTTTTTTGCTTAGTATTACGTTTCAGGTTTGTTTTCTGAAATTGAATATTAGCGATTTTTTAAGTCTTGGTTGTTATCATTTTTATGGACCTAGACCAGGAATGTTCTATTTTATGGATAACAAACATCTCGTGAAATACTACTATAGAGGTGAATGTACAAAATACACCTTTTATAAATAATTCACTTTTACTGCCAAACTGGAACAAATTCGCAAATATTTCTGAAAATGCAAAAGGCATTTTCACTTCGACTTCTGTATAGTATTGGACAGTATATCTACAAAGTCAATTCGACTTTGTAGATATAGAAGAGTCAATTAGTTTATGCGAAGAAGTATTATGTGAAACTATAGATTCCAGTTCTCCGATATATCAACCTAAGTATCAATTGAGAAAGGTGAGAGAACACATTAATTTGATGGCACCAGGAGAAACCAGAAATATCGCGATCGCGCGTGGGCTGCTTGATATGAACTGGAACACTCCTAACACGATGCCGCTTCTTGATTCATTGAGACAAAAACGTATCTCATATTTACAACCTTCAGTAAGACATTTTAAAACAACCATGAATCTTTACCACTTCTTTCGTTCTACTTAAATACACTTTTGGAGATTGTATTTCTCTTCCAGAAAGCTTTGTGCCCTTAATTATCGAAAGAAACTCCGAATTAGCCAAGATATACGAAGTTGCCTCGGCTAGGGCCAAAAAACATCTGAACGCCGCACGGTGGGGTATTTGGCCGATTTAGGCGGCCAAAATTATGTTTGCTATTTAATTGTATCTACATTTACCACCTTTCTCATTGGTGGTCATTTAGGTGATATGAAACGGTTTTTATAAGAAAAATGATGCACTTTTTATTTGTATATAAATACAACCGCTAGAACAGAGCTCATATTAGGGATGCCACATGTTTGTGTGCTGAACTAAATACAAATTGTAAAATAATACTTTTATTAACAATACTATAGTAAAAGAATAAAATATAAAGAATACAATAAATAATATAATAAAGGCGTACAAATCTAAAGCAATTTTAAAAAGAAATAATCTAGAAAATTATACTTACTACTAGCAGATAATGCATACTATGACAAGGATATAGTTTTCTATTACTACGTTTTATTATTGTCCCACTTTTTCGTTGTGCATTTTAAATTTAATTAAAAACTCTACCTCCTTTATAAGGCAAGATCGTTGACTCGCATGTTTATACATTTCTACGACGCGCATAAGACATAATACGAAAATGAACTGGAGGAGAGAGTGGATTTTATAAAGTACTGAACAAAACAGTAAAAGTTAAAAGAAAGAAAAAAAAGAGCGTATCTCAGTATCAACAAAACAAAGTAATGGTTCAAAGATATTACGGGTATAAAATAATGTTACTTTCAATATCAGTTCTCATCAATAAATAATTTGAAATATAGAAGAGTATTATTAATACAATTTTACCATTAACTGCATTTGAGATTTTAGTGCTTTAGAAAGTACATTACTTTACTGTAGAAACATTAAACAGTACAGAGAGCGATACAAATTGCCAAAAGAGGAGCAAGAACTCGATTGAAGATTCGACATAATTGAATTTAAATATTTATATAAGTACCGATTACCTACTTTTTCTGACACTGATCGATACTGCAGTTCCAGTACATGTTTCTCAGGTTTAACTCCGAAATTCGACTAACTCCTCGAATCAACCGTATTTCTAGGACGTTAGCCAAATTAAGATAATTGTCCGCGTGTAAGATGTCGTGTGTGTTGGCGATAACCATTTTTGAATGCATTGGAAATAGTGCGTTGCCCAGTTTTAATGTTATTTTATGTAAATTTAGAAGATAGAATACCGGAGTTTCGTCCTTTCAACTCAAGACGTCGCGAAGCATCAACTGAAGTATTATATGGTGTTAGGTACAGAAATTTTGACAAATGGAACTTGAATTTACGCGCCTTGCCCTTATTTGCGTTAAACATTTCCCGCCAACAGACCGTTTCCCCAACAACAGTCGGAGCACATATTACCTGGTATTCTTCGTCACCGCAATGTAATTCTTTACATAGCCCAGACAACTAGTGCTGTTATTGAAAATTTTGTCGTGCAAACCAGATTTGGACATCATCCAGAAAATGCATGCCATATTTGTTGATTGATAGTATGAGTTTTCCAGACATTTAAACTACTATAGTAATTATTCCCGTTAGTGTAGTTAATGTTTTTTATCCCTGGAGGTGGCAATGTTTCTTCTCCACTGGCTAGTGAAATCCGGCGCCGACCTGTACGTTGTTGATTGATATGTTGATTGATTAGTTATTACGGTTGCCTCAACTGATAAGGTCGTTTGTCCCGTATGCATAATGCATGTTTTTCCTTGGGAGATGTCAGTGATCTTCCCAAGCTAGTTGGTGAGAAACTGTACCGATCTATAGTCGGCTAGCGAGGATTTCCCCAATCAGGTATCTCCCATCAGCGGGGCATGGCTCCAGCCAGGACAAGCTCTAATGTGTGGTAGTGTACTACACGCTAGTGTGTGTGTGTGTGTAAGGGATGATGATAGGACAAGGAAGAGGAAGGAGAGATCGCGCGCGGCCCGTTTGTTAGGATACTTCTCCGGCATTCGCCGGTGTTGATCGGAGAAACTACGGAAAACTATAATTAGAGAAGCCGGCAGCCTCCATACAGCGAATGAACTCGATCTAGCCATCTAGCTAGTGTCGAAAATACTGCCACTGTTGAATCTCGAACCTAAGACCTCCCGGTCAGAGGCCCTGTCGTGATATCACTTGATCTGTACGCTGTTTTGCGGTGTACTTGACCTCCCAGGTGTCTCTTACAGGACAAGATGTAAGATCCCGAATGGTCGCGGGGCTTGTCTGGTAGTGTAATGCGTGTATGCGCGTGTGAGTAATACAGAAGATAGGACAAAGAGGAATCAAACATCGCGCGTGGTCTGTGTCCCGTTTATTATCTCCGGCACTTTGTTAGATATTGATCTGAGAAGCTACGGAAAACTAGAGCAGCCGGCTGCTAGAATTTTCTTCCATACAGCGACTGTATTCGACCCAGCTATGCAGCTTGGGTATATAATTCTACCACCGCCGGGATTCGAACCCTGGGACCTCCCGGTCAAAATCGCTGCAAAAATGACAGTAATACTGACTCTGATGTAACAGGTTGAGATCTGTTACAAAACACTGTTAACTACTCAGCAGGTGCATCGAAACTTACAGAGATAGCACTGAAAACAAAAACAGTGATTCGTGAGTATCGACCGGCAGCGCTTCTCGGCGCGTGCGTGCTCGGAGGTCGGGCTGCCTCCCGTGCTCCGGCAGGCCCCGCCCCCTCGCAGCCTCGACCTCGCCGCGCAGCTCCGCACGAGTCTGCAGCCACTCAGCGTTTTTTTTTTTTGCGCGGGACGCGTCTCCGGGCGTTCCCGAGTTTACAGCCGGTTCCCCAAATTAAACGGCCACTAAAATCCTGCATAAATTTGTAAACAGCTGTAGCGGCGTCGGCGTCGACTGTGGCGCCCGCCGGAGGGGGAGGGGGTTGAGGAGCAGCAGTGGCGCCATCGGGGACGAAGCCGCGAACGACACAGGAAGAAGTGAGAGTGACAATGTTGAATGCGCATGTTTTCTTTAATCGGGAGACCCTACTCCCTTTTCTTTACCAACGTAGTTGTATTAAGAATTTTGGTATTAGTATTTAGCCATTATATGTCCCGTAAAGGGTAATTGACCTCGGCGCCGGTGGATCCCGGGGTTCTTAATTGTTCACCCAACCAGGAACCCTGGATGTTTCGAATTCGCTTAAACTTCGGGACTTCACGTAGTTCACTGATTCAGCTATCGACGCCGGTTTCACGGTTCACGGCTTGCCTTTCAGTAGGATCTTCGGCAAGGGTATTGAAGCCAGGCCTCCAGAATACGAAGTCTGCGCCACTGTGCCACTTTGCTATAAAGAATAAAGGTGGCAAAAAGCGTTGCTGACAATATTTAGTAGCAAGAAAAAATAGCTCTCATTTAATTCAAACTATTCTGTTCGAAAATCGAGCTGCAGAGTTAATTTGATGCTGCTAGCATTGGAATAATCAAATGTCTCTCTCCTGTTGAATCTAGCGAGATGAGATTCCAAGGAAACGCGTGCGATTTGTAGTAACGCTTATTGGACGCCTGCCTATCGGTTGTGAATTGGTGGCTTTTCCAATTTGAGGAAGATTTTTTTAAAATTTAATATACTTTGAGATCGATTAGCCGCATAATATATAGAAGATTTTTCGGTTTTTCGAAAGGATCAAATCTCCGTCACTTTGTACATGATTTGTGGTGTGCACAGTGTGTTCTCAGTTTCATTCCATGCAGTTTCCTCATTTCACCAGGTGAAAATCCACCACTTCTTAATATTTTGTTTATCCTCATCACCATTCAGTCTTCTTACTAATTTGCTGATTCGTACAAAGTGTAGACTCAATGTGAATTGCTGAATTCTCACTGAAAGTGCACTTCTTCGTATACTCTTGTGAATGTGCATTTTATGAATTTTGTTCTCCTGTGGGGCCCTAAGCACTCCTCTTAATTATGCATAAGATAAAACTCAGACACTCAGATGATTTCGACGAAATTGATTTTTGAAAGTAAGGATGCACACTTGTTAATGGAAAGAAAGATTTTATTTGTTGATTTTTGTATACTGTATATTTAGCGTTTGAATTGGAGTTCATTTCTTGAGACGAATCTACGAATGCAAAGTGAGTTTATTCTAGAAGCTGACAGATTACTTGATACTGCGAACGTCTATATTAATGCAATGTTTTAGCGGCAGACAAAATGTTTCCAAATTCAAGTTGTAGGTTCCTGCGACTGGAGTCATGTGATTCATCTTGGTCCTTTCTGAAAGAGACAAGTGGTCCTGGCAGCCGAGATTAGTTCACTGAGCTTTCAGTGTGAATGATTATTTGATAATATATTTAATGAAACGAAAGGATAAGCGTTTGCGAAAGATTAAATCTGTACAAAATACAAATAATACAAAAAAAATTTAATTCATATTCTCATCTCGTTACAATATTGATAATTGAAGATGCATACAAGTTTTATTTAATGTCTATACAACATTCCCACTAGATTTATGCAAATATTAAATCGGACAACTTACAGATTTCTTGCCAGTAACAAGTAAGTGTTCGTAGACTTCCGCGGCCGGAGTCAATACACTCTTGGCTATCCGGGATGCGCCGCTATACTGCTTCTCTGCTATACTGCTAGAGCTATACTGCATCTCTGAAGAACGCCACAGCGAGACGGCCGAAACGTCAGTTCAATTGACCGAGACGCGGCTGATCCCGGATAGCCAAGAATGTAGTAACAAGTAGTGTTTCTGGCCTTTAAACCAAGAAAAAAGGTCATTGGTGCCTTCTATACACAAACACTTCAAAAGTCGTAGAAGTATTAATTGCCAAGAAGAGGAAAACGAGTACAAACCTTTTATTGTGGGTCGGGCTTTTTCGTGTGCGCCGCGCACGCGTGCTCGCAGCATCTGCGCAGCGGCACGCGCAGTGGCGGCACGACACGTGGCGGCGCGGCGGTCGCGATGGAATGTCGCCGTTAACGGCCCCGACGCCCAATCTCCCGCAGAGATACTTGGCTGGGTAATGTGACGAGGTTATCGCCGTCGTTGGGAAATTGAAGGGTAATTTCTGGAGGGGCTGCGCTAATTATGTTGTTAGGGAAATGCGTTGAACGCACGAGTGGATTGTGCGTGGGACACAGTCGGGTGCCGGTGCCCAAAGAGCTTCAAGTCATCTCGACCACTTACTTTGGGAGGAGCTGCCAAAAAATCGAGTTCCGAGTACGACCATATCTCAATGGACTCGATATAACTTGCTAATCTGCATTAATAGCCTCGATAATTTTCTTTAACGTTCCTTTAAATGCGATTTTTCCCTAAAATAGGGAATTAACGCTCCGATGTATGGAATTCACGTGAAATCTATAAAATAATATAATACTTATCGTGATCGTAAAAACAGCAGAAACACACCTGCTTAGAGATGAAAGGTAGTTCTTGATAGAGTGACTTCAACACTGCAAGACACACGGGCGGTTAGAAGGTATCGCCGCAGAATCCTTATAAATGAAAAATCCTGATAGCTTTTAACTACGCAAGTATACAAACAATATTTTGAGATTTACGATGTATTAATTTGTTTTTTAACAAATTAAGACAATAAGTTTTAATTAACAAATATATTTAGGGCCAACATGAAAAAAAAATTATTGAAACGTCGTTTTTAGTGCGAATGTAATACGAGTACGTAATCGTTCCTTGTAAAATGTTTGGATAAAGTTGGGAGAAAAATATAATTTCGTAGTTGGAGGCTAAACATTAATTCATAATACGAGTATTATGCCCGAAGGCTGTCGATCTCATTCATAAGAAGTTTAATACGTTTTATTAAATAATTTACATAGGTTCTAACTAACCATCAGTATTGTTAATACTATTGCATGTAGGTATTTTCCAAACACTTTGT
Source organism: Gryllus bimaculatus (assembly GCA_017312745.1). NCBI lineage: Eukaryota > Metazoa > Arthropoda > Insecta > Orthoptera > Gryllidae > Gryllus > Gryllus bimaculatus. The sequence continues at coordinate 10,526,774 of BOPP01000031.1, forward strand.
TTACCATCATCACATACATACTTGAATATTTTAAGTAGATGCCTCTCATCATAAATATTTCTCGTGCATTTTTTTCAAGAAATCTCATTTCACTTCATTAATTTAATTTTTTAGTAAGTATTCTGAAGTCTGTACCAGGATAATTTGGTGTAATGGTGTAATGTACAATTGTTTTAAGTTGTTGAATCCTTAATAGTAATTTCTAGCACTTCTCTACTATCCCCAAAGTCTTCATTCCTGCAAATTACATAATATTGACGTGTTTTGTTAAAGTCATTATTTATGTAAATACATATTACCAATACTTTTACGTGCATAACTTATCTCAAATCGTAACACTGACAAATGTGAGGCGCTGACACAATCACTTATTTCCTGAAGATAGATAAATCTATACAAGACAGAGACTTTATATTGACCTGTCAACACTGATTAAATACTAATATACGTTCTGATAATTATTTTTGGACATCACTGACTCACGTTTGAGGACGGAGATTCAAACGATTTGATCACATCTAGCTATTTAACACAATCCCGCTTAACTAATCTCCAGTTGTTAATATATGCGTTCCACTTTTCTTATGATAACTGTATCCTTGAATGCTATGTGAAGGGTCTCAGATATGATCAGTAAGACGATAAAAACTTGATATGGTTGAATTGTTCCTATTTACATTCCGAGCATGGAAATCTTTGCATAAATAAACACGAACTCATTATCTTAAATAGAAAATTATGCATATTCTAGATAATCGATATAAAACTAGTTTGAAAATCGATCAGAGTAACCGAGATTCATATATTAGGTGATGATGTTCTTGAGAAACAAACTATAATAAATTAATATTTACTTATATTTGTGTCTATTTTGTTTATTCAAATTTTCCATTAAAAAAACTTTTGTTCATTGTTGACCAATATTTTGTGTAATGTTTACATACCACACACACATTAATCATAAGGGCTAATATTATTTGGTAGAAAAGTTAATTAATGTAGTCTTATCCATCAACTTCTTCAAATTATTTGAACTTCACGAAACTTTGCCAAGAAAGTGTCCAGAAAGCTGGAAACAGAGAATGTCTGAATTTCGAATACGTTGATTCTGGATTAAGGTCGGCATTCATAAGAAACACATATTTCAGAAACCCTCTGTTGTTGTTTATGCAGTATAAATAAACATGAATTCATTACCTTAACAGGAAATTACATCTACACGAAAGAAGATATCATAAACGTGCCGTGATGTAGAACTCAAACCGGAGAAGACCTCTTTTCTGAGGATTGTGCCTGGGGCATTACCGCGTGAAACGGTTCTAGCCTTTCCAAACGAGACGAGAACTGGCAGCAACGACTGCGCACGTCGTGAGTTGGGGCAGTGGCGATGGAGCAAGCAATGGCAGAAGATGCGAGGGTGCCAGTGAGGAAAGATTGTGAGGATGTGGCGGTAGGAGATAGAGGGATGAAGTAATGGTGACGATGTCGGAACTCATTGTGAGTCGATGAACAAAGATGGTGACTGTTGACTGAGGGTGACTGGTGACTGATGGGCCACTGCCTAGTTGATGGAGGTAGCTGGTTTTGTGACGGGAGAGGAGGCGATGGTGACGCCAGAGATTTCGGATGCTGGGGAGGTAACGAGCGCTAGTGAAGAAGGTAGTTGGAAAACGGGTGGAAGTGGAGGGAGTGACCGTGTTATAGTTAAAGGTAGAGTTGGAAGCAGAGGCGGAGGTCGAGGTGGAGGTGGAAGTGAAGGTGGAGGCGGATTTGTAGGTGGAGGTGGAAGGAAAGGAAGACGCGGAGGTGGAGGCGGAGGTAGAGGCGGAGATAGTGGTGAAGGCGATGGTGGAGGTGGAGTAGAGGTCCAGGTGGAGATGGAACTGCAGGAGGCGGAGATCGGGGCGGAGGTGGAGGCGAGGATGGTGGTAGAGACGGAGTTTGACGTGCCAGCGGTGGTGCGGGTGGTCGGAATAGGAGGTGTTGGAGGGGGCGGAGAAAGAGGTGAAGGAGGAGGTGGTGGGAGAAGATGTAAATGGAGGCGGAGGTTCTTGCAAAGGCGGCGGTGAAGGAGGTAGAGGTGGAGAAGGAACTTGAAGAGTCAGAGATGAAGGCGGAGGTGGCGGAGGAGGAGGTAGTTTTGGAGCTGGCGGGGGTGAAGGCAGATGTAAGATCGGAGAGCAGATGGAGGCGGGAGCTGATGGGGTGGCGGAGGAGTAGAAAACGGAGGTGGAGGTGTAGGTGTAGGTGGAGTTGAAAGTGGAGGAGAGGTGAGGGCGAAGATGGAGGAAGTTTTGGAGGTGGTGGGGGTGAAAGCAGAGGGAAGATGGAAGAGCAGTTGGAGGCGGGAGTTGATGTGGAGGCGGAGGTGGAGTTGAAAGTGGAGGAGATGGTGAAGTAGGGAAAGGGAATTGGGGCGGTGGAGGCGTAGGCGGAAACCGGACGCCTGGCGAGGGGGGCTTGGCGGTGGCGGTGAGCTCCTGCGACGGGCGCCGCGGGCTGCGAGCCATGGCGTGCGCGCGCCTTGCCGGTTCCGTTAGCGGATAGCTAACCATCGCCCCGGGACGCCGCCGCCCCCGCCCCCGCCGCTGCACGCCGCCCCGGGCGCCGCGACGCGTGACCGAAGCCGCTGGACCACTGCCGCTGCGCCGATGTTGGCGTGCAGCCTCAGCCCGGCCGTCGGCCGCTTCCAAGCCCGCCCACACGACTTTCCTCACTGCTTCGACCTGTGCTTTGTAGCGCCGACGTCCACTTCATTTTCACCACACCAGTCCTTTCGCTTCTACTGTAACGTACTCAAAACTCAATGTTTTCATTTCAGTTGATGATTGAACTTACTCTAGAACATTCTCTAGAATGCGATAAAGTTAGTTCATTGTTTGAGAACATTTTTTTGCAACAGCATTTTTTAATACTTAATATATTTTAACTGTTTTACACTATATGCAAGATCTCTCTTTGATATAAAACCATTTTAAATAGAAGCATTGTGCATTACACTGTGCATTTCAAGCACTCTACTGTTCTGAATTGTACCACGAAACGTTCCATAGACATTCTTCTGTAATTCAAACATTTTTAAAAGGCGAAAATTATAAAAAAATATCTATTTTTATTTTTTAGTGAATTATTAATCTCTAATATTTCTTATTTTCAAGGATACATCCATTTTATATCTATTTTGTTTAGAAATATGTTTTTAAAATTAAATATTATGCTGCGATTCGACTTTGCTACGCATAGAATTCCCTTTTTTTGTACTTTACAATGAGAGAAATAAAGAAACTAGGGGAAGATACTAGGAGAGAGAAACAAAAAAATAAACCATACACACTGTGACATCAGTTAAAAAGAAGTGGAATACATTGGAAATACTTGACAAACTTTGAAGACTGATTGTCGAAAGTTAGTCTTTTGATATATAAGGAACATTATTTCTTAAATTATTAGAGCTTCCGAATTCAATATTTTAGTTATTCTTCACCAAGTCAAAATACAACTTTTATCATAGCATTAATTACATCTTTAAATTTCGTAATTATAATCGGTTTGAAGTTTCAAATATGTAGGGCAATGGTATTGCCTACAATGTGTATAGGATTTCCATAATGCCTGAAGTTCCTCTAATCACATTCATTTCATAGTTTTGTTTCTGAGTAAACTGGTTTTATTGTTCATGAATTTATGAAATCTATTGATTCGACAGTTGTTACTTCTGGAATAATAGTTAACGTTACATAATTCGATCTCACATGTCAGCACATGGCAAATAATGTACTACAATAAATTCATACGAGGATTTATTTTGAAGGGATATCTGTATTACTTGCTTCCGATGCGCGCAGAAATTGAAAGAAAATTACTCAGTCTCCAGACATGTAAGAGGTATCTATGATTTCCTTAGATAAGCAGGAAATCTGTGAAAATCCCAAAACAATGAAGCAGTTTCCATTTTGACAGAAACATACAAATATTCGATTATGTTCCTCCTATTCTTATAATGCACAATTGACTTCCGAGCATCACTACTTATGATGCAGATGACTTCACGCGACAGAAGAGCTTCAAGGAAGAGCCATTCGACATAGACTCATAGAGGATTATATCCTGATCGTGTCAGGAAGATCACTCCTACATCCTTTTTTGACATTCCTAGACATCTTTCTGCTAGTTTTCATCCCTAGGGGCTTGTAACGATTGTTCAGTCGTCAGTCTTTATGTTTGACCCACTCCAACTTCCTTGTATCCAACCAGTCTCCTATCTCCTCTATCTCACTCTCTTCCCTTAATCACTACTTCTTAGTTTTTCCAGCCTGGTTTTTCTGGTAAATCTTTTCAACATGCTACCACTTTCCAGTTTTTTGCGTGTCTAATCCAGTTTCTTCACCGTATGTTATGACTGATCTTATCACTCTTCAGTAAATTTAAAATTTTGTAAGATTAATTGATTAAGAAAAATTAAATAAATAATTTAGAAATTTTTATGCAATTGATATCGTACAGACACGCTGACCTGTATTTTACCATTCAATTGTTTCATCATCGTTCAGTTCACACGTGACCTGATCCTAGATTTCATTCAGTTTTCCTGTGCTGGTTATTTCTATTTCGACGTGCCTAATTTCATGATAAGCTTCAAAGTCTTATCCTTCATTTTGAGTTCGCAGTTGAATGGAAAGTTGTTTAGAGTGAGAGATTTCGCATTGATGACATTTACTCAGATATTACTCAGCAAATGTTACGCATCAATACTTTTATCACATAAGAGGTGGTTTATTTCATAAAATTTTCAGTAATAACAGAGAATGCAACGGCTGAAACCTGAGATGCTTCGTTCTCAGACGTCAGGCCCCAGATTTTTCAGCTGTGTCTGACCGCACGCGTTCCCCCTCCTCCCGGCAGCGCTTCTCCTGCGAGCGCGAGCCGCCGCAGTCTCGGCGCCCCCCTCCTCCCCCGGCGGCAGTCGCGCCGTCACATCGCCGTCGAGTCGTCGCCGCGTCCGCGCTGGCCACCTGCCGCCTCCGCCCACGTGCGTAGCGGTCGCGCCCACGTGTGCCCGTAACGGGAACCGCTCCGGCAGCCCCGGCCGCGCGTCGCAGCCAGCTCCGCCGCAACACGTCGAACTGACCGTCCCGCCCCAGTCGGCCTTCTGGCGCGATCCGACGATCCACCCCGGGGACATGCCACGCCGCCCTCCGCCGCCGTCACCACAGACCAGCCCGCAGGCTGCTGCCGACCGCGCAGCTGGCACCAAAGCAGTAGCCCGCCTCTGCCCCGCACCCGTCCGCACCCCCGCGCGCTCGCCCCCCCCCGCCCTCGCCCCCGCCCTCGCCGCCGCCGACACTGCCGCCAACCCACCACCCTCACCGGCCCGCCGTCCCTCCCCCGCAGCCCCCGCCCTTGCCCCCGCTCCTCCGCCCTCCGCCCCCGCCCTCGCCCTCGCCCCCCGCCGACGCCGCCGCTCGCCCCCGCCCTGTGCCCCGCCCTTGCCCCCGCCCTCGCCCTCGTCCCCGCCACCACTGCCGCCACTACCCACCCTCACCGCTCCCGCTCCCCCCCCCTCCCCGCCCTCCCGCCCCCGCGCCTCGCCCCCGCCACCACTGCCCCGCCACCACCACTGCCGCCACCACCACCCTCACTGCCACTCGTCACCGTCACCAGTCACCGTCACCGTCACCGTCACCGCACCGTCACCGGTCACCGTCACCGTCACCGTCACCGTCACCGTCCACCGTCACCGTCAGCGTCACCGCCACCACCGCCACCGCCACCGCCACCGCCACCGCCACCGTCCACCGTCACCGTCACCGCACCGTCACCGTCACCGTCACCGTCACCGTCACCGTCACCGCACCGTCACCAGCCCGTCACCGTCACCGTCACCGTCACCGTCACCGTCACCGTCACCGCCACCGCCACCGCCATCGCGCCACGCCCGACCGCCACCGCCACCGCCACCGCCACCCCACCGCCACCGCCACCGCCACCGCCACCGCCACCGCCACCGCCACCGCCACCGCCACCGCCACCGCCAATGTCGCGCTCAAAGTGCAGGTCTGGTGCGGCGCCCTGTTTTGTTTCGGGTCTTGTCGACCACGTTAAGCGTGAATTCTTTCTCTTACTCTTACATAGGCTGTTGATTTCTTTTACCTTTGTCATAATTTCTCTTTATTTCGTTACTTAATTAATCTGGATTCCCGGTTTTATTGACATCTCTAGGCTACTAATTGTCGGAATATATGTAGCTTAGATTGAAATTTTCTCTGTTCGTAACATGCTACATTGATATATAGTAATTGTCTAGGGGCATTAGAAATTATGAAATTGCTTAGAATGTTTTGATTAAGCAATACTTTTTTAAATTTACTTTATTTTTTGAATTTTTTTCCTGTAAGTGTTGGTGTCGTACAACATACGTGCTATTTTACAGCAGAATACTTTCATTAGTTTGTCAAAAACTTTAATTATCTTTCATATTTTAATCAACTACGTAGTCAACAACACTCTTGTCTCCTTTACAGATCTGCCTTGCAGATATTATTAGTTTTGTTTCGTATTATCGTTTATTTCATTTATCAAAATTTATTAATAACGATTTGCTCAGAGTTATTTCACACATTCATTCGTATTGTGTTGTCACGCGTGTAAGTAAATGCATTTTCAATGTAACTTTCAAAATGACAATTCACTAATATTTACACCTAAGAGTGAAGATCGTTTCCAAGAGCAGGATCATGATAGTGATAAAATGTGATTACCACCTATGGTTATAAAGAATTACCGGAATTTAAATACGATATCATCGAGTTACATTTACAGCTCTAGCTGCATTATCTACTAATATATAGAATGTACATACTGTTGGCACAACAGCGTTTTACGAGCTAGAGCCTACCACAGCGTCGCGGCCTTGGCGTTATTTACTAATAGTATTGCAAATATATGCATGTTATACGTTATGGGTGAATTGAAATAGATTTCGGCATGTTGTTAATAACAATGTATCTAAAATATAATGTAGAGTCTAAAATTCACGAAACGATTCCCAACACCATTCCATTTAATTCCATCTGGTGTAAAGGCTAAGTGTTTTTCTTAAAGCTTTTAAATTTTGTTTTCATAAAACCCGTGGGCAATTCGGGGCCTAATATTGCGGCAGCTTAATCTCAAAGACAAACTCGTAATCGCGCATAAATTATGTACACGCCATTGGCGCGGACGCAGGTTTTCTTGAAAATTAATCGGAAACAGGTCGAACGACTGCTCAAGGCACAGTCTACAAGGACGGGAACTTCACGAGTTGGATTTGGATTAACCTTCCGTCCGCGAATCTGTGCGGGTTATTTACAGCCGGTGGGCGCTTTATCTGACAGGAGGCGAGAGGCATATCGTAAATTCGGTCGCAGCTGGAGGCGCTGGTCGTGTCGTGTCGTGGTCGCGTCGCACGCGGCCAGCAGCGGGCCGCGCTCGATGCGTCGCGTGCGTCGAGTGGGGCGGGCAGGCTGGTGGGTAGGTGGACTAGGTGGGTGAGTGGGCGGGTGGGGAAGCGAGTGTTTGTGTGGACCGGGAGGGTGGATGGGCGGGGGTCGCAGGCGAGCGGGGAGGGTGAGTAGATCGTGGTGCAGGTGGGTAGGCGAATGAGTGGGTGGGTTGAAAAGGACTGGCTGGCGGGCGGGGAGGGCTGGCGGTTGGGTGTGTCGGCAGTGGCGGGGGGGGGGGGGCAAGTGAGTGGGTGGGTGGGTGTAAGTGGGCGGAAGAGAGTAGGCGGGTGGTGTGTCGGAGTGTGCTCGGATGGCGGGCGGATGGTGAGTGGGTGGTGGATGTGTGCGTGATGAGTGGGCGTGGGTGGGTGGATGTGCGTGAGATGGGTGGGCGGATGGGTGGGTGGGGGTGGTGGGCGTATGGGGGGTGGGTGGGTGGCGTATGGGTGGGTGGGGGGTGGGCGTTATGGGTGGGGGTTAGGGGGTGGGCGTATGGCGATGGGGGTGGCGGTAGGGGATGGTGAGTGGTGGGCGGGATGGTGATGGGTGGCGGGGCGGGTTGGGGCAGGCGGATGGGCGAGCGGGACGAGAGAGGGATGGCAAAGGTTAGGGTGTGCTCGGACGGGCGGCGGTGCGGGATTGCGTTTGTGGCGTCCCATTCGCGCTTTTACGATGCATAACGCTGCCGGTGTCTCTGCGCTAGAATGCTCTCGGATGCGAGGCTCCAGGTGCGGTCGGCTTCTGGCGGGAACTGCTGTTGCTGCTGCCGTTGACATCGACCGCGTTCAGTGCCGGCTGCCAACACTGCAGGCGTTGGGTGTTCGCACAGATGCGGTCAGTCGCCACAACTGCTACTGGCGAAAGGTGTGTTCGAGTGTCTTTCTATACGTTGGACTCATTTGTTCGTCAGTTTGCCTGCAATTGGCGTAGCTTCTGTTTCACTCTACTAAGAATTGGTCTCCATTGCTGTGAATCTTCCCCTTGAATATTTAGAAGTGGCTTTCCTTTTCTCACCTCTCACTTTTCCATCAAGAAAAATTCATCTGAAAAAACCTTTTAGAAATACAACTGAGGCGCCACCAGTACTACAAAAATCTGCATTTGATAAACCATTCCTTAGCTTAGAAGGGAACATTCAACATCAAAAATTCATTGAGAAACTTTGATGTTTCAAATTAAAGATACACTGAAATAACGCCGGAGAGAGGAACTTCGTTAACAGTACTTGTTAAATGTGATATTTTAATTTTTTCCATCTGATTAGTGGCGGTGAAAAAACTTAGCATCTTCCTTTTCACGACACAAAGAAGGAAACTCTCTAGTAGTGTGTTATCTTATTTTTCCACTCAGTCTTTGACAAATTAGCTTTTAGCTAATTTGATTTAACTACATTCTTTATCACTTACGATTACTTGAGGTAGAATCTATTTGTATCTCTCGGTTTTATTTATTTGTTTTTACCTCATTATTTTATCTCCCCAATGTCATCATTTGAGAGCGAATGGTAATAAATGTCGTTTTTTTAAAACTTTAGTACAATGCTTTTTAGTAGTATTTTATTATTATTATTATTGATCTAAGGAAATGACCCCATTTTTATGACTTGTTTTGGCACTTTTCTTCGTTTCGACTAACAAGTCAATTTTTATCCTTTTCCCATCATTTTAAGCATTTCACTCATTTAATCATTTTAAATCTATTTTAATGTACAATGCTTTCAAATAGTATTTACGAGATGCAACGAATGTCATCACAGGATTCCAGATAATCTATTCGACTTTTTGCTCATATTTTTTTATTATAATATCAGTTGTAAGTACAATGTAATTTAAGGTTCTTGTGCCGCCTACCAGCGCATTTGTCGGTTAGGCCGATTTCGCGATAAATAAAGACAGAAATCTTTCTTTGTATAAGACAGTCCAAACCAAAAGGTTGTAAGATGAGTTCAATTAAACGAAAAGAAAAGAAGCCCGATTACATTCAACAGCTTGAGTTGCTCATCTGAACTGGTTTTGATAAAAAAAAATACGTAATGTTTTTTTTTGCTTTTAGGCGATTTTAAAACATTTTAAGAGCATTTTTTTGATCATTTTTGCCATGTTTTATTTTATTAAATCTGTCTCCTAGTTTATGAAGGTTGATAGTAACTAATTAGTACCTATAGTAACCAATTATTTGCTTCTCCGCTGCATTGGGTACTAATTACCAATTACACATCGTACTTTTATCTTCACACGAGCACAAGGCGTGACCTGCGCCACGCGCACACCAAAGAGGAGCCCCTACGCTCGTATCACGTCAGCAGCTCGTCTCGAAAACGCCTCGCGCCGCTGGACCACCGCCGTCACCCCTCTGTGCGGTCGCTCCGCTCCGCTGCGTCGCCGCCTCGCGCTCCCGGGCGGGGGGGGGGGCGGCGTCCCCCCGCGAGGCGGGGATAACGTTCGGAGACGGCGATTACTCGGGTAGGAACCTTCCGACGAATCTGGCGCGGCGGCGGCAGCGGCGGCAAACACCTGTGCGGCAATCGCGGCGGTAGTGGTTGTGATGGGGATGGTGGAAATGGCGGCGATGGCGTAGTTGATGAAGGGGGATTGGGGGTTATGGTAGAGGTGGAGGCGGCGGTTGTGGTGGTGGAGGTGCGGCGATGGTGGAGGTCGCGGTGTGAATGGCGGTGATAGAGTGGGTTGGTTGGGTGGTGTGGGGTGAGTGGCGGCGACGGCTGGAGGCGGTAGGTGGGATGGCGATAACGGGTGCGGTGACGTCAGTGGTGTTGAGGCGGTGCGGTAGCAGCGGTGGCGGACGGCAGGGGTGGTGGGTGGGTGGCGGTGGCGGTGGCGGTGCGTGGCGGTGGGGCGGGGTGGCGGTGGCCGGTGGCGTTATGGTTGAGTGAGGGCGGCGGGAGTGACGGTAGTGTAGTGACCGGCGGTGGCGGCGATGATGGAGCGGTTGGTAGGCGGGCGTCGGCGTCGGCAGGTGTGTGGCCGCCGCGGGCGCCTTCGCAAGCCGCTCAACAGCGCTGCCGAGATCGGGAGCGCGAGCCCCACTGCCCGCGGCGGCGCGCTATCGCCTCCCATCGGCGATCGCTGACGTCACGAGCGGCAGCCCGGCCGCGCTGCCGCGGACGCTGCCGGAACGAGGCTGCCCGGCGCGAGCAGCGAGAAGCTTTTTGCGAAATCGAGTTAGCGTAATAACAATGCAAGAAACAAGTCGGTATGCCAGATTAACGATGATATCAGGGCCAGTAAGAAAGAAAATGAAATTATTCAGAAACGGAGGAGTGGAAAGTACGAATTCTACCAATTACTGGCTAATACTATCAATTCTGCCAATTACTCACGGCATGCGCGGTTCCACGGGAAGGGAAATTATATAAATTTCGCCTACCAAACTTTTTCAGTGTCTATTAACTTTAACTTGTCAGAAACTTTCAAACAAAAATATTTTCGTATAAACATTAAAACGAATAAAACTGTATCGTAACGTGAGCCAAATTTGGTTTTGTCATCCTACCTAATCTGTAATATGACACATTCGATCTTAACATTTTGAATAAAAATTTCCCCTTCCAAAATTCCTCTCTGGATTCACCCCTGCAAGGACGTATTGAAACTTGAAAGCATAGAAGGAAATTTTGAATTCTTTCTTTGGAAGAGTGTTGTGAATAAAAATTGAGAGAGAAATAAGTTCAAAGGAATGACCGTTGAAATCAAATAATGAAATAGTAAACTTAAAGGCGATTATTTAAATGTATACATTATTTAAAGCGAAAAACAAATACATCTAGACACCCAGATATCGATTACAAAATTATTATAGGGGCAACGAAACCGAATCAGACAAATGACACAGAGTTGAAGGATAAGAAACTAGGCCTCGAAGGCACACGAGAAAAGAAACGAAAATGCATGCGTGATATGAAAGTATTCATGGTACGTAAATTTAGAATGTAAAGCACATAATGAAAAGATAACGAATTAAAGAAAATAAAAAAAAATACATGACAGATGCTATTTGATAATGAGAGGAAATATACGATGTTGAACGTATGAGAAAGATAAGAAAATGTGGTGGTAAAGAAAATATTAAATACTTCATCAAGAAATGACTGTACCATTAAGAACTTGAAGGTAACGGCTATAAGTTACTTCAAACTACCGCAGTAACTCGCAAGGTTGACGTGTGTAGCCGTAATCGCAAAGGCAGACGCACCTTACTAATTTCAATTGAATTGGGTCGTGTATTTCGAGTTCCGACTAGGAATGGCAAATATTTGTAATTTCTGTGTATACCAAAATATATTGTAATAGTTTGGTAAATTAAAATTAGTTTTTATTATTAGATTTACATTGAAAATATACATCATAGAAATTGAAGTGGCAAAGTGCATGTGGAACTTTGTAGTGCCTATCCATCTTTTTTTTGTGTAAAGTTAAGTTTTCTTCGATTTTCTAAACCTCAATTGTACATGATTCTATACAACACAATTATAGCATAATTCGATACTACTTTATCAAGAAAGACAAGAACTATTCTTATTGTATTATATATAATAACTGCATGTACAGAGAGAAATATGAACTCTTATAAATCAAGGGTCAATATTAGTAGTATATTCAGAAAGAAGATCTCGACGAAGTTGTACAGGTGAAGTATCCAACATTAAACCGTGAAGTAAATTACTCCTAAGACCATGTAATTTCTCACCTTTCAAATATCACGATCGGTAAAGTATTTTAGATATTCTTTAAAAAAAAAACGAACTGCTTATCACGTATTTTATCAACTTTCTCATTCATTTAAGCTGATAGTAATCTAAATGTGCGTACACACGAAGCTCAGCTTTCATAGCCTCTTCATAACCATTAATACACCTAGGGGCACAACTTCACGGTTGTCGTGGAGAGCGAAATTCATGAATTCCTCAGCGCTGGTAAAGCAAATGAGACGGCGAAGGGTATACTCCCCCTTCCTGCACAAGACGTGACAAATGGTTTATTGGACACGTCCACGCAACACGCTACTCCTACGTTTGCCAACAGCGCCAAAATACGTCTACACTTTATGTTAATGGTCGGTGTTTTCGCCGCTTTAGCATACAGGTGCAGGCGCTTTTCCAGCGGGAGTCCCAGAATTTAGACGATAGCCGAACGCAGCAGTAAAATAGAACTTCGAAACGACTGTTTAGAACATCCCGGGAAGAATCAATGGCAAATTCCTGATTGTGATTAACATTCAAAATTAGCATACTTTCGGAAACTAAAAAACGCCTGGAAATAGTTAAAAGGCCTTTTATTGCTTTCTTCGGAGCGAATGATCCAAAACGCCGGGAACCCTTAAGCACACCGGTTGTGGCCCAAACCTGCTTTATGCATATTAAATAGTTAAATGGACATCTAATTTCTATTTTGGCGGATTTTTTTTCCTCGCTCCGCCTCGAATTTATGAAAGCATTATGCATATTAAATAGCCCCGAAATTTCTATTTCGGCGGCGTGGCGACGGGATTTATGGAGGCGTTTTATCACGGCGTGGCCGCCACGCGCCTTGTAGATAGGCAGGGCGACTTGCGAGCGACGGGACGCGATACGACGCGACGCGGCGCGACGCGACGCGGCGCGACGCGGCGCGGCGCGCGCGCGGGACCGCTGGACCGTGTCGCGCTATCTTAATGGGCGCCCCGCAGGCCGCGCCGGGCGCTGGGCAATGGGCGAGGGGCGGCGCCCGCACCTGCCTACGCCTGGCCGCCGCCGCCGTCGCCGCCGCCGCGCCCGCTGTCGCCGCTGGCTGAGCGCGTTGAGTTAAGTCGGAGTCGTGATGAGCAGAGGGAAGGCGCTGTCAGGGTGTAGTGCAGCGAGAGTGACTGCTCTCCGAGTGAATGCTGTGTATGTAATGTAAATAATTAATGAATGTTTCTTGAATGTATTAGAAAAAAGGTTCTCAGTTACTTGTTGAAAATATAATTTTCAACTGTACTTGGAATTTTCAAAAAAAAAAGGAACTTCTTAAAATTAGGTGTGCCAAAGAATACATCAATAAATTGGCACAATTAGATTACTAGAATTACACACGAGAGACAAGCAAGAATTAAGTCAGTTTTAGCTGGTGAATTCAAGATAATGTCCTCCTTGTCGATACTTCAGCCATAAGGATGTAGTGTAAAAATGTACGGCCCGTGCACATTAATATATTTCCGCCTCCACGGAGCTACTGTGAAGGGAAATAGAAAAAAAAAATCAGCTGGCAGCGCTTCCTAGAATGCAGTGCCGTGTCATCGCTTGGGAGAAGGCGTTACGTGCGACAACTCGTTGACATGCTAGCGCAAAATTCCTCTCAGGCTTCAGCGTACGTGCATCATGATTGATTGATTGATTGATTGAATAGTGTTTCCGAGCGTATCGGGCTGTGGGTGCCGTAAGAAGCGTCTAGTGTGTGCCACCGCTGACCCGGTGACCGCGCCACTACTGCCCTCGCCACCACCGTTGCCACGAGCACGTATCACCGCCAGAGCTTGGACAACTAGGGCCATTATTTCTTAAGGTGTAGTGCATGTTATAACCCGAGAGGTGGTGGTGTTCCTCTTCTGCTAGATTGTGAGATTTCGCACCGACTCGCACTCTTGCTCGAAGAAATTCCCCCAGCGGAACGCCGCCATAGGGTCATCTCTAAACTTCCGAACGGTCTCCCGACATGTGTGTTATGTGTGTGTATTTGAGAACGATGCAATGACTGGAAAATGATGAGGATTAAAGGATCGCGCACAGTCTGTGCTCAGTTTGTTACGGTACTGTTCTGGTGTTCGCCTGTCATTTATGGGAGAAACGATGGAAAACTACAGCTGAGAGCTGCCGGCCGAGTTCCCCAGACAGTGAAGGCGTCCCGGCTACGAGGATGTAGCTAGTGTCAAAAACCCAACGCCGCCGTGACTAGAATTTGGGAGTTTCCGGTCAGCGACAGCTTCGGAGCCAACGGCAATGCTGTCTTTCAGCCTTCTCAGCCGGTTCGCGCTTATCATATATTCACCAATACTGTTAATAATGCTTTCATTTTATTAATCCTATTTCATTTTAACGTATAATTCCGGCAATGAGGTAAAATTGTGAGAACCTAGCCTGCGAAATACGCCATTTGCTTTTTAATTAACTCAGATAAATTTCAGACAAAAGATTTCAGTCAAAAATAGAAATTTAAGGTGAAATCTTATTCTACTGCAACTTTTGTGTCTCTCATAAAATAATCTATTTAGCACTATCAGTGATACAAATTACACTTATATCTTATAGTATAGACTGTTACAGGTATAACGTATATCGGCCCAGATCATACAAAATTACGTACAGCGCTCAATCTTAATTTCTCGAATCTTTAAAATCTAGTCTTGTGTTTCATTCCGCATGAACTAAAAAGTCTCATGCAACTTAAAGAAACATGAAGAATTGTTTTATTAGAGTTTAAGTCTGCATTTTAACATATTTATTGTGCCACGTAATAGACGATCAGAAATTGCTGCTGCATACCACGATTTAGTTGTTAATCCTTATACCATAATAGTCGAACTTTTCGTGGGTGGTTTATTTAAAAGTAGCACTGATTTCTGTCGACTGTCATGCAAATAGTTACAAAAGTGTTTTTATTGACTAATTACCTCATTTTGTGAAAATTAAATTTTGAATGAGCGTAAAATTGAGAAAACTATTTCTCTCTCCTTTCTCGACGTTAGTTAGATCGTAGAATATAGCATTTCCGAACACTAACAAATATTTCTGGATAAGTATATTTTATTAACTTTGTTTTATTAGAAACTTCATGGTAACAGTTCCCCTTTTGCTCAAACATTAAACTAGCAAATAAGAAGAATGTTGTCGAGCTTACGAACATCGGACTTTCTCCCCACTTCGAGGAAATCTCATTAAATCAACCCAAACAAGCGTAGATAATGTAAGATTAGTCCGAAACAAGCCCGAGGAACCGAGCAGGTGATTTAAGCTCCCCTCCAGAACGATCAAGCACCGGACTGTAAACTCACAACTCCCCCTGACTCGAGCCAGCCACGCCCCCTCGCGGCCGCAAGGGCGCCCGCCGCGCGCACGCATTACCCATGCGAGGGCGGCAAAGCCTTTATTTGGCCCGCTTAGCGGGCCTGCGCCGCCCGGGCGCTGGGCGCCGTAATAAGCGTCTGGTGTTTGCCGCCGCTGACCCGGCCACCGCGCCGTTACCGCCCTCGCCACCACCGTTGCCACGAGCACGGTGCTTGGACGACCAGCACCAACATAGCTCTACCATCACCACTTCCACCAGTAGTATAACTCCTCCTACACCACCACCACCTCCACCCCCACCAACCCTACTACCAGCCACCACCACCCACCAACCACCACCCACACACCATCACACCATCACACCACACACTACCACCACCCACACCACCAGCAACTACGCATACACAACAACCCACACCACTACCACCACCACACTACACACCACCACCACTACCACCACGCCACTACCACCACCACACTCACCACCACCACCACTACCACCACCACCACTCACCACCAACACACCACTCACCACCACTACCACCACACACACCACCACTACCACACCACCACTTACACCACCACCACCACTACCACCACCACCACCACTACACACCACCACCACCCAACCACCACCACTCCAACCACCACCACCACTACCACACCACCACCACCACCACCCACCCCACTTACCACCACCCACCACTACCCAACCACCACCCACACCACCCACCACCCACCACTACCACCACCACCACTACCACCCACGCACTACACCACCACCACACCACCACCACCACATACCCACATACCCACACCACTACCACCACACCACTACACACCACCCTACCACCACCACCACATACACACCACACTACCACCCACCACATACCACCACTCACACACCACCACTACCACCCACCACCACTACCACCAACCCACCACTACCACCACCACCACTACCACCACCACCACTACCACCACCACCACTACCACCACCACCACCTCCAACACAAACAGCAGCGGCACCATCAGCACCACTGGAAACAGCAATACTACCACCAGCAGCGCCACGAGTATTAATAGCAGCTTTAGCACCACCACTAGCACGTCCAGGTTCATCTGTGGCAGTGGTTGGACTACCAGCACAAGCAGCACCATCAACACCAATAGCACTATCAACACCAGTGGCGCCATCAGCAACATTAGCAGCACTACCAGCAACAGCTGACACCTAGGTTGACCGCGGTTCGTTTCCCAACGAATGCAAGAAATGTTGACAGTACCTAGATAGCTAAGTCGAATTCAGTCACACTCTGGTGGGCAATTCTAACGACCGGCTGCTGTGAGCGGTAGTTTTCCTTGATATCTTCGATCAGTACCAGATATTGTCGGAACAGTACTCTAATATATGTGACACGTACCGCATTCGATCTTTCCTTCCTCTTCTTTGTCCTATCCCTTTCTTACACACCCCGTACTTCCACACACTTACAGGTATACGTACTACACTATAACACACGTCGGTTTAACAGTCGGGAGCTTACAGCTGCCCCGATAAGGTGGTGCCCAGCTGGTTGGAGATATCTTGATGGGAAAATACCTGCACCCCACCGGTAGGACCTCTCCGGATCTTCGGATCTCTCCATCCAGCGGAGGAGGAACACGGCTGCATACTGCTATGAAGACATGCACTACACTTATGGGACTAATGAACTTGTCAGTTGACGCACCCGAAAACTCAGTATTCAATCAGTCAAACCAGCATCAGCACCACCAGTAGAACTATGAGCAACAGCATCAATAACAGCAGTGTCTCAACTATTTGCGCCACCAGCACCACCAACAGCTGCAACATCAGCATCACCATTATCAGCAACACCTGCTCCAGCAACATTACCACAAACTGTATCACCAATACCTCCAACTTCGGCAACACCAGCACCATTACCACGAGTACCACTACCACCACCACTAGCACCACTACTACCAGCACCAAGATTATCAGTAGCACCACCTCTCCATCAGCACCAGCACCACCACCAGCACCACCACCACCAGCACCACCACCAGCACCACCACCAGCACCACCACCACTACCACCACCACCATCACCACCACCACCATCTTCTCCTCCTTCACAACCGCCACTACCACTCGTGTCCCTGTCCCCATTCAGTGGGTGACGTGCTTGCTTACCTTGGTGCAGCAGCTCTCATGATTGTAATTGTTTCTGACGTTTAATGCAAGGCACTCTGCGTCAGAATATGATGTTTTAATTTAATTACGAAGACTGAAGTTTCGAGCCTTGACCGCGGGCTGGAGCGAAATAAATCCGCCATAAATTGACGATATTCTATTAAGCAAGAGGGAGAAGGCAAGTGATGTACTAATGAAAATTACAAATTTTTGTTTTCGTCATTTCCCTCTCCCTTCCCTATTCGGAATGCCTTCAAGGAGAGCGGTACTATCAATCTTTATTTCAACTGCTAGGTTGTAGTAGGTTTCACTGCTTGAGAAACCCATTATTTTTGTCAGCTTCATGTGCGAGACCTGTCGACCTCGGTGGCTCATGGGCTTGGAGCGGTGGCCAAGTACTCGGAGCCGAACGCTGGTTGCTGTTTGAAGACCCGCACCGGGAGAGGTGGCTTAGGACATTAACTGATGTCTGACCGGGAGGTCCTTGGCTCCAGTCCCGACGGTAGCAGGATTTGCATCACTATCCAGGCCGGGACCTCCTTCGTTGTACACTCAGATACTTTCGTTTCTAGATTATTCCGGCTCAGTGTTCCTTCGCAACTTTCATTCTTCTGACAAAAAGCATGCACTACATTCAGGGGACTAATGTTAATAGATTTTGATGTGCCAAAATACACGAAATAATAATCAATCAAAGAATTAACGCAAATTTGTTTCAGTTCTAATGGTTTGTAATGCTGGCTGTGTCATGACATATCATTCACTTAAACGTTTCTTGGGAGTTACCTGTTCTGGTTTATTCTGAGGCTTAGGTCTCTTCGTAGATATTTCATTGTATTTCATCATGGGTGCCTTGTTATAAGTACCGACCAAGGAAGAAACGAGCGAGTAATACGTTTTCTGCATTCTCAACATATGTCGACAAATGAATTTCCTTTTAGCCTTTCTTTTTCAATAAAAACGTTTTAAAAAATACAGTGAATTTTTGTTTTATATTCGTATTATTGCAAGTGTAGTACACATTGATTACTTTGAATTGCCTTTTTATTGCTATTTGTAGATAGATTTATGAAGAAACATCGAGCGGATACTTGACTGGTATAGTCTGAAACGCAACGCTTGTGCAAAAAGTACAACACGTGACGTGAATAAGGAATTCTCAAGTGAAATACGCAATACTATTATAATCGAGAAATATGAATATGTTTTATGGCTCATTGACATTCCTCGTGTATACTAATCACGCGTTTTGTTGATGTAATTATGCATTCCGTAGACATGTACATATAATATGCTTGGTAGAAAACACAGCATAGGGTGCCACCTGAAAAATTCTGTTTCTGTCTCCTTTCTTTGTTATAGCTACTCTCTTCGTATACTTAGCGTGTTCGGTATCTCGATTGTCTATATGGCAGAAATTTAATGTTTGAAACCTACGGAGCTGTTGTGCAAGTGAATGTTTTTAATCTTCCTGGTCTGCTCCTTGTCAAAATATTCATCTTCATTAACACTACTAGGGCAAGAATGAAATGCCCTGGGGAACGGGATCTACCAGTATTCATGAGTAATACATGCGCTGTAATGGCCAATAATTTTACCACCGAATAACAACTCTACAATAAGAAGAACAGTCATTATCTTATTGCAATCTTCATGTCCTCTCTTACTTTTTGCTCCGTAATTCACTGATATTGCCATCACCACTGACCCTTCTTTGTCGAGGTCACAAGTTTTATCGGCTTCCAAGCTCGCTAGACTATCTGCCACCGCGTTGACTTGCAGAACTACATTTCTTCACGCATTCACGTGCCGTATTCGTCGTGCAAGTTCGCGTAGAGCACGCAATTCTCTCCAACGCTGCAGCCACCAAGTCGCCCAAAACGAAGCAGATGGTAATTGAAGGAGAGAAATAAATTTGCCAGACCGCGAACGCCAGAATAGCACTTTGGCATGACCATTACCGATGCATGCTTGCGAAGCAGGAGGGGGAGGGGGAGGGG
>BOPP01000031.1:10546494-10598907 GCA_017312745.1 Gryllus bimaculatus
GGGGGAAGGGGGAGGGGGCATAATTGCGGACAACCGGTGACCAACTGGGCTCGCGGCACGGGAACAGCGTATGCGCGATGGCAAATTAATTCGAATGTCCGTGGGCGAATCACTTTTGAAAGTGTTGTAATCCTTGAATGTTTATTACTTCCCTTTGGTTGCGGGATGCTGTGATTATGGTTTCCTGTCTCGTGGTCCCGCGAACTGAGACGTTTTATTACAAAGTATAATATGATGCTCTACGAGAAAACAAGATCCTGTCGGACTCTGCCGTACCAGCAATATGTGACCCTGTCGCGAGACGTCGCTCACTGTATTCAAGTTCTCGTTACGACGTGATTTTTTTGCTGAGGAAGTTAGCAAACGGGTACGTCACATTCACTTCAGGAACACTTGTACGCTAGTTGGGTAATTAGCAATGATTAAATGGAGTGTTTTCTATTATTAAACTGAAGGTGAAATTAGTAAATATACTGAATATCGAAATACAGTACTATTTTCGAGTTGGATAACAAAATTGTTTTATGTGTGTGATTACTCTGTACAAAAATAATGTTGTTTGTATGCATAATCAAAATTACATCCACTCTGCGTGTCTTAGACTCTTAGACTGTTAACTATAAGTTTTATTTGAAGGGTTTGCCCTTAAATGCACTATAATACACAAGAACAGAATTTCCACTATTAAGAGGAAGAAATAAATAATACACCAGTGCATATGTCAAAGAATGACTTAACTGAGAACTGTATCTTGGCGGCATTTGATTTCCTACGGACAGAAAATTACGTTTTTTAAAGCCCAAAGTGAGAGAGCCCTATTAAATGTTTTCAAAAATTGAATAAAATATTTTTGTTTTTCGTCTTCAAAATAATAGATTTTTTTTGAAAATATAATTTTACAGCCTACTGTTTGCTTTGCATTTCAATGTGAAATTCTTCTGCAGAGGTTTTGTTTCTCTGCTATGATATATTTTTATTTGTAGGAAGTCTTAATTAAAAGTCCGGCAGTAACAACGGAGCTTTCTTGTTGTTAGTCATCTACATGATCACGCCCATGTGCATTCGAAAGAGCAAACTTTCATTTAAAAGCCCGTTGCAATTCGGTGTGTGAGATTTTAATTTCGATAAAAAATGTGTGTCTCATAATCTTGCACCCACCTCGAGGGCTTGGCGTCACGTTCTACAGGCGGCAGCTGTCGGGAAGACTGGAAGGATGGTACAGCCTTAACGATTGGCAGCATTCCACGCCGCGGGAGGTCGTGTGTATTAGGTGTGGGCGTGAAGAACATATTATAGCAGTTGTAGCTGTAGAAGGCACGCTATGGGAGAGGTCATCAGTGTGAATTGCAATAATGGTTAAGCCGGGGGGGGGGATAGTGTATAGGTGGGCTGGTAGCGCAAGTCATAGCAAAGAAAGAAAACTAGTGAGACTACAACGGCACTTACTTTCTCGCACTAATGGAATTTTCGAAATTTCAGAATTAAGCGAATATGACATCTGCGTCTTTTTAAGTGTCCTTTGGTTTATACAAGAATAAAGGAATATATTGGAGCCTTTTTGAGAAAGATAAAATAAATTTACTTTAATTGAAGCAAAATTTCCGTGAAAACTATACGTTTTTTCAAAACGTTATGAAGATATATTCGATATATATGAAGATGTAGACAATACGTCACAAACATCACGAAATACTACCGATTAGAGAGTAGCCGACTGCTGTATTATTGTCCTCAAGAAAGTGACTGAATTCGATCTACCCATGTAGTTAGTGTTGAAAATCCGTCATCATGGGTATCCTAGGTTGCCTCGGAAACGCAGTGGCACAGCCGTTCTCCTGTGTATCCATCCCGTTACTGTGAGCAGTGTAGGTTGCAGCAAACCTTCGAAGAGTAACAGAGTAGCGAAGTCACCTGGCGGAGGAGGGCAGGAAGCGACGGAGGCCGTTGGGGGGGGGGGGGCGAAATGACAGCGCAGTGTGGCTGAAGGGGCTGCAGGGACGGCAGGCAAGTGCGAAACGACGAATGGATGAGCGGGACGAGCGCGAGAGAAGAAAGGCGCGGAGGTCGTGAAGGGGGCGTGGTGTGGCGTGGCGTGCGCTGGCGGGGGAGTGAACCCGGTGCCGCGGCGCCGCACCGTCAGCAGTCGCGCCGCGCTCAGCGTTCGTAGTGCCGCCAGGCCGCTCCGCCCGCCTCGGCGCGCGGGTGGTCCGCTGATGTCACCGCCACCTCCGCCCCCGCGCAATTACCCGCCGCGCAATGATGAACGGCGCCGTGCCCGCGAGGCCGCGCCGGCGACACGCGGCGCTGGGGGACGGGGGAAGGGAGGTGGGGCCGGGAGGCAGTGCCAAGGTGTCGCGTGCGGGTACCGCTGGATATGAGTAAGGGGAAAGCAAGGGCCGCTGTAACAAATAGGAAATTACAAGAGGAGAGTAAAATGGAGGAACACGTATGAAGATGTTTGATAAGAAAATAAATGAGCACATGGATACAGAAAGGAGGCTGTGTGACCGATGTGACCCGATGAAGAAACGTAATTAAACTGATGCAATTGAACATGTGGCAAAACATAGAAAGCAGTTGATTGTAGTGACGTTGTTTTGTAACGAATAGATAAGTGTATGGTGCAATATTAATATAAATAGATAAATAAATAAAACAATAAATAAACAAATAATAAAATAAATAATAAAATAAATAAATAATAAAATAAATAAATAATAAAATAAATAAATAATAAAATAAATAAATAAAAGGAATGTGTATAGGTCTCTCGCATTAGATGCAAAACTATCTTAGCCAATTTCGCTGAAATGCCCTCACTTTGTTCTTATTAATATTGGGAGAATTTAAAGAGTAGTTTGAATTAAATCGAACATTGTGACAAATTATTTTTACAAAGTTAACCGACGAGGTCATTTCCTACTCTGGAAGTCGTCCTATAAGACTTTGCTTGAAGTGAAAACTATGGATATCTTTTTGAACTACAAGCCTCGCTTCGACTCATATCGAATAACATCGAAGTGGAGATCTAGGAAGAAGTAAGTCTAAATCAAATGCTGGCGATACACCACACTATTCGAATATTTGATTTTTAAAGTGTAGAGTAATATAGTTAAGTGTAATTTATAGTGTTGTTATTCTTCCTTGAAATTGATTTTGTACTTGAACTGTATTTATTTAATACACTAGAATAGAAAACTCTTGCCGGGTCCGCTAGTCATGAACCAAAATGCCGAATACCGCTAAAAACGTAAAGAAGGTAATTACATTATTTATTACAATACATAGGTCTTTACGATGGCTCATGAACAGCGTATTAACTTCTACTGGTGTGATCCCAGGGTTCGATTCCTGGTCGAAATAAAAATAGTCGTAGCTTACCTTTACAATCCTCTCAAATTGTGTAGCTGTGTGACGAATAAAAATTCAGGCAGCTGGAATTTACTAGTTATGATGAAGGGAATATGTCGTGTTCGCAACATACGATCTCTATTACCCCTAAGCATGGGAATTAAACTAGGCCCAATCTCACTGAGATACCGTTAGCTAGACGGGGAAGTCGGACAGTCGACCCAGAATGTCAAATGCATTCTACATGATATGCTATACATATTATAATATATTATTATGAATTATATGTTACGAATTTGACTGTCTATAATTAAAAGATAAAAAAATAAGGAAGATAACACAGCGAGAGCAGTTAAGAAAATGAGAAAGGTCGCTTAGCAGAAGGATCGTCACGAGTCCAGACAGCCAGGGAATGAAGGGGCGGGGCCGGGGGAGATGTATGTACGGCCGGCGCGCACAAGCGTTGAGCAGGTCCTGCAGATGGCAGCAGCTGCGACGGGTGGGCGGGGGCGGGGCGGCAGAGACAACGCGGGTGGCGGGGGCGGGCAGCGGGGCGCCCGCGGCGAGGGACCCGGTCGCAGGCCACAGCCACGCGGACCCCACACGAACATACAGATGTACTGCGACCTCAACGCAGAGGTCTCTGTCTCCCTGCGCGCGGGGCGTCCCTCAGCAGCTGCCCCGTTGCGCGAAACCTCGGCTGCGCCGGGCGACCGCCGGCGTTGACGGGGAATCCGTGTTCCGCGTGTTCTGATTGAAAGAAACTAGCGTGGTGCTCTGGATGACACGTGGGGTGCAAGGGAGCAATATGTTTTCCACTTGTCGTTTGTGAGTCGGACGTACAAATTTCTTAACAGGAAAAATAACGAGGAGACCTTCCAAAGCAATACGGAAATGTGGAGGTTTTCAGTGAAAAATTGCTTTCTATGGCAGAAAACGAATCGGACATTATGAAAGCCTGTGATACGTTATAACTCGTCACATCTACCATTCGAAATTGTAGCAAGAAAATTATGGAAATAATATTAAAGATATTTTTCATCTTTTTAAAATTCTGAATGTTTTTCAAAAGTTTAATCCCTTGAAAGCACAATACAGAATACGCTTAAGTTTTAAAATATTTCCTTCCTCGCATAAAAGTAGGAATGAGCAAACAACAAAGTGCGATTTGAATTTTTTTATGTTATTTTGCATACCTAACAAAGATAGTGTGAATGTTCAGTACTACAAAATAACATTTCTTTTATGTTATTTCGCAGAGCTGACAAATTTAGCATGAATGTTCATAACTACAAAATCCTGGGCAGCCAATTACTACGAAAGGAATTTTCAAAGATGGGTTAATATGGCATGATTGCGCAGCAATGCAAGTAATAAAAACGTAGAGTTTCATTCACTTAGATTCCTCAAAGAAAATCTTAGGTTTAATTACGTGTAGATGATTGTGCTAGTACCTCAGACATTGAATTTCTGACGCTACAGAAGACTACTAAAATATAATTACGCTCTTTTATCATCGCACCTCATCTTCCTGCGCGGCAATAGTGCCCTCTGACGCGAGTGAATTCTCGTTCCGACAGCCGCCTTTTGAACGCGCGTGGAGTAGGAAGAATTCTGTTGTGTGCGTGACAGCGACAAACTACCTCCATACGTCGGCGTCCTTTGGCGCGTGCATCGCGAATGGCGCGTGTCTGAATTGGAGGCGTGCTTCTTACGAGGAAACCACGCCAATACTGCAATTGTAGAACTATATTTATTTTTTTACTGATGCGATATTGCTAGTTATTGCCTTCCATTCGGTGCTCGATATACACTGCATAACGTTCCGGGATGGAGGAAATCGTGGTTACGAGGGAAGTATGAAAGCAGATTACTGACCCTACATGTTCTCTTAGGGCGGGAATTATGGGATGGAAATATGAAAAGACAAACCGAGGCAAGTTAACATCTAGTTAATTAGTAAAGGTGATTCACAATTGAAAACGTTACTGTTGTATTTTTTCCCTTTTTGTTACTTATCAAAAACTGTTTCACTATATTAATTTTCAAGAAATGTTCTTAGTTCCACGATTTTTTCTGTTTCAATCAACAATTTCTCCAAAACAAATTGCTAATGCAGACTTCTTAATTTTGATATCGATACAAGTAAAGAAATGTTTCGTAATGATTATTAATCTGCATATTATGTATCAATTATAGTTATGTGTTTTATCGATTTTTCACTACTAAATTACCAAACTAAGAATTTATATATTGAGAACAAGCTGTCGAGACCAATTGATTTAAGCGTCAAACTTGTGATTTTTCGATTTCTGCTTGTTTGTATTTAATTTATTATTTCTGGGTTGGGGTGGTTTCCTAGTCCAATGTGATGGTTGTGGTTGCCGGTGGTCGCGAGGGTCCTGCCGTTTGGCTACCATCGAGGCAACAGCGTTGGTGGCAACAACAGTAGACACGCGATCAGTCCGGTGGAAATGCCACACTGGGGTGATCTGTTTCCTGAAAGCAAAGAAGGATCCAGTTCAAATGACGAGGTTATGAGAATGATGAGGTCAAAAAAATGCACTGTGATATGCTACAGCAGGAAAGAAACTCTGTACTAGCTTCTAGAGCATGGTTGAAAAATTTATGTTTGTTCAGTGGGGTCAGTCACAATAAAACATTTTAGAACTTGAATTCAGTGAAGGCAATTAAATCGTGTATCCAATATATGTTTAATCTATCCGTTCTTGTCTCTTACTCTTCACCAAAATGTCTGCAAAAAATCCATTTAGTTGTTCGACATTATTGTTTTGAGTACTGATGTAGTGAAAAGAATGATGGAGATGAGAATAAAATAAACCGCTCTTTTTTTCGATTCATTGATGATTCCGAGTACGTTAATTGCTAAAATCATTAACCCCGTAAGTGAAGTGTATTGTTTTCTCTCGAGAGGTGGTGTAGAAGTTCCGCCGCTAGATGATGAGATCTGGCACCAACCTAGTGTCGGCCAACGGAGTTTCTCACCTGTGGAGCATCGCCCCAGGTGGGACAAGCGTAGGGATGTGTAGTAGTGTAGAGCATGTAAGTGCCAGTGTGTGTAAGTAAGGGGTGAGGATAGCAGAAGGAAGAGGACGGAATGATCGTGGCCCGTTTGTTCGGGGACTCAAACCACCGATCAGAGCAGCTGGCCGCTAGATTTCCCCTCCAAACAGCGACTGAATTCGGCTTCGCTAACAAGCTAAATCGAAAATCCTGCCACCGTCGGGACTCGAACCTAGGACCTCACGGTCAGCGAATTAACAGTGTCATCAGTTGAGGCGCTGAGCCTCATCTTCCGGTATAAACGGTTCGGAAGTAGTTATCGCGATCAAGGGCACTTGGGGGGGGTGCGTGAATCACCTCAACAACAGATACGAAGAGGAAGTGCCAGCGACGGTGGAACGCGGAGGAATACAGCGAGGGGCGAGCGGCTGTTGTGGTCGCTAGTAGGTCGTGCGCTCGCGTTTTGTTATGGAAACGGTTCGGCGTGAATCACAGGCTACCTGGTCGCGGCGCGGGTGGTCGCCGTGCCGCTCATCTCCATGACAACGGAGCCACGCGCCTGAACCCTTCCCCCTCCCCTCCCTCCCGTCCTTCTACCGCTCGCGACCCCCCGCGCACACTGGTGCCGTCCCTTCTCAACGTCTGTGTCTGCTGGACGTGGCTCAACCGTCAGCGTCAGACGCTACAGCCAACAAAAGAGAATTCCATGTTTGAGATTATCATTATTATTATTATTATTAATATTATTATTATTATTATTATTATTATTATTATTCATCTACATTCACAACTAAAGATGTTATAAGTTGTTTGAATTTAAACTCCAATCTACGTTGCAACGAACTTCCTAGGGAGCTGGTCCAGGGACTGTCGGTGCCTCTACAATACTTAGCGCAAAATATGGTCTGTTCTCAACAAAGCAATATCTTGTACTTCCCAGTATTTTGAATAACCAGGGAGTTGATTTCTTACTCAAATTTTACTGAATTAACCCCAGACCTCCAAGAACTAATGGAACGACGTGTGCTTTTACGCCCCGCATTCGGTTAATCTCGATTTCCAAACTCTTGAATTTAAGACGTTACTTTGCCTCCTTGGTTACGTTTTGATCGTACGGCCCAGCCGTATCTACAAGTGGACTCGTTTTTTCTTCAAATTTTGAATAACAATATGCAGTTTGTTTATCGCTAATGTGCGATCAGTTTGAATTTGGTAGTCGCACAGAATTGTACACAGTCCAACAGATGTCACTGGTTTTGGTGAGTGATCGTAGCACTTGGAGCATGTGTTTGGAACTTCAAGGCGGTACAGATCTGCCAATGTAGTTAACTACACACCCTGTCGTGTCTGTACAAGTATTTGATCTTTGCTATAATTAGACAAACTGAGACGATATGTCCATTGGTTTCTACTTGTTCCTGGCAGATGCGCCATTTATCATCTTGGAAAATTTTGAAAAATGCTTCATCATAATGTCGTGTTCTCAACGCCTGATCCTGAGCAGCTACTAGAACTGCTTCCTATTGTGGATTCATTCTTCACCTTTTAAGCCACATAAATTATTGATCTTTATTGATCTGCAACTTGTCCGTTCTTTTTAGGTAATGTCCTTGGAGTGGCAGTTGTTTGCCTCTCCACAATTTATGGAACATTTTTTGTCTTTCACATTTCATGTTATGTAGCATCAGAAATTCAGTGCCTGATTTTTCTGCGTGTCGTGCATATTCTTCTTCGCAATGATTCTTGATACATTTACAATGTCCCTATTTCCCAGTGTTCAGTCAGATTTAATGATCTTCGTCATTGGAGGGTCATCTTGTTCATTTACTACGTATTTTCCCATCCCGATTATTGTATTATGCCAGGAAGCACAATTCAATTTGTCTGAGGCCTCTACCTCCTTCCTTACGTGACACACGAAGTCCATGTACATAAGCTGGATCAGTTTTCTGTTTTTTCGAACAACGATTTCGTGCGCAATCCAGGCCGCTAGCCCGAAACTATACTCGGCAACAGGCGCAGTCAAACTGCGTAATGCAGATTTTTTATTCCTGGAGTTCAGAGCGGACCTAAGGACATGTCTCACTCTTCTAAAATACTCCCATCGAATTATCTCTTTCATTGCGTTGTTTGATATGTTCTCACATTCTTCAATTATCAGACTGGTTCAAGATCTGAACTGCAGTGTGCATATCTACTTCAATGCTCTCTAAACATTGTCGCTTTGCCTCTCTTTAAATAGACTTTTGCACATATGTGAAGACCAAATTTCATGCAGATGTCATTGCTAAAATAATTCATTGGGAGAAAATCGCTTTATTCTTAGCATACAATTTAAAGTCATCCATGTAAACCTAATGTGGTACTGTTGTTTCATCATAATGGAGCTTGTAACCAAAATAAGTGTGTGGGAACTGTGTTTTGCTGCAGACTCGTATGTAAGGTCGACTTCCTTCTCCTAAAGACAATGAAGAAGCACATTCACTTTAATTAGAACGCATCTTCTATCAACCTAAATTAGTAGGCATCTCAAAGATGTAATAAATATTTAATTTCAATCCCTTGCCCTTATAATTTGATTTACTCCCATTTTTTTTATTTCATTCAAGTTATTCATACGTACACCCCAACTAGCTTATTTTCACTGTTGTCAATAACAGAATTATTTGCCGATGTCTATAGCTTTCTAATGAAAGTTTTCTTTCTTTTATTTTATTTATTTGGGATTAATTTAATGTCACATTTCGCAGATATCTACAGTCTTCAAGGTAGCCAGGTTTCGATAGCTAAAAGCAGCAAGAAAAGTAAGGATTGAAATGTACATTCGTTTCGTTGAAGAAATAAAAAGCTTAGCCATGATTATCCACCGTTCTCAATATGTTAAAATATAAATTTAACAAATAAAACTTGCCTGAACGTTACAGTACATCTGCTACTTGTTCGCTGTTTTTTAACTTGTGCAGATTCTCAAAAAGTTCCCGTCTTTTCCCACATAGTGGTCTAGAGATATCAATTGTGCCAACTGATATTTTTAGATATTTTAATATTATTGACAAATCAGTCCCATTATTGAACTATAAATAAAGATCTTCGGATTAGGAACAATCAAAGATCGTGGTATTATTGGTGTTTATGTCATTAATTGAATTTAAAAAATTTAAACAGTTTCGAAAGCTCTTGTGTTTTCTTCTTCAGGTGATCTGAAAATATTACGAGTATACGATGTGCCATAAGTTAATAGATTTTGTAATATGATATATAAAGTACTAACAGTTTTGGAAACTTTGTATTTATACTTTTTAAATTGAATTAATGAAATAAACAACATTAAAATTACTTCGGTTGTCCGTAATGCAGGGAATTTTATTTATTACGCAGTTTCTTACAATTATTAAAAACAGTAACATAATTGTGATAACGCATTACATTGTAAGAAAAATATCTTCAATCACGGAAAGAAACTGTCAAAGAAAATTTATGCATAAGAACCGAAATCAGTGAACAAATTGTTAGTTTCCCCTCTATCATAAACATTTCAATGAAGCAATTGCTAAAATAAATGTAAATGTAAAAGAAAGTAGTAAATGGCTTTCTTTATTTACTGTGACAAACCGCTATTATTTGACAAAATTTAATAATAAGCGACGGAATGCCATACTAAGATAAATTTGCTAACATTGGTAATGCGTAGCGGCATTCGAAAGTAATTTGAAAATCTAGTAAGTCGAAAAGTAATTTGTAATCTAGTAATTCGAAAGTAATTTGAAAATCACCTAGTGGGAGAAATGGAATAGCAAGACACTGATTTTCTTTAATTTGCAAGGAATGTTAACTTTTAGGACAAAATTATTTTGTTCATAATAGTACGAGTTGGTGAGTTGTGTGATGCGAAATCTCACAGATAAATACACTCGAGGATACGATTACTATTCACAAAACGTCTAGTGTTAATAACACTGTTCGAGCCGGAAAATATTTGGAATTAATATACGTTTGACTTTAATTTATTTTTCAAACCTAAACGTAGTCCTTTGCAATACAGTATTTCACAATAAACTGACATTCACATCTCGGCATCTGATTGTCAGTGAGAGAACGAATCCTACCAAATGTTTTGTGTAAATCTTCAAACCATGATTGGTCCCTTAAAGAAAATGTGTATTTCAACTTCTTAATAATGTTGTTAATGGTTTCATATTCTGTGGCATCGGATTGTCATCGCTCTGATAATGGCATTAAAATAATATTTTCTCTTTTTCATTTGGTCTCTTTGCAATGCCTCTTCATCATCGTAGAGTTATAACTGCTTCATGTTGCCTCTATCTTTCCAGAACGTTGCACCTCCCCGCTCCTCTCTCTGCTGCATTCCTCTACCCTTCTGTTGTCGCTAAGCCCACCACACAACTCTTTCTTACCATGTACCGACTCTATTTACAGCCTTCTCCACTCGAGCTGGACCCGCCCTTCTCTACGACCCCGCCATTCCTTCTCCACGCTCACCCGGCACCCAGGCGCCGCCCACCTCGCTAACTCACGCTGCCCGCCCCGCCCCACCCACCACCCCATCGCCCGCTCCGTGCGTGCGTCCTCCGATACATTTCGTTCTCTCCTTCCAGCTGCATTAACGAAGCCGGGATAAATTCAACGAGGTACCCCGCTGATATCCGCACAAAGAAGCGATTGAAATCTCGAAACGCTAGTCACCCATTGTTCCCGCAACGCCTGTTTGCGTAAAAAGAAGTCTGGACAACACGCGCGCCGGAGCGTCCTGCGCCGCCCTCAACATCGCAGGTCGCGGCGTCGTTTTGCTCGTTGGCGTCGGTAGCGTTACGCGAGACCGGTTCGCCCGAGAAGCCAAAGCGCGAACTGCTGCTTCTGCTGGGTCCATATTGTTCCCCGTCCTCACGATCGTAAAATAAAATCACTTTATTAATGGCTTGTGTTTCTTGTGCTCTCGCTCGGGCCGAAAAAGAAGCCGGAAAACGATTATTATCAAACACAAATAAATAATAATTAGATACTGTGAAAGTGGTGTCGGGCGCCGCGAGGCCGGGAGCGGAGAGCCGGTCCGGCCGAACTGGAGACTCCGACGCTGGAATACGACACCAACCACGCCCCGATAGGCCGCGACGCCTCAGCCGGCCGGTCGTGGCGTACCGGGACGCGGCCGACTTGTAATTTGGGAGCGAGGAGATGGGAAGGGGGGGCGGTAAAAAGAACAGAGCGGCCGTTCGCTCGTCGACGGCCACCTGCGGAACCTGACTCGCTCGGCCGAAGCGGCGGAGGCGCTGCAACACTGTGGATTGCGTGCTTGAACGCGTTGGACAAAAGTCACAGAAGAAACAACCAATTTTTTCATAAGTGCGAACATATAACGTCTCACATATTGAGGAG
Source organism: Gryllus bimaculatus (assembly GCA_017312745.1). Classification (NCBI taxonomy): domain Eukaryota; kingdom Metazoa; phylum Arthropoda; class Insecta; order Orthoptera; family Gryllidae; genus Gryllus; species Gryllus bimaculatus. The sequence continues at coordinate 10,558,264 of BOPP01000031.1, forward strand.
CGGATGCAGATGCATGGGCAGAATAATAAGTTTTGTTGTAAACAAAGAATAATTAACTCTTAAAAAATAACGAAATTTTTGATTTAAATATGAAGTCTGTGTAGTTTATTGATGGTAGTTTGCATTTTGAACGTGAAAAAAAAACGCAATATACAATCATTTTAAACGATTTTTAATAAAAAGGAAAGATTTATAATTCACGTATTTGCAATTCCATGTGAGGATCATCTTAAAGAAGATCACATTAATTCAGATTTTTGTCAAAATACCTTGATTTTGTAAGCAACAAAAGACACAAATAATATAAATGATATTTTGTTTATGTTAATATAGAAAATCAGAAATTGAAAAGAAATATGTTTAATTTAAGTACTACAAAAATTTCGTCTTGTTCGCAAAAAAAAGTGACAAGTTCTAAAGTAGACTGTATTTACGTTAATGAGAAAACCTTGTCTACATTTACTCTCTGTAGATTCGGGACAAGTTCCAAAGTCAGTTACCCTCAAAATGCAACGTTTTCGCAATGACGAAATCAATTAATGATAAATGAAACAAGCTAATACATATTTCACTTCAGTTATTTGCGAATTGCACTTGCACTTTAAATGCAAACGGTAAAACAAGAACTGAAAAATTAGAAAAATAAGAATGAAATTTGGCTAGAATAGCTTTATATAAAGCGTCCACGTCCGTGCATTGTATTTTGTCCATCCTCTTGGACCAAATGAACCATCGCTCTCGCTGCATCTGAGCTCTGAACGCAGACGCACTCCACGGGTCCGGTGAATGTCCTCCCCCACCCAGACCCCTCATCTTCCCGGAGCACCCAGATAAGAGACATGGACCTCATATTTCTGCCGCGCCGGCCGCGGGTCATAACACGACGTGCTTAACAAAAGCGGGCTGGACGGCGCATTGAGGCCTCGCTTATGTCTCCGCCGGGCGGAAGACCGCTCCGGGGCCCGCGCCGCGCGCGAAGGCCCGCCGCCCCGCCCCCACCGCCACCCCCACCCGCCGCCCCCACCGCACCCACCGCCACCGCACGCACCAGCCACCGCCACCGCCACCGCCACGCCACCGCCGCAGCCGCCACCGCCACCGCCACCGCCACGCCACCGCACCGCCACCAGCCACCGCCACGCTCGCCACCGCCACCGCCACCGCCACGCCACCGCCACCGCCACCGCCGCCCATCGCGGCGGCCGGTCGGACGGTCCCTGGTGGCCGCGGCTGTTGCGATAGGGCGTGGGTCCCTTTTTTTGTCATTAAGTTTTTGAAAGGTGCAGACCTCCCAGACGGAACGCACCTCGCCTTCGCAATTTTCAGTCACAACAGTGGCGGCGTCGGTGGCACGGAGCGGCGGGCGTTGGCGCGCCGGCCTCTCGAACCGTGGCCGTCGGGGCGGGCGGTGTGAGCCGGCGGGAAAGACGCCGAGCTCTGTCATGTCCGGCGAGAGTGACGGCTCGGAAGGTCGGCCGTGCCCCTGCGACCCCCCTGGCGCCCCACGGTACCCCTCTTCGGCGCCCTCGGCCGCAGGTGCTCCTGCTCATCTGCGGCCTTCTCACTTTATCGCTAGATTTAGGGATTTAACCAAGATTGAATGATTGATTATTGCGTGGACTTTAATATATGGCAATATCCTGAATAATATTTTGGGAAAATTACTTAATTAATATTCTGAGTGTGAAGAAACGTCTTCCTTTCGAGGTTGCCGGTAATAATTTACGTTGACTACCGCGTACACCAATTTTGGCAATATGTTAACCTCGCGCGTGACCTATCTAGGAGATTGATGTGCGAGTATAAATTCTTGAAAAATATTGTTGAGGGAATATTGAACGTATATTTCATCATAACCTTTAACATTGATGACTTCACTTGTTGGCTATTTGTAGAATGCTTGTCTCTAATAAATTCGTCAGACAAGTAAGAGAAAAGATAGATTCATTCAAACGTCTTTTCAAGTTTTAGACTTGTTTCGTGAGTAGCTTTCAGTAGTGCGAGAATATTTTTCGTACGTAAACTGAACAAGCGTTCTTTCAGAATACTTCGTGCTTTTTTGTAAAAGGTTTTTCTGCCTTTGATATAATTGCTTTCTTTACAATAATTTGATACATCCTATTTTTTTAGGTGTTTCTTAAAGTAGTCGGGAGCGTTGTCACAAAAATAATTCATTACAGAATGGATTCGTGCAAATGCTGAAGTGATAGTAAATCTGTATTCAACAGGATTGACTTTGGTAGTAGATAAACAGCTCATTTTTCAAATGGCGCCATAGTTTTGTAATGATGAACATTCGATTTCTTCTAGCAAAAATTAATGCCTTACATTCCAACGTGTTGCAATACATTCATTTCAGTTTTTGATAATGCTAATGAGCCTAAAAATAGTATTCGAGCAATTTTGTTCATCACTCTACATTTCTTACTGACGTGTAATTACTGCTCTTGTGTAATCGACCTGCGTGTTGAGCAGTTAACGTACACTGCACACAATGCTATTTCTTCTCTAGTTCTTTCAGAGGTCCAGCCCTGTTGTGTTTGTTGATTTTAGGGAGTCACCAATTGTAGGATATTTTTTGCCCAATGATCTATTTCCACTTTAAATCATCATATTGATTTACATCTAACTTGCTCAGGTTCTCAGACTGGCTGACTCCAAAACCGGTAAATGTGAAAAGAACGCCCAACGTTATAGATGCGATATCTTTATGCGAATCCTGGATTAGGTAAAGATAACGAGTGGCGTGTCTGCACTTGCAACGTTTATGGAAATGAGGTTTCGATTAGAGGTCAGCGTACCAGAGGAAATTCAAGTATTAGTCACTAGAAAGTAAAATGAGGAAAAGAAAATGAGGGATTGTTGGAAACGAAATAAAAGGAACGCAGAGAAGGAAAGAAGCAGAAAAAGAGTGTGGCAAGAGAAAGACAAAAGTATGAAGGAAATAGCAGGAAACAGGAAGAAGATGATTCCAAAAATTAATGTTTCTTGAATTGATCCGACAGCATAAAATACGAGGGAACATGCACTGGTATAAGAGAGTTGCGTCACTGATAAGCCGCTGAGAGGAGAAACGGTTCAGGCGCAAGTGGAAGCGCGTTGAAGTAAAGGCAGAAGGGAAAGAGGAAGCGATGGCGAATGGAAGGAAAGACGGAGGCAAGAGAAGATACAGGGAGGATGCGAAGGGAAGGAGAGAAGAAGGCAAAACGAAGGAGAGGAGAAGGGGAAGGAAAGGGAGACGGACGTTGTAAAGAAAGTGAAGAGGAAGCGATAATGAAGGGAAGGTGGAGTCGGATGTGGAGGTCCGTCTTCCTGTTGGTGTCTCCGCTGCTGTCATTCTGGAGGAGAAGAGATGAAACCTCCGCAGAGATGGACAGCAATTGGTCACACTGGGTACACATTCCGTCCGATAGAATTACGTCGCCTATTTGTCCAGCCGCGTTCTGAAGCTGCAGGGTGCTCGAAACTGTCAAAACAATGTCTTATAAGAAAGAAAATATATTCTTAAGGAGGTGAGGGGGAAATGGGTCGGAGGCGACGTGGTGACAAAAGGAAGAGGCAAAGGAAAGGCCGAGCAGGTAACGAAGGGAAGGTACAGACGGAAAGGATGGGGTGGATGGGCGACGATGACGAATGGAAGGAAGAGGCAACGGGGCGGCGGAGGCGGTAAAGAAGGTTACCTGGGGAGGGAAGGCGTTGACGAAGGTAAAGAGAAGGAGGAAGCGATCGGGAGGTGGAGGTTCACAGGAAGCCCAGGGATCGAGGGGATAATGAAGGGAAGGAAGAGGCCAAGTGTAAGCATAACAAAGGAGACGATGAGGCGGAGGGAGCGTTGTCGAAAGTGAGGGGAAGAAGGCGAAGGGAAGGAATCGAAGGGAAGGAGGCTCAAAGGAAGAATAGAACGAGGGGAATGGGTTGGGGGGGGCGCAAATGAAGGGAACGTTGAGATAGAGTGGAGGTGCGGCGGTGGCGAAGTTAAGGAAGAGGCAAAGGGGAGGCGGTAACAAAGATTACGAGAGGGCGAGGAAAAGGAGTTGATCCACGTAACGAAAGGGAAGCGGTAACGAAGGGACGAAGGGGGCGTTGACTAAGGTGAAGGGAAGGAGGCGAAGGGGAGGCGGAGGTGGTGACGAAGGAGACGAGGGACAACGGGAATGCGGTGGCTTCTAGGAGGATTTAAGCGGATGAAGCGATGAAGGAAGGAGGCGGAGGCGTGCACGGAGGCGAAGGCGGAGGTGGGGACGAAGGAGACGAGGAGGCTCCCAAGAGGTGGCGAAGGGGATGAAGCGCTGAAGGTAGGAGGCGGAGGCGTGCGCGAAGGCGAAGGCGGAGGTGGGGACAAAGGAGACGAGGAGGCTCCCAAGAGGTGGCGAAGGGGATAAAGCGATGAAGGAAGGAGGCGGCGGCGGCGGCGGCGGAGGCGGCGTGCGCATCCTCCACGCTCTCGCGGGTGGTCGGCCGCAGGCGCCGGGCGCCGTCCCCGCGGGCGCCCTGCACTGCTTAGTAAAACAGATTGCGCTGCTAAACATTTCTGACATCCCGGAATGCATTAAAACATAATTGCCAATCAGGAAGTGTAACTTAATGAAGACGAGAACCTCCGCTCCGAATCGCCACGTCTGCCAAATACCTCGAAAAGTGGACAGACCACGAAAACTTTGGACGTTTGCCAACGTTTATTTGGTGGCCGTGAAGTCGTTAAAGGAAGCCTAAAATACGTGCGAGTGATACCCGAAGGGTTTAACGATGTTTTTTAGAAAGTGCAGTTCCGTTTTCGGCCACAAACGACATGCCACGCCCCTCAGGGCTCATTCTCGTCACCGACGAGCGACGAGGATGACGAAGTAAAACAGTGCCAGATGCTGGGCGTCCGAGTGCCTGATGGGATGGGAGTGACAGCAGCTAATGTTTCGTCTGTATCGACTGTCAACTTCGTGGAGGTCCGTCTTCCTGTTGGTGTCTCAGCTGCTGTCATTCTGGAGGAGAAGAGAGGAAACCTCCGCAGAGATGGACAGCAATTGGTCACACTGGGTACACATTCCGTCCGATAGAATTACGTCGCCTATTTGTCCAGCCGCGTTCTGAAGCTGCAGGGTGGTCGAAACTTTCAAAACAGTGTCTTATAAGAAAGAAAATATGTTCTTAACAACACAGTCTAAATTCTGCAAATGGGCGGTTCCACTGTTATGCTTGTGTTGTACAAGCTTGTGAAACTGAGTTGAATTTTTCGCCCGTTTGAAAATACATATTATTATTATTATTATTATTATTATTATTATTATTATTATTATTTTATTATTGTCACTAATGATAATAAATGTTAATTACTGATGAATGTAGCGATGTTAGAGATACTGTAGTACTGTCTTCATGAATGCATGCAAATATTATAAAGGCAAAATTTTAATAATATGAAACAATTTTTATGTTTTCGTGCCTGTGTCGGAATACCGTCCTGTCATTTGTCTTGTGATAAGTTTATCGTTTGAATTTTGAGAACTTTATTTTCATCTTTTCAGATAAATATGAAAATATTAATTTAAATTAGGAAACTTATATTATTAAATCAATGCTGAGTATCAATAAGTAATGAACCATTATTAACTATCGGTAAATCTATATCATAGTTATTTGAAAGATATTTATTTCAAAAGAAAGATGTTCGTGTTATCTTATTTCTCTAAGAAATAAGCAAAAAAGATTGACGAATATGTTTCAAAACTTATAGTTTAGTGTTTTAAATTTATATATTTTAATATAAGCGAGAGGTATTTTTTCTCATTAGTGCGCGTTCATTAGAAATGCTTTATAGTCTAAACTTTCTCTTGCAAGCAGTTCAATGGAGATTGACGATATGAAATATCTGTTCTTTGAATTTGGGACCCGGGCCCAAAGAATCGCGACGCATTATTCTGCGTAAAATACCTTCCTTTTTCTTCTTTTACTGAAGAGTTTTCATTTCCCCTTAGGCACAATCTCAGAGACATTTTAAAGCAGCACTCACATTCAAGTTCTCATATTACACCGCTACACACGACCATGACGAGATATTATTTTCCTTTTCACGTTTGATTACCCTCTTGACGAGGGTCATCATTTCGTCTCGAACGTCTTTGTGACGTTTCTCCCGAGTTGCCGACGGGCAAACGAGTGCGTCCAGAGAGTAAACACGTTTAAGACCCACAGCACCTCCGGCGAACTGAGCCATATGGCGGAGTTCATCGCACACAATGGTTGGCATATCGCGAAGCCCCTCCCCCCCGCCCCACCTCCCCGCCGGCAAACGAGCACATTGTGCAGAGGAGAAGCGGTGAGGGGGGAGGACGGCGCGGGGGTGGCACACGCGTCGGCCCGAGCCGCGCGACGTCGCCGCCCGTCCTGGAGAGCGCTGGCGTCACAATGCGCGGATCAAGATGGTTATGGCACACAATGCCCACGCTTATAAGCCGCGAAAACTTCCGCGGGCGAGCGGGCTGTAGGAGAGGACGCGCGTGGGTGCCCCTTGGACGGGAGCTGCGGCGTCTTCGGACTTGTCAATTTCGACGTGGTGGTTGTCAATCCGAAGGGGCGGGTGCGGTCGTGCGCAAGCGATGGCGGGGACGGAGACGGGGGTGGAGCGGCGAGGCTGTGGGAGTGGACGGCGGAAAGCTGTTGGGAGCGAGCGCCGGTTCGAGAGACTGACGTGGTAGAGAATGGAACTGCCTGGAGCTGTGATGGCAGCGACGGTGGAACAAACAGTGGGTTCTGGATGCGGAATTGATCATGAAAGTGTTCACGTTGTTGCTAGATATGAATAGTACATTGTTACATCACAGTAGAATTACTGTCTTAGGTAGATCAAGGTTTCAATTGATGTCACTGCAGTGCCTCTGAGCGGGAGGTCCTAGGGTTCGGGTCCCGACGGTAGCAGAATTTTCAACACTACCTACATAGCTAAGTTAAATTCAGCCGCTGCGGTGCCTGGAGGAGAATTCTAGTGGCCGGCTGCTCTGTTTAGTGGTTTCTATGATCAACATCAGGCAAATGCTGGAACACTACCCTAAGAAACGGGCCACGGACCGCGCGCGATCTTTTCTTCCTCTTCCTTGTCCTATTCTAACCCCTTGCTTACACGCACTCTTGCATACAGTGCACTACCACAGATGCCTGGACATCAGTCGGGAGCTTAAAGTCTGCCCGTCTGGGGCGGTGCCCCGGTGGTGGGAGATACCTTATTGGAGAAAACCCACTAGCCGACGTTTAGGTTGACGTCAGATCTCGCCCACCTGCGGAAAAAGATCTCGCCACGTGCCGCGATAAAAACATAACCCACACTTACGGGACTGATGACAGCAGTTGACGCGCCCGCAATTACTAATCGAACAATCAAATAATAACAGTATAATTACTGGAGATAGATTAAACGTATTCGGGAGTGTCAACTTACAGCAGTGACGTAGAATTTTCGGGTAATGGGGTTAAACGTTAGTAAGGCAATGAAGCTGGTAGACGCTGTGGTAACAATATTTTAAAAAAATGGATGGTGAGTTAAGAGTGAAAGAAAAGTGTCACAGGACACACAAGGGATGAGTTCAGGAATTGAAATTAAGGAGAAATTAACCTAATCGATAAAGAAAAAGTTTCTGGTGGAGGCGGCTTAGCTGAATTTATCTGCAGAGAATTACGAGCGAATTCTCAACTAATAATGTTTTTAGTAGCAACAAAAACAAAACAAACATTCTGTAACGGCTGATAAACACGGTACAGTTTTCGTTCAGATCCCAAACTGGAAGTATAAAAGCTAAAAGTCGCGCATGCACGGTCATTACGTTTTCTGCATGAATTCTGTATGAATCGTCACGAGACGTCGTTAGGGGGTCTACAGGGTAACAACTGAATTGCGCCCTCCAAATACTTTCAATTACAGCATTTCTTTGCGTGTGTGAGGATGATAGATCTTTATTCAGTATTAATTAACCATGATGAGAATCAAGCTGATCAATAGGGAATAATAGAGGTAGTTACTTCAACATCACTTCGCGCAGTCGCACCTTGATACACCCAACCACAAATCGAAATGGCCAATTACCGTCGTGTCTGGTAAACAAATCAGTTAGTGAACGATTCTGCCATTTGTGAAAGCTGTAAGCTTTCCGCATGAAAATGTACGAACATGCCCAAACGTTTTCATCCAGAAATAGTGCAGCCTGGACTGTACGTTTTCTTACGTCCAATCTGCACGAACACTATACCGTGTACATCGGCCGAAGGACTGAATGGATGGTACGGGAAGACAACAGCGACGCAGCAGGCCTCTAGGTCGCCCGGGACGAGTGGCACCCGCAGAGGCAGCAGCCGACGTGTCCGAAGGGAGAAGACGCTGGCGTGGGCGGCAATGACTGAAAGGGAAAAACTGGTTGGGGGCGGTTGAGAGCGAGGGCAGTGTTGCTGGGGCGGGGCGAGGAGGGGCGGGGCGGAGGATCGACAAAAGAAGCCCGGGCGGGCGGCCCTGCGTGTCTGGCGGCACGCTCCGCCGCTCCGTCGCCGCCGCCGCCGCCGCCGCCGCCGCCGTTACCGCTCGTCCGCCCTTGCGTCTGACCCCGAGCAGACTCGACCTGGCGCGACGGACACTGGATATCTCAGGGAAGAGATCCGGTACGCTCATTTGATACTACTGAGAATTTCTTCTCTCCAGAGGTGTACGCTTTCGACTTCTGCGTATGACGTCAGGCGATCCTCTCGGTGCCGTCGCGTTACGCTCTAGTGAATTGTTTCGATGATGAAGGTTCGACGAACCTATTCGGAGTTGGGTTTTGATTACAGAAAACGAAAGAAAAATTGCGTATGTGGAATGCAAGCATTTAATAACATTGTGTCAGTTTACTATATAAAAGTATGAAATATAATATGGACATGTTACGCGTTTCAGGGTTAATACTAAATTAAATATTTTTGTGCATTTTTACTAAAATGTTGAGATATTTAATCTTGAATATTGTCAGGATGTTAACATTTTATTATTTTCAATAATTCAATATTGTTTTAGCAATAGTTTTCATTGTTTCAAATTGATTATAGCCTGAGTATAGATTTGAAGAGTCACAACTTCACATCCAATAAAAATAACTAATGTGTGATTTACGAACAGACTTCAGAATTCTCTTGTTTTTTATGAAGGCGACAAAGAATTCAAATACATTCGACTGAGCACATTGTAAATTTGTTTAGTACGAGTAGATACCTCACTCGTAGTTGGGGTAAGTCACTGAAGTCAAATATTTCTAGCAAAGTATCCATTTTCTGAGAAAAAAGTACTCGAAAAATTTAAACTATAATTGCAACTGGATTTGTAACTTTCTACCACAGCTATTTCTCGTGATCAAAGCGCGGTAATCATGTTGCATTTTTTTCTCCTCTCGAAGTGACTTTCTAATCTGATCCTTCTTCAATGGAGTGCATTTCACATTTGTCATTCATCGTTCTATTTGAAATATGATGTTCTTTCCAAGATGTCTCACTTACTTTCTTATACAGATTGAAATTCCACGGAGTTTCTCCATGCCATTCTCTCTTCATAATGGACTGGGCTTACAGTGATTTGATCCGGATGATAACATTTTCGATACCAATTTGCTTCGATACCCGAGTCTACTCCAATTTGTTCCAAGCAACCAATATAGTTCCCGATTACAATTCGAGTATCCTACCGTTAGATTCCATTCCGATGCCTATCGATCTGCAATTACTTTGATTTGTTCTGACGTGCTCTCGATTCTTCGTGCGTTGTTCGATCAGCTTCCTTCCACGTTCAACAGACGAGATAGTTTCCATCGGTGGCCTCTCCTACAGGATAATTTCACGCACTCTGAAAACAAATTGTAGAAACGATCCAGATACGTAGACTGAAAACCAACAGGAATACATGATTATTATTTATGTCGTTTCATTGAAGTGTATCGATATGTCAAATGGTGTGTGAGTGACTAGTCCGTCTACGAACAAACCACCCTTGATACCTGCGAAGGCTTATATTTTGTCGGTCTTTTGTTTTACCCCCTATCTTTTGTCTCCTGCGCTTTCGTGGTGAATGTCTGATGCACGACAACTGTCGTGGACTCCTCGTGGTTCGTTGTTTCCGCGTCGAGTTGTTACTGTCACTCGCTGGACGTCTCTATCGGTTCATCTTGTATCTGGAATATCTACAGTACGTAAGGAAGACTTCAAAGTGACTGACCAACGGACAAGTGAACGAGCTGTGAACTGGCAGGGGTTACCAAAATCCAATTTGTACATAATAAAATATCCTCCAGTTCATAAAAATATGAGAAAAAACACTACTACACGAAATTTACGTTGGCAGGACTGTGGACGTAACAAACTTGTGATTTTTTTTTTTTTACTTTTCCATAGCAGTATACATCGTGTTCAATCCTTTGTAATTTGATTAAAAAATGAAGTACTTGCATTCTGTTTATTTGAGATGTTAGTTTTAATATTCAGTTTCTTGCTTTCTTCTCCAAAAGATTAAGTATTGGAGTTCTAAAGTTATTACATAATCTAGATTTTTTTAAATTTTAGTTTTGTAAGTAAAAGACGTGAAGAGACAGCCACTTGACCTTGTTTCACACCTATATTTCCGTCTCAGACTCGATTCAAAGCATCGGACCTTCGGGATCAATCAATCAGGCGCTCTTCAGAGACGAATATTGTGGCGTTTAGATGTGACACATTTTCTCCGCCAGATGTCGGGTCCGGTAAACAAAATGCAAACCGTTTGTCGATAACTCATGTAGGTGAAATATTGTCACAGGATTTTAATTTTGCGGGAAATTTATTCAGGGGGCGTTTACATGCTACAAAAGTGGCATAGCCCTATGCGAATTTTTCCCCTAAGCAAATCCACCGTCCACAGCCGGGTTTAATATAAGAATTTGAATATTGGAAGACAATGTGCTAGCCCTTACTTTATATGCGACGGCAGAATATTAAATATTATAAATTGTTGAAATATTGTTATCGTTAGTTCTCTCGCCAAATGAAGATCCCTCATTAATCATACTACATACAAGTATTTTTGTATTTAACCTGTGCTTCCTTCCGAGGCGTGTAATTCGCATTTTTCTGCGTTATACCGAGAATACCTACTCCGCTCTCACCAACTCGTATCTCTACTTAGTTTTGAGTATTTCATTAATTGTTTTTGACTTAGTAATTAATTTCCCTTCACAACGGATGCTTCCATCCAAATATTTATAAGGAGTATAATTTTACTTTATAAATTACTTAGTTATGTTTCTCTATAACATAGTTTAGTTAGAAAAAAATCATTTATATTTCGAAGCATCAGCAACACTGAGTCGGGGTTTGGCGATCCCTTGGCCACGTGCACTTCGTCGTGATTGGCGCAGGAGTCCCGGATCGATATCGCGCCAGTCATTTGTCCGCGTCCGCGTGATGAGCCGCGCAGGGGCTAATGCGGGGGTGTGGGAGGGGGGAGGGGGAGGGGGGCGCAGGTCGGTAGCCGCGACTGATTGGCCGATCGCATCGACACCTCCGAGGGATATTGATGGGCGCACTTCGCACCTGCGTGGCTACTGCCGCCGTGCACATGCCACCGCGCCCCCGCCCCCGCCTGCCGGTGCCGTCATCTCCCGCCTCAAGGCGGAATTTCGTTAGGCGGCCAGGGAAGAGTTAAATGCGGGTACGGGCCATTGGTGATGATTGCTACACAGGAAGAAAATTGTCAAGAAGGTCGGATTTTTTTTCGTGAGACGTGAAGATTTATCATCTGTAATCTTTCTTTTCTTTTGGAATCAGAAGCATTATGAACGTGCGTGAACGATCTGTAAAAATTACGCATGCATTTTATGTTCGAAAAAAAATTGTTCTAATATAATGCACAGAATTCCAGTTAATGTGTTTTCCGTGTCATTATTCATTATTGAGTGCATTAAAAATCTTTGTTTTGCAACATATTGTCAAAATGCATTATCATGCACAATGTATAAGTACATATATATCTACGCATAATAACACAAAATTCAACGTGAAAAGCTAAATTATTTAACAAAATAATTTTCGAAAGCTTTTGGGGCCGTTAACATTTTTGGACCAAAAGTTGCGTTAATAAAACGGAAACCACAAACGAACGACCTTTAAAATAATCGATTTGATAAAGAATAGAGTTGAAATTCAACAGAAAAAGAGGTTAGAGACTTGTTAGATTTTTCTGAAGAAATTAAATGAACAGCAAAATAAACGTTATTATTGTGTTTTAAAATTATAAGTGTTTTTCTTCCATCTGACGAGTACCTTCTGTCTATTCTGTCCTACATAATCTCCGAACGAACGAAATCCGCAAAGAAAGAAAAAAAAGGCGCACCCGATAACTTAAAACCTTGTCAAAGTCAGCGGCGGCCGAAGCGCACCCGTCCCAAAAGGTTCTCCCGGAAGGCGCGGTGCAAAAAGCCGTCCTTGTTCCCTGGCCTCCGCCATCAGCGGGCGGCGCGCGGACGCCCTCAGCGCGGACGGGCTGCGCGTCCTGATCTGGCGCGCAGCATTCTCGCATAATGAATCATCGCGGCCACTGATGACGCCCGGCGACAGGCGACGCGCCAGAAAAAACGCGACCGCCACCGGCGCTTCGCGCGCCGCCGCCGGGCACCGCGCCGCGCCCGGTGCCGGCCTCCTCGCCGGCGGCGCCGCGCACGCCGAGGCAGACACAGCGCCGGCGCGCCGCCCGCACCGCTCACCCAACCTGCGATCCGGCGGCTACCCACCTGCTCCTCGGCCCACCCGCCACATCTCACCACTAGCTTCCGTTTGCCTCTCCCGCTCACCAACCCTCAGTCTGACGGCTAACCGTCTCCCAACCCTCGTCCGACAGCCTACCCGCCCACCCGTCACTTCGTCCACCCAATATCCCTACTCCCACCGCAAGCTCACTCCTCGCCTTCAAGTTTGCCCTCTCCCGCCCACCCGCTCACCACCACCTCGTCTGACGGCCTACCCACCCGCCCCTGCGCCCATCCGCTCGGACCCTCAGCTTACCCACTGCCCATTCTCCCCGCTCCCAAAACAACCATCGTCCCGACAGCCTACCAGCCGCCCCTACGCCCACTCGTCACTACGTCCACCCATCCATACGCCCACCCGCTCAGCTCACCTACTCGCCTTCGCGTTTGCCCTTTTCCGCCCACCGCTCAACCCAACCTCGGACCGCACGGCCTATCCACCCGCCCCTACGCCCAACCGCTCGCACCCCTCAGCTCACCCGCTACCCTTTCTGTTTGCCCACCCGCTCCCCAACCCTCAGACCGATGGTCTACCCACGCGCCCTACGCCCACCGTCACTCACGTCCACCCATCCCTACACCACCGCTCAGCTTACCTACTCGCATTCGTGCTTGCTTCTTCCCGCCCACCCGTCACCCATCTCTCAGCCAGCGGTATTCCCACAGGCCACAACGCCACCGCTCAACTCACACGCCCTCTACACCCAACTGCACACCAGTCCACCCGCTCACCGAACCGTTGATTCGTCTGGCCTACCACCCACTCCTACGCCCGCTCAGCTTATGCACTCTCTTCCCGTTTGCCCCCTGCGCCCGTCCCCTGCCACATCCAGCCGTCGATCTGCGCGCACCCTGCACCTGCCCATACACACACAGGCCCACCTCATCCAAACCTCGGCCCATCGACCTACCCACCCGCCCCTCCGGCCACTCGCTCGCAACGGCAGCATACCCCACTTTCCCAGCCCACTTTCCTTTGTCCACTCGCCCTCCCAACCCTTGGCTCGCCTATCCACTCGCCCCTATTCTCATCCTCTCGCACTCTCAACTCTCCCATTCCCCATTCCGTTTGCCCCTGAGTCCCTGCGTTCACCCAACCCTCAGACCGCCTGCTCACTCGCCTCAAGGTCCACTTGATCGCTCGTTCGGCTTGCCCACTCCCTTTCTGTTTTCCCAACCGCCCACCTGCTCACCTATCCCTCGTCCCATCGGCCAACCCATCCGATCGTATGTCTAGTCGCTCGCACTCGCAGCATTTTCCACTCCCTTTCCCGTTTGCCCACCCGTTCAACCGCCCACGTATTCATCCAACCCTTGACCTGTCAACCTACTGAACTGCCTGATTTCTTACCACTTTCCCACTTGACCATCACTCAGCCCGTCTATCCACCTGCCCGCTTTCGCGTTTGCCCGTCCATCCTTTCACTTTCTGCCCGTCTACTCACTCGCCCCCATCGCCGGTTCCTTCACCCACTCGCACTTAGGTGGGCATCGCTTGCCCACCATCTCACCTAACCTGCCCGTCTACTCCTCCACTCAGTTGTCTGATTACTCATCCACTCGCCCTCTGCTATGACAGTCCGTCCACCCGTCCACTCAACTCTCTGTTAAGCCCACTAGCTTAGTGATCCGAGCATTTGCCCGCTTATTTGCCCCCTCTGCCCCATCAACCCGTCCTCATGTACGCCCACCCAGCAGTTTACTCACTAACCTCCGTAATACATCCTCCACACTCAGAGAAAAAACAAACTTATATACAATTAAGGTTCAATACAATATATGCAGAACCTTTCATGTTTTATTGTGTCTCTTACAAACAATCTTTAGCCCCGCGCCAGGTACTATAATGTTGCTGGAATGTCTTTATGCTCATTGCTATAACGTGCTTAGGTACATACACGAAGATTTATTTGGATTTTTTTCAGTTGCGATTCAGGATGTTCTCTTCTACTGCTTATTAATTCTCGTCTTGCGTTCTGTAACATTGCGTCACGTTAAATTCTCTTTGTGTCTGATACTTTGCAAAAGAGGAGTGTATATTTTTGCATTGAAATATTAATTGCGATCTTTTGTGAGTTGGTGTCATGAGTGATATTGTGCCTTTTGACAATTCTCTCCACTCCATCATCTACCCTCCAAGCACTTTCTAGGCGCCAAGGTGGAAGTTGCGTACACCTTACTTCATTTGAAATGCACTAAAAGGTTTTATTGATAGTTTATTAATGAAGCAATTACAACAATATACCGCGTGTCCGGGGAGGAAACGTCGAAACTTCGTAAATAAGCTCCGGAAACAATTTTGAGCATATTTTTTCTAATAAACTACAGGGATATTCCGAATGGCTACGCCACGATAAGCACTCAAAAGTTGGTATGTAAAAATGCTTTCTAAGCAAAACTTTACATTGTAGAAATATAGAAACTCTTCAGAAAAAAAATTATTTACAAAAGAAATGAATATATTTGTTCAGAAATAACCCAGAGATTAAAAAGAAGTCGAAGTGTGTCAATTGGTTACTTTTCTATTTCTGTGTTAATTTTGATATGTGAACAAATATATTGGTTTAGTTTGAAAATAAAAAAAAAACAATTTAAATGTTTCTGGAGTGTTTCTATGCTTCTGTAATGCAAAATTTTTGCCTAAAAAGCATTTTTTCAAGCCAAATTTTACTTATTGCGTTTTAACCATTCGGAATATCCCAGTAGATTATTAGACAAAATGTGCTTAAAATTGACTTAAAAGCTTATTTGCGAATTTCGTCGTTTCCTCCCCGGCCATCCTGTATATCAGCATAATTTTACTTTTTCTTCTCATTGATTCTTCTTTTGTCTTATGAATTCAACTTACGTTTCTCGCTCCACAAATGTCATATTCATCTTATACTTTGGTGTTATCAATACTGCCGTACTCTCCTTACAGTTTCTTTACCTATCACTACTTTAACACAATTTCCAAATCCCTTCCACCTTCCCACTGTCAGCGACAGGTGGTTCACTTTTCCTCAGCATAATTTTACTTTTTCTTCTCATTGATTCTTCTTTTGTCTTATGAATTCAACTTACGTTTCTCGCTCTACAAATGTCATCTTATACTTTGATGTTATCAATACTGCCGTACTCTCCTTACAGTTTCTTTACCTATCACTACCTTAACACAATTTCCAAATCCCTTCCACCTTCCCACTGTCAGCGACAGGTGGTTCACTCTTCCTCGGCTCGCCCCCTCTCTCCCCCGCTGTCCACCCAAGCCCTCCTTCCGATCGCGTTCGCCCAAAGCGGTCCAACGCAGCCACCAGAAAAAAAGGCAGCCTGTTCGATCGTATCTCGCTTCGCTGCCTCGTTTTCACAGCCCCCGCCAGCCAAATCTCAAGGTCTCACCCGCCCCCGGCCCCTTTTGCACGGCCGGTCCTCGTTCGAAACAGCAATTTTCGACCAGATTGATACTGTGAAATTTATCGTCCGTTAAGTTTATACATGCTCGAACACGAGTGAAATAGTAGCAATTACAGTGATAACCGGCCAACGTACTTGCTATTTCGAGAGAGAAAGATATCCGCGATACTATATCGTAGTCGGTGATGGATGCTTGCGCGACCGTGGAGTGATGATTAACAGTTTTCATGGAGTCGCGGCGCTCATGTGGAAAATCGAGGAGCTCCCCACTTAAATTTCAGCGCAATAAATTCCTATAATTTTTATCGAAATTTATGGCATGCCAGTAACTGAGCACATCGGTCACCCAAATTTGTTGGTTTAACGATTAAAACTAATTTGCCGTCTCCGCTGGACTGCAGTCCTTTACGAGCTGCCGAAAGACCGCGCCATCAGTTTACTCGATTTCTGTCGAAGGTTATAGATTGCGGGGGCTTCCTAATAAGTGCATCGTCCTTGAAGTGAATACCAATATTCGTTAAGAAAGAAGCTCAGTCCAGGTATCTGTCCCCATTTTTCTTTTTTATAAAAATAAAACCAGGTTTGACGATTAGTTGATGAATAATAAGCTTTATAAGCATTTGTGTATGAACCAAATATCCAAGTCGATAACAATAACTGGGTATCTTTTTCATATGACGTGTCATTCGTTTTGCTCAACGGTTCTGACCTAATGTGTTAATTCTACATTTCAAAATTATGTAAGATTTTTTTATATTAAAGATAGTTTCAAGAAAAGTTGAAAATTATTACTTTTTGTTTTTTCAATAATATGGCTGGTGATGTTGATATCTTGTAATAATGAAAGGAAAGGTATTGTCAGGTATCAATATATTGATAAATAACGAAACCATTTCTTTAATTATTTTTGTCCGCTTCTGCTTCAGTGATTATTTTTGGAAAAAGGAGTAGAGTAAAGTGAGATGATGACAAGATATCATTGACTAAAATATTTTGAAGGGTTTTGCAATTTTGAATCATCCAAATCTGGAATCGAAGATTGCTTCGCTTTGTAATATTAACAGTTATATACTTTAATAAAAATATCTGTCTGTCCGCCCTGGACAATTTTTAAAAATATTTCACGTTTTTAATTTTGCTGCAATTACATTATTTTCACGTAATTGTGTAATATTTGCAAATGAAAAAAAGTGAACAATTTTATTATGAAAGTTCAAATTATTAGATAATGCGAAGATTTAAGTTGATTTGACAAAATAAATAGTTATATAACTAAAAGAACAACTGATTTAGTTTTTATTCTATAACACTGAATATTTTTTAAAATTTACGTTATCGGAGGATTTGAAGATTCAATCCCTACTTCAAGGAGTTCCTCGTCTGGTGTGGAAAATGAACACAGGAAGTTCAGCGTACATAAATTGTAGTTTCTGGCAGATCTCCATGGTCTGCTTTTTCTGTTGACTGCAGGGGTAGGAAAAATGTTTTTTTCTTAACAACGAGCAGCTTCGGGCGTCTCTGAAACAATCGACGATCTGTGTTGGTAAAAGGGAACCAGCTGCTTTCACTGGTACTTCCTTCTAAGGAGTGACTTTAATGCTGTTCTCATGTATTTCTAATGAAAGCTTAACCCGATCTGATAATCTTGAGTTAGTTTCAAATGTTTTCTTATTTATTGCTAGCGCAATTATTAATTTTTCCTATTTTAAACTACAACAGAAGTTTCCATTCACTCCAAGTCCTTGCAAGAGTAATTTAAAATAATTGAATTCCATTTTAATTTACTTTCTTTGGATGTCTCCGTAAAATACTTTGATTCTTCTAGTCATCATATTTCGCTCGTGGTATTTCTTTGTATTATTATATTTATTCAATAAAACCATTGTATGTTTTTTGTTTGGATTATTTGAACCTAGTTTTCCATTATGCTTTATGGTTGGGGTAACTAAAGTGTTATTAATTATCAGCAACTCAGTTTCATTAAACAAAGCTGTTTACTCCTTTAATATAGTAATCTTCCACCACGTATTCCATTCTTCTTCTGAGAGATGCATACCATCCATGGAGTTGATACGAACAAGATGGTACGGGGTGGGCGATTTCCGATCTGCGGAAACTCCCCAAAGTGCAATAAGACCCAAGAGGCTATTGGGCGACGTGCCTCGCGTGTTGGGCGGTCCCTCCAAGTCCGCCGCTTCTCGCTCTGCTCCGTCCCGTTCCGGGCCTCCCGTCCCCGCTCCACTTTGCCGCGCTCCATCTCACTCTACACCGCCCCGCCCAGATCCGCCTTGTTCCGCACCTCCCGCCCCCGCATAACTTCGTCCCGCACCACCCCGCTCCAACACTCCGTCTCTATCTCTGCTCAATGTCTCCTCGATCCGTTCCGAACCGACTCTCTCGTCCCCGCTCCACTTTGACACTCTCCGGCCCGTTACGACACTCACATCCCCGCTCCATTTCGCCCTACTCTGACCCGTTCCGACCACCCCTTCTCAGCTCCACTTCGCCCAGCTTCGACCCGTTCCGACCCTCCCTTCCCCGCTCCCCTTCGCCCAGCTCCGATCCGTCTCGGTATCCGAGAATTAATTGCTTGCGTTGTGTAGTCAGAATCCACGTATTGTGTGTCTTTGATACCGAAAAATAAATTGACGAAAAACGTCTATGTGTCTGTCTTTGGTCAACGCTAGAGCCAAAATCTTTTTGTCGATTTTCTCCAAAATTATTTTTTCTTGGTTGATTTAAAAGGATTTGAAGGACCTTTGAGTTTTAAGCAGATATAAGGTGTTGTGGAAGTAATAATTGAGTACACCTACCAATGTTCAGTGTCATTGCTAAATTTATTAACACAGTTCATGATTGGAAATTGAAGGGGGGTGTCGCAGGGGAAAAATAAATGTAGTAAATGAAACTTCATTAATTTTCGGAATATTCACTTATTTTGATTTTGATACTTATTTTACTTGAATACTTACATTAAATTTTAGTGGTATTAGTGAACTATTGACATGTAACACGAGTGAGAATCTGATCTTCTTTATACAAATGCTCGTCAAAATATAGACTAAGAAAGATATTAGTGAAAGAAATTCAAATTATAAGAACATTAACTACATACAGCGGAGAAAAGGTGTTTATGTTGACAAGATTGCAAACATTAAATTATTACTTGTTTCGAGATATTTCTTTATGATAAAATAAACATTTGTAATATTTATACTGCGGGACTAAATGTATGGAACAATGCTACGTGGCATACTGCACCCGATGTTTACCACTTTTTGTTAAAGAGAAACAGGAAAGATCACGGAACTCTTGTCACAGAGAACAGTTAACGTTCTTGACATATCGGTATGCAATGTCATTGCTCTCAATAACAAAGGTGCCTGAAAGACCCGCAGGCACGTTCTCGGACCATTCTTTAAGCGAGTTTCCCAGAATTCCGGGAGCACGTTTGGAGCTTTCAAGCCGCAGCGGAGCTCTCGCCGTGAGACCTGCCAACGGACGCCGAAATTTCAAATAAAATCACAAATAGCCGGGCCCAAAAAAGCCTATTAGCAGCCCGAAGACGTCTAAAATCCGGCATCCAAAAAACCGATATCCGAACTCACGGAAACAATGGTCGAAGCGTCGTTCCTCGCGAGGTTTGCACACAAAAGCGCCGTCCTATTACGCCGTCTTTTCCCGCTGCCTGGCGGTGTCTCCACAAGAGAAGCGGGAAGGCGCGACCCCCATGTTTTATGGATTCCGAAGAATCGGTACAAACTGGCCAATTTCGCCTGGCTAATTCCGCGCAATTTCCGCGATCTCGGCGTCAACCCACACTAGAGCAAGACAGGAGGGAGCGGGAGACGGTGTGCGGCGAGGGCGGGGGTAAGACCAAGTTCCCACGTGGCAAATTCACTCACTTGTTAGCGGGAGCAGAATGGTGGTACAAAAAGCGATGAGGAATCCGCAGATACTCCGGATGCCTTCGCCACTGTTCATCAACCACTCCTCGAGAGTTAATTAGCTTCATGGCAATGCCTATTAAACATCAACGACCTTAAAATCAGTCTCTAGCTTCTTCTAGTCACCTTCTCTGGCTTACAAAGAATGTTGTTAATGAACTGTTAATAATAATTTGTAGGAGTGAATTTTTGAAATAAATCGATAAATAATAAATTTTTGGATGATAAGTAAAATAATAATTAGTCATCAATCACAATTGTTCAATAGGAGCAAAGAAGTGTTCATTTCCATCATTAGTTGTCATTACTGAACTGAATGCCTTCTAAGGTGAATCATATAGTACTCTAGTAGATTTGCGATAGTACGAGTATGTATGTATTTGGTATTTTAGGGCAGATTAATCCTACTTTTGCCAAATAGCGGTGTTCCGAGGCATTTTTTTTATTATTAACCACGTCTAGGGGAAAGAGAGACACGCGGTCCCAAGTTTGCATTCCCTTCACCATATATTTGGAATGCCTAAGTTTTTTCGTCATAAAGCTATAAAAACTGAGACGGTTGTGTTAGAAAGCTACAACTCCATTTTTGTCCCGACCGGAAATTGAGCTGGCGAATTCACCACAGAAAACTAACACGCTGACCATGGGCGAGTTGATATTGCAGTATCAAGGCTCTATCCAATAACTCGCGAGTATACTTTTTCTTCATAACAATTATCATCACCTTTCAAGAGAAACTAATTTTCTACGGACTTCATACCCCACGAACGAGAATAGTGGTGGAATTAATAGAAATGAATAGAAGAACCGTTAGTGGCTGTTTTAAGGTCATGGGCGAAGCCACAGCGCTTCAGATCTTCCCTTCGGGCCCAGACAGAATCGCCCCATTCATCCCGGTACGCTTGGCCTCCGGAGGGGCGATGCGGTGAGATAGCGCGTATCTCCCTGCCACCAGGCGCGCCCCCAACCGCCCCCGCCGCCCTCTAAGACCCTACTCTCGCCTGCGTCGCCTTCATCATTGCTGCTATTTGTATTATTTCCAACGCGCGGAGGAATTGAAAGAAAACTGTGCAGCTTTCGGCCACGTCATTGTTTTTGTTACGTACCCTGGAACTCGAAAAGAAACAACAAAATAATGAATTCGCGATTAAAAAGTACAAATATTTGATTGCCTTATTGGGTCTATGCTGAAGCTGGGCATGAACTTTTTGATAGGAATATTTGTCTACTTTCATTTTGTGAATGGCAAACTTTTTGTTAGGACTGATCATTATGGAGTTTTTCTTCTTCTTCTTCTTCTTCTTCTTCTTCTTCTTCTTCTTCTTCTTCTTCTTCTTCTTCTTTTTCTTTTTCTTCTTTTTCTTCTTTTTCTTTTTCTTCTTTTTCTTTTTCTTTTTCTTCTTTTTCTTCTTCTTCTTCTTCTTTTTCTTCTTTTTCTTCTTACCCTGGAGAGACGAAAGTTTATTTATCTTTAGGTAACATTTGGCTGCTGCCAATTAGGCTTGTGCAGCGTGAAGAAGGGTCCAACTTCAATAAACTAATTAACTTGTACTTATTCTAATTAATCTTCGGTCGATCGCATGATTTAGTGTCACATTGCGTGGCGGTATTTTTGCCGACGATGAACACCCTTCACTTTCTCAATTTTATAGCTTCTCTTGATCGTCAGTCACGATGAATTCATTAAATAATATCAACTAAACCTTTTAGTAGAATAATAAGTTATTGATACAATTTTAATGGTTCTCCAGAGTAGAAATTTCTAGAGATAATCTGCAAAATCAGTCTTCTACTTTGGCTTCATAAAACACTGATGACAAATATGTACAATATAGTAATGGCATAATAAAAACGTAAATTAAAATCTAATGTAGTTGGAAGGTAAAACTCTAATAGGTAAGATTAAAATGATAAAGAGGAGGAGATAGAATGTATTGGTAGCTAAATATGTTATAATAAAACGAGAATAGTAAGTATTAGGGATCTAGATTACTAAAAGCTTCTGAAATCACCTACAAGGTACCAGTAGTGAATAACCAAGTCATTTAATTTACACAATAATTAGCATAAGAGGATTATTATTAAATTTTTAAATACAAAAATGTATGAAAAATATTCTGACATATTCATCACACACGTAAAAAAACTGGAATAGGCGCGATCGCGTGGCGGTGTTCATGCTGCCTAGAGCACATTCTGATGACGTTGTTTATTTTTGCGCGAATTCGGCGCAAATGTGAGTGGGCCTTGGAGAAGATGTTTCCGCTCTCTTGTGTCTCAATAGAAAACTAGAGAATCACTGGCTTCCCGTCTCAAACATCAAACATCAAGGGGCAGCACCGTCTTATTTGCCGGCATTTATACCGCCCGCGCGATCACCAGAAGATTCAAATTAATTAACAATGCGTTAATTAGGCGTTGCTTCGTTTAGAGTTAGGTTTTACAATTTATTTATTTGAGAGTTCTTTGTATTATTCTTTTTTTCTTCTTTTTTCTTTATTTTTCGTCCACACTTTCATTAATTCTTAAGCTAAATTTACTAATACATTTACTCACTCATCCATACATCACTTCGCTGCACTAATTACACAGTACATTTTGATTTATTACGTCACGGCTCCGGCTTCACTCATGAGTCCGTGGCACCGCGACGTCTTCGTTCTCAGGCGGACGCATTTCCGGACCGGCGAGACGCATTTCCGCGTCCCCGCACGGTTTCCGGCTCAACGCTCGATCGCCCTTCGTTACGGGCGGTATTTACCCTGCGCCTGGGCTGGCGCGCGGTGGGGGAGCGATGTTGTCGCGTCGAACTCGGCGGAGTAGGGCACCAGTGATGGTCGCCTACAACGCCCCCGCTGCAGACATAGCTTCATGCAGTTTTATCACGATGCACAGGAAGTAAAAGCTGTGCCGGGGAAATAACACTTCCTCGGCTTATCGAGGCAAAGGAAAGTGCACTGATAAGGCAAATTCAATTCAATTCAATTCACTGATGTTGATCCAAAAGTCCAACGGACATTCCCAAATTGATGTATGTACTTTGGTACAAGAGATCTTTACGAGCTATGGCCTACCAGCAGCGTCCCGGCCTTGCGATCATGGGTGAAGGAGTGCGTTTAGCACATAGTCATCCCTACGCTTGATTTATGGTATATTCAACCTGAGAAGTGAGCTTTCTCATGTAAAAATTGGTTACGAAGCAACAGATACTGGTATATTGCAAGGAAAGGGCACAATTAATATTTGCTCTGATCGGGAATCGAATTCGCGGTTGTGTCGTGGAAAGCGAGCACGCTAACCAACTACCCACCGATGGCTACACTTTTCATGACAAAGGAATACTAGAAATGAAAAAAATACCGTTATCGTTTACAATTGTACCGTTCAACGTCGCGCGTACAATTACCCTTCGTAAATCTACCGCTGAGTTCTCGACTCACCGAGAAGGACGATATAAAACTCAATACAATATGAGAGTTTATTTATCATTCTCTCTGATTTGATGAATGGCTCTGTACTTGCATGCCCACATAAAGTATGTTTTATTTCTTTCTAGAAACGACTCATCAATTTTGTGGCTAACTGTAACTTACTCTGGGAAACACAAAATAAGTGATGTCCGTGAGCTATTTCGAAGCCAAATTGGGATTCTAAATATTCACATCTCAGTGATATCTCTTTGGTAATTGAAATTATTTATGACCATTAACGTGGAAGGGATTTACGATATTGATTTTAAAATTAATGGATATAAAATGCGTTTACATGGTCATGACCGTTCATTTCCATGTGTTCAAAAACTGTAATGCTGGCGTTTGCTTTAATTGATTTTCTTGAAATGTAGGCAAGTAGATTCAGAAAACCAGAAAGTAAAGACAACGGTGTACCACGTGTTTATAAAAATGGAGTGTCTCTCCTGATATGAGATTCAATAATATCAGAGTTAGAACATTTTTTTATTGATTAATACATGGAATCCTTCGTAACTGTGAAATTATATTTTCTTTTAATATATTTACAATCCTTAAATACACGTCCCATGACCAGATAATATTATTTTAAAATATTTGAAATCACATTATTTTAAAATAGGGGATGTGAAATCACTTCCGAGTGCTAGAAAGAAATGTTATTTGAACAGTGAACAGTGAATTTTATTATTCCTGCAAATATCGTGACCTTTTAGGAAAGAAATAGAATTAAATTGAAGGGCTCGGGAAGGTACAAAATAGGTCACACCAACTACAACCCGCATTATTTGTAAATGTCAATCGCTCGAATTTCGTCGAAAGTGCTTTTTTTGTTAAAATGTGTGTCTTCTTCATGTTCATGAAGCGCTTGGAGCATTAAGGTGAGACGCACTTCGGCCAAAATCAACATATTAGCACTTACTTAAACCAGGTATGCATCTAGTGTAGCTTACTGCCCCAAGCCCTTGAATTGTAAAATAGAAGTACAAAACTAATAAATTTGCGAATTAAAATGTGCAAATCTGTTTGTAACATTGCTTCTATTTATTCTGTAAGTTTTATGAACCGAAGTGAAATATTTTGATCTTTTGACGTGTAATTCCTCGCATATTCATATCCTTTTTATTTTTTTCATGCCCATCTAGTCCTTCCGTTAGTGTAGGTTATTAACGTGTCTTAAAGTAAAATGTCTAGTCGTGATTTATTGTAACTAATAAATTAGCGCCATGGACACTTCTATTTCTCGTTGACCATCAAAAACAGATACTTTATTACGTGTAGTTCTTACGAGCTGTTACCAGTTTTTTCGTTGATAATCAACTACTTGTTACCCAACAGCCACTGCATACAAAATCCTCGGTAGCATCGCGTCGCCCAATTACTCCGCTGTATCACTCCATCACCAGCAACTAACTGCTTAACCTCGTCGTCGCCCACGTCTGGTCTCCGGCGCTTCTCCATTTCCGGCTATTAGCGCTCTCTCCGCCATCACTCACGCTTCATCTCGCGCCGCGGCCGCAGTCGAGCCACCTAATCTGGCGACCGCCTCCCCGCCCACATCCGGTGCGGCGGCGGCGGCAGCGGTGGTGGTGGAGGTGCCGAAGCGAGGGTTGTGGTGGGGGTGGGAGTGGGCGCGGATGGTAGAGGGGAAATTACCCTGGCGGTGGCAGTGGCGGTGGCAGTGGCAGTGGCAGTGGCGGTGGCGGTGCGCGCGGCCGGTGGCCGGTGGCGAATGGCCAGATGGCCGATGGCTAGTGCCGGTGTGGTGGCGGTGGCTGGTGGGCAGTGGCGGTGGCAGTGGCGGTTGGCAGTGGCTGTGGCAGTGGTGTGGCAGTGGCTGTGGGCAGTGCTGTGGCAGTGGCTGTGGCAGTGGGCTGTGGCCAGTGGCTAGTGCAGTGGCTGTGGCAGCTGGCCTGTGGCAGTGGCTTGGCAGTGGCCGGTGGCGATGGTGGCGGTTGGCAGTGGCGTGGCATGGCGGTGCAGTGGCTGGTGCAGTGGCGGTGCAGTGGCGGTGGCAGTTGGCGGTGGCAAGTGCTGTGGCAGTGTCGGTGCAGGCGGTTGGCAGTGGCAGGTGGGCAGTTGGCGGTCGGCGTGGCGGTGGCAGTGGCGGTTTGCGGTGGCGGTGCGGGTGGCGGTGCGGTGGCGGTGGGGTGCGGTGGCGGGCCGGTTGGCGGTGGCGGGGGCGGGGGCGGTGCGACGGCAGTGGCGATGGTGATGGCGTGGCGAGATGGGAAGTTCCGTGGCGGGTGTGGTGAGGATGGTACTTGCAGCGGGGATGGAGGTGGGGGTAGGGGAAAATGGGAATGGGCGGTAGTGATGGCGGTGCGGCGGCTGGCCGCGTCGGGGCGTCACGACTAGGGGTGATGGCGGAGAGCGAGAGGTGCGAGGCGGGGGTGGGTGCAAGAAGCGGCGGTGGCGCAAACGAAGGCGGTGGCGGAGGCGACAGCAGTGCGGTAGAGGTTAGTAATCTGTGGCGAGGCGATAGCGGTGCCCAATGGCGGTGACTGACGGAGAGTGGTCGGGAACGGGGTCTCGGTGAGCTGGCGGCGATGGTGGAAGCGGCCCCCCCCCCCCAACCGAGGGTGCAGCTATCGCAGCGGCTGGATCGACGGCGGGCGCCTCCCGCGGTTGCCGTCGGCACTAATCGGGCCGCCCTCCTGCCTCCAATGTTTGTTCCCCCGGCGCATCACAGTGGACAGAATAGAACAATTCTGAGTACGAAGATTATACTCGGTTGTAGAACGTTAGATCTTAAGCGACAGTACTAATCTAATTGGTTTCGCGATGTAGGTGCTCATGACGAAGCTTTGAATGAAGAAATATTTTTATCACACAGCAATATATTGGCCACATAAAAGATTTAGAAGAATATAGACGAAACAAAGAACAGTTTTTTTTTCAGTCCTATCAAGTAGGTACTTGATTAAAGATTGACTTGGTCGACTTTTCGACACGAAGATTCCTTACTTTTGCTGATAGTAAACTATATTCTTTGATGATTTAAAGTTACAGGGAAATTTATTACTCATATGCACATCTGATAATTCTGTAAAATCTCTAAAATTCCAAATTATACTATTCACAAATAATGTTTATTTTTTACACCACCGTACTCTTTGGTAGTTTGTTATGAAACTAATGACTCATTTGTTTACGGAAATATTTTTTCTATTGACGTAACATGATTGAAATGAGCTTATCTTTGACATATGTTAAGACATATGACTTATATGGAGTTACTAAAGGAGAAACAAGTGAAAATCAAGTGTCTCAAACACAAATTGTAGATATTCGCCCACTGTACCCGAGAAGGGAGCACGTTCAACCTATTCCTTCTCTTTTTTCTTAAAAAAAAGAAGGGTGGGAAGGAAGGAAGCAAGGGAGGGGAGGGTGTGGAGGGGGAAGGTCGGGCGTCGTCCCTCGTCGTGATTGATTATCTCGTTTCGGGGGATGAAGAATCGCCGCGTTCCGGCGCCGCGGGGAAGCCCCGGCGCGCGCCCATTGTCCGCCGGAAACGGCTCCGCCACGCCGCGCCACGCACCGCACCTCCCCGCGCCACCACGCCACGCCACGCCGCGCGCCGCGCCTCGTGCCTCAGCAAGCCGGGGAAACGCCAGGCGACGCCAGTGCCACCACAGGCGCCGCGCTTCCGCTTTGGCTCTGCGAATTCTACGCGCGCTTCGCAAAAGGCTCTGACCTTGTTCCCAAATATTACAGAATCCTCATCCCACCACAAGATGATCATGAAGAAAAACCGGGGGATAATTAAAAAAAACACGAGAGGTGGCTCAGGGCCACCCCTCGTTGCCCGTACTTACGTTACCCTCCGCTTTGGCTCTGCGAATTCTACGCGCGCTTCGCCAAAGGCTTTAAGTTGGTTCCCAAACATTACAGAATCCACATTCTACCACAAGATTATCGTGAAGAAAATCCGGGGAATAATTGAAGAAAAAAAACACGAGAGGTAGCTCAGGGCCACCTCTCGTTGCCCTTACTGGAATGTCAGGGTTCGACTTATGTCACTTTAGTGTCTCAGTCTGGCAGGTCCTAGGTACGAGTCCCGACGGAGGTAGGATTTTCGTCACTACCTAGATAGCTAAGGTCCAGTTCAGTCGCTGTCTGGAGGAGAATTCTAGCGGCCGGCTGCTCTGATCTGTGTGATTCCGTGGTTTCTCCTACCAAGGCCAGCCAAATGCCGAAGCAGTACTCTAAACAAACGGGCCACGGACCGCGCGTGATTTTTTTCCTGCCTCATCCTTGTCCCATCCTCAACCTTTACTTTCAGTTTCTCTTTCATGCAATACTCTACTACACATGTCGGGGGCCTAGTTTGTCCCGACTGGGACGGTGCCCCCTTGTGGGAGATACCTGGTTTAGGAAAACACAGTAAGCCGGATCTTGCCATTCAGCGGAGGGAAATATCACCGCCATCTTCTGCGATAAAACATGCGCTAACCTTTCGGGACTAATGACCTTAGCAGTTGACGCTCTCAGAATCACTAGCAATCAATCAATATTTTTCTCATTATTTGTAACTTATGCTATTTTCGAAACTTAAGAGAGTTCATCGAAAATAAGACCTGCACCTGCTTTAAAGTATTCCTAACGGATATGAATGTATTTAGAATAAAATAGATAAGGGTAAATTGCCTACATATTCCTTGTGATGTAATGACTGATAACTGTTGTAATTTTTTCTGTAATTAAACGGAGCAATGGAAACAAATAATGATGATTTCTGAATACATTTCATTCCATTCATTGCACGGTTAGGTAAAAATAACAAGTATAGAAAATAATTTATAACAACAATAATAACCTAAGTTTATATTGCTTTCTAAATAACTTAGGCAACCTTGAACTCAAAATTGATTATTTGGTTTCTGGTTCAAACAAATGAATTCATTGATAGAAAAGTGATGGTGACTAGAATACATTCACTCAGTCTTCAGTGAAATCCGCTATCGTCGTTCCTTTGCATTACTATAAAAATAATTTTAATTTGTATGTTCCCAACGCCACGAGAATGATTCGGTTAATATATAGTGAACATTTAAAAGGTTGTCTTAAAATGTCAATCATTTCAAAATACATAAATTAAATAATAATTACATATTTTTGATTCGAAATTAAAATTTCTACTTTTTTCAGACCACTGCTTTTTCGCATGCCGATCAATATAAAATGTTTAACTACCGACAGTTTCTCTGGTCTTTAGAAAAACAAACAATTATTAGAAATTTTCTGATTTTCAGGGTACTTTTTAACAACTCACCGAAGAAAAACTGTGTTGAAGAATAAGATACCGACATCAGTAAATAATTATATTTCTGTAGCACATGATTTAACATGAACATACTATAGTTGTGGTTCACATTAAATCTTTTCCTTATTTGTCATCCAATAATCTGAGTTTTGTTGGATTAATTTTACCACATTATGTGAGTGGAAGGCCTGTCCCTAAGAACATGAGCTCAGAGCAGAAAATATTTTTAAAAATACATTTTTTTGAGTAATTGTGATTAAAGAATAGAAGAAACAGACATAAGTTTTCCTTTATCAAAGATTGAAAAACGCCCTAGTGTTTAACTTAAAAACCGGACAAACTGCATCCATTACACGCAGGTATCAAAAACATTCCTAATGTATTTGTGAGCATCTAGAAAAAGGAACACAATTTTAAATTCTAAGATTTTTTTCCACTTCAACACATACAGCGTCGTGTCGAAAACATCCCTCTTCTCTGCTATTTCCGGTGAGGCTTTCGGTATAAGGGACCACGGGCATGGCCGCTATTAACAACAGAAAGCAGCAGCTACACAAGTTAAGGGAAACGACCTGTTGTCCCCTAAAGATCATTTGTCATGGCTCACGGAAACCGTGCAGCGACTCTTTCTTAAGCAACACCGGAAGGAGGGCGCATGCCCCCAAACACACGTTTTCTCGGTTTCTAACTAAAAAACGTGGAGTTGCTACCGGTTGGCCATTTTTATGTTCGTATCACAGACATTTTACATTCGCGATGACTGTTTTTATATTCGTACTAGTTTCCAGCTAAAATAAACCGATGCAACTGTTCCCACTGTATAGCCAATGACCAGGGGGTTCTAGGGTTTGAATGCCGACGCTGTCAGTGTTTCGAATCTAACTAAATAGCTAGGTCAAATTGAAAGGGTGAAAACCAGAATGGTGTAAGTGATATTTTATAAATTCTGAGAAAAACGTGTTTATTTTAGACATTTCAGTGCAAATGTAATTTTGTGGTGTTAATGAACAATTAAAATGTCGTGGTTTTAATGATGACACAAAGTACCACAACTCTATAGTGATATTGAATTAAAAAAAAAACAGTTTTATCACAATGTACAAAATGACACTCACGCCGTTCTGTTTTCCACCCATTCAATTCAACCTCTGGTGGAGAATTCTAGCAATAGTCTGCTCGGATTGATATTTCTTTAAATTCTCCAATCAGCACCGGTCGAATGGCTAGAAGAGAATACCTCACCAAACAGGCCCCAAGCCGTGTGCGATCTTTCCTTCCTCATTCTCGCCCCTTTTATCTCCTTACACTCACACACACATACACACATGTACTACACCACCAAATATGTCGAGACACGTGTCGAGAGCTAGCTTGTTCTGGTTATGGAGGTGCTACGCTGACGGAGATACTGAAGAACGAAAATCTCACAGTCCGACATGTAGGTCGGTACAGGATATCACGTTCCAGATGGGGAGAAACACTGCCACCTCTGCAAACAGTCAAATGACTCGGACTCGTGGAACAGGAGTTTGCGAAGGTACTGTGGCGTCATATCTGTCGCCAGTACAAACGTACTATATCAGCCACGTGGGCAGCGCTGGCGGAAGAGACGCTGGGCTGCAAAAAGGCTAGGGAGCAGGGGAGGGGGGGGGGTTCGTGGGTGGCCACGGGGAGACCCCGGACCCGGCGGAAACGCGTCGGCGGACACTGCGGGTGACGCAGTTCCGTCGGCCTGCCCAGAAGGTATATAAGCGGATCCCGACCTAGCTCGATCTTCTGTTTTCATCTGATTCTTGGGCGCGTCGGTAAGGCGTCGTGTGGGTTGTGCGCGGCGTTGCATTGTAATGCATAGGCGACCGAGGCGGGGAACCGAAGCCGGCGTGCTACGTCGTGACGGTAGGTGCGGCATACTCGCTGGTATGCTCGCGTAAGGTACTGGTGCATCACACCGAACATGGTAATTAATTATCGGGCCAGCGGTGGTGGTAACCAGGGAAAGTTCTTTCTTGTAACGGTCAATTTATTTGTAAATATTGTATATAGTATTATGGTGTCGGAGTATTTTATTTCTAATAAATACTAAATATTTACAAGCCGTTCACGTCTGTAATTTATTGCCCCGGCAGGACGCCACAGTACGTCCAAGTACGTGGACACTAAAGTTGTGAGGTCGAAACCCACGTGGAGCATTAATTCTTTCAGTTGTGCATGTGGCGTGCGGCTTGGCCTGAAAGACAACTGTGTGCAATCTGTGTGAGTAGTTGAGGAACTTGATCCCTACACTTAGAACAATTTTAATTTCCTTTTTAGTTTCAAATATTAAATTATAATTAAATTTCAGACATTTTCCCTTCTATGTTTGCCTATGATGAACTATAAATGAGGTAAAATATATTTAGGAAATTTACTCACTTAATCTCGTGTTACGAAATATCTGCACACATCACATTAAAATTCAAAGATTGACACATGCAAAATAGTTACAATTTACCTAAAATCAATATCTATCGTTAAGTCAAAATATTTTTGGACATTTGTTTCGGCGAAACATTTCCCTTCGTGGTCGAGTGGTTGGTGACGCGACGTAGGCCGCGGAAGTCGGTGACAGAGGGCTTCCGGCGGTGCCATTCTGCTGCTTTCGCCACGGAGCTCGCGGCGGCATTGTGTCCTTATCCCCCCCAGCGCCGCTCCCATTTGGAGCTTCGGCGCGTACAGTTTGTCAGTATGCAAATGGATACACCACCACAAATCGCTTTGTTTCGTGCAGGTTTTGTCTGTAGCGAACGTACATTTGCATCTGCTAGTATACAAAACGTTACGTAATTATGAACTGCACTCGTATACGTACGTATACAGGATGAATTATTTTGGTAATAAAATAAAGGTGCCAAGGTGCCAACGTATTTTCCTCGGGTAGATAAACAAATTTTTCGTACGGAATTTTACTGAGAAACGCTGTTTTTCTGTATAGCTGTACACCGGTGATTTCTTCTCTTTGAAAGTTGTGATTATAGCTAATCTAATGAGAGACCTAGAGATTTTTGAATAATGCCGAGGTAAGATGGAATAATTAATTTTTTTCGGGCAAAAACAAAGAAAAAAGAAAATTTGTGAATTGACGGGATTGTGTTGCAAATTACGACAGCCCTGAATTGCGCGTGACACTGTGATCGTGCTCGATTTTCAGCCATCAGGAATTTAGCTCGCCAGACTGTCGTTGGAATTGCTGTGCACTCGCTCTTCACAAATGACGCTAGTGACCCCTCGAGTCTACAACAGTACACCGAGTGTTGGAAATGCACTTGAAGCTGCGGTGATATTGAAAAAATTTAAAAACAAACTATTTAGAGTGTTTGAACTGTTAGATTAAATTAAAGACTTCATAAAACATTAATTCTATATGAAAACCAATCCTAAGAGTTTTTATAGCCCTAAAAAGGGAGATACCTGTTTGAGGAAAACCTCACAAGCCATCTTGCGAGAAAAAATATATGCACTATACTTACAGGATTGATTGCATTAGGAGTTAACGCGCCCGGAATCACTAATCAATCAGTGAATTAGAAAGTGTGCAATTGGGGGCTCTCCTTTAACAAGTCCAATCATGTGTTCCCTTCTGCTGCTGGTTTTCGCCGTGCCGTAAGCGCGGAGTGACGGACGCGCGACGTTGCAGGCTCTCGGCGTTCCAGGCGCATGCCGCGGCCGCAGCTCACAGTAATAGTCTACACCGGATGGAGAGATAAAGCCAAAGACTGCCCGTAAACTCTAAAATATGAATACGGGGAACGCATTTCGTGAATCACCTCGAGATGATGCTCCGATACGCCGCTGTTTATGGCGTGGCGCTCGCCGCCCGCCATCACTTGTCTTCCACGCCCCTCCCCCTCCTCCTCCTCCTCCTCCTCCTCCTCCCTTTTCCACTACTTGTGGCTCTCGTCGGGTGGAAGCTCGCGGCTTCATGGGGCGGCAGAGGTTTGCCAGTTTTAAATTGAAGACGGGCCGGAGATAGTGGTGGTATTTATGAGGTGCGGGTCATAACGCGCTGCTTTCAGGAATGTGCGTACTCACTTTTTGGTCTAATAAAAACTTAATCCAAAATTACTTGACCAACACACTTAAGCGTAGCGCACTTAGTTTATAGCATTTTTATTAATATTTTTAACCGTATTTTTCTGTCCTTAGAAAATTGGTCTAATATATCAATTGTCCGATCGTGTTGGAATAACATTTCAATGAAGTAAGTCCTTAGCATTTTCATCCCAAAGTAAATTTCGTTCTGACAGTTTTTACTAGGAAAAAATGGTACAATATATACTGTTCGATTTTGATGGAGTGTATCAGGGCATGCTGCACATTGTAGACAGACAGGAGAGTAATATAATATACAAAAAATGGACAATATGTTACAAGGGAATTTCCTACATTGAAATTTTAAAAATTATTAGTAAAGTATTAGTATGGCTACTGTTATCTTTTAACAAGAAAATGACAAGGAAATATTGCCAATAAAAAAATCGATCTACTTGTAATGCACGTTGCGTTAGAAATGTAATTACAAAAAAAAATCATATATAAAATTAATCTTGCTGGAATATTTACTCACCGCGATGAATTTGTAACAAAAGGAGTTAATCAAAGAATAAAAAAGACCACTAGGAGATCACTAAATCAAGCTCTAGATGCAATCATTAGATTGTCTAACTATTAGATCCGTTTTGGATCAATATAATTATATTGACTGTCCATTTTCTTTAGTCTATTAATTAATATAATAATGTATCGTAATTAATCTATGTACATATTTTATTGCAAGAAATTCATAGCGACACATTTTATAATTTCATGTGGATCCACGCACCATCCACAATTATTAGGCAGCACTTAAAAAATATATAGTTAACATATGAATAAACCATGAAACAAAGATTCCTTATCACACAAGAGTACTTCACACACAAAATTAATTCATAACTTAAAACATCTTTGCACTAATGTATACAAATGTATTGAATAATACACTCTTCTAAATATGAAATTCGCGTAGAATGAACAAACAATTCTATTTAATATTCATACAACAGGAATAATCCATCCATTTTGACTTTTAAAATTGTCCCATATAATTTTTGAAAAATGAATGTCAAGGGTATTTAATTTTTAAGGTCATATAATTTCTTCAATTGTCAAATATTTTACAAAGCCATAACAAATTATCATCATCAAACCACATTCTCCCCATTCTAGTTCAACAATTTTAAATCTATTCAAACTATAAAAACGATAATTAATTTGACTCAATATGTCAATAACTTCAATTTCTTTTCTAGATAATTTAAAAGTTTTATTTTTTTATGATGATCTACAATAATACGAATATTACTTTCACAGAGTCTACGGTTTTCAAAAATGCCTTTTTTTAATGGGTCCATCGCGGTTTATAGCAACATCAGGTACCACGATATCAAATGGATAAGATATTATCGTCTTTTATACCCTATTTAGATTTTCTCTATTTGAATTATCCTTTCAATTAATTCAAGCGTTGGCAGGAATCCAAACAAAATAAATTTTGAAATTAGAATTGCAAGTTGGCATAATATCTTGATTTCTGACATGATATACGATTGATTTGTAATTTCACTTCTATTAGGCAGATTAACTTAGACACTCATCGAGTCAGAAAATATGATCTTGTGAGGGTTGTAATCAAGCCGTTAATGGAGCTAAATAGTTGGAGGGGTGAGTTATCATGCTTCGACATTCCTTGTTTTAATCACGGAGGTCCAATCGTAACTGCTACGATTATAACTGAGTATATAGATCGATAAAATAATAGAATATATAATATATTATAACAATAAGTAGCTGAACCCCTATGATCACATCGCACAAAAAATAACTAGAAAAGTTACAATATAAAAGTACAACGTATGCATTATAATGAGAATCTAAAACCTCAAAATATTGTTTCAATTTTGTCATGTCAGTACTTATTTAAGAGTAATTAAATGATAACGAGGGAGGTTTAAAAATTTGGGAACTATCACATTTCACTGTGAACTTAGATTTAAACACGTTTCTGAAAATGTAATTGAAATGTTTTATTTTTACAAATGTATTTCACCAATGCTATAGCACTGACATCTGATATCCACCTTTACTTAAAAGCGCAATGCATCACATAATTATATACAAAGATTTAAAGGGACACATATGTCAAACTGTTTCTGGAAATTAGATTTATATACACTCCATAGTATTTTCATTCAAAAACACTGAATTTTGGAACTCACAAAGATCTCTAAACACCCTTCGCTAACTATATCCCCACGGAATGTCGATAGATCGATAGCAATTCGCCCAACACAAAGACCAAGAACAACTGCAATCCAACTTGATTATGCAATTGGTCTTCAGTGCGATGTTCCAACAAATAAAGGCAGTTTAGTGTCCATTCTATTAATTTTAACATTATTAAAATTTAGTAGTAATGACATATTTAGGATTCACTCCTATTCATGGAAACAACATAAAGAAGAGAAAAATCAGGGAGAATTCTGTATTAAAAGAAAATATTTAGATTTAAGTTTTTTAATCGTAAAGAATAAAATTACAATAGTTTATTCTTTAATTGCCCTACTGAAGAGTAGGAGGCCTTTGCCCTATTGTAACGTCGTGTGTAGGGATCTACACCACAAGGAAACAGACACGAGTGAGTATATACAAGTTTTATTTACACACTGTACATATTTACATCCCTCACTCTAAGGCGGTTTGCCAGAGCTACCACTGCAGCCCTCCTCTCCCTACGTCCCTCCCCAGCCTGCAAGGCCGCGTCGCAGATAGGCACCTGGTGTGCCCCGGCAGATTGACGATCTGCCCGAATGTGTTTGAAGAACACATCACCCTGTCCGAACTCGTCGAACACCCACGTGCCCTCGGCACTCCGCACCAGCCTGGGCGGACAAAGTTTTTGTGGTCTAGCCACGAGGAAACCAAAATCGTTACCCACCCGCGCCGTCTCGCCACGGCGTCTTTATAGGTCCAGGTCACCTGACCTCCTACGTCACTACTCCCCACCCCCGCGCGGTGGAAAGCCTTTCCCTGGCGCTGCCTGGCCCGCGGACCATTTCCTGTCGGGAAAGTCCCGTCTTTGTTTGGGCGTCTATCTTTAGATCCCCCAGCCCTCTACCTTGCACTCGGCTGCTGCCAAGCCGTGACGCTACACTATATGGAATGTTACACGAGATATTATTACTATTACTTACTTTTCATTTAAAGCAAATATCACTTAAAGCACAGAAGTTTGGTCGAGTAAAAAGCTTTTCGTTCTAAACAAAAAATGTAATTGTATATTAAATACACTGATAATTATTAGTGATTATTAGGATTTCCAATCGTCTTCTTGCGTCGATCTTTTTAAAAGAATGGTTTGCTTATTCACTTCTTTTTTCTGTAACTGTTAGCATATAATACAATTTAACGCCTTTAATTGCAAAAATATAACTTAAAGATAATAATTTAACAAAGAATATGAACGAAAGTTTTGAAATAACTGGTGTATTAGAATATTGGTTTATTGGTGATTTTTCGTTGGTGGCATTCCAAATAACTAGAGGTGTCTTTCACAACAATATTATTTATTGAAAGAGCGGCTTTCAATGGCTTAGCTATCGTCGTCGGTTACCGGACAATAATCACATAAAATATTAAAATATGGGATAATGGATTATTAATAGAAGATTGATTGAGAATTTGGTAATATACACTGTGTGATCAGAAGTATCCGGACACGTCCAAAATGGTGTTGTGGTGTGGTCGTTTTTTTCATGGAGGGGGTTTGTACCCCTTGTTGTTTTGTGTGCTTCATATACAAAAACAATTAATTACCAATGTTAATATTTTTATAATCAATAGGACCTCGATCTTCATTGTATCAATCAGCATATTCGACTATTGTCACCAAGTTTACCCCTTGATCACCATTAACCTTTCCCAGGAGGTCGTTACCAACCTTGTTTGTAACACTTGGTTAAAGTAAAGAAAATATTTTACAAGCATGAATTCGTAAAAATAAAGTAGTTTGTGAATTAATAAATCAGTTTTGTTGAAATGAATCAATGAAAATGCTTAAAAGCATGTATTTCTGATTATGGTAACCGTTGAACTCACCTTGTGCGCTTATAAAAGTCTCCACTACTTCGACGGCGCTAGCGTCTTTATCCTATCGTCTTTCTGGTCGATACGAGGGTCGATGCGATCTCTGTGAGGCACAGTACGCTCTCATTTATCGTCGCGCCGCCGCCAGAAACAGGTGTTGAAGTTCAGAGCCAACGGCAAGTCAGAGAGGTCGAGTTCGGAACCAGGAAGGGGGTACTGTTCTGCTGGCAAAAGCAAAGCGCTCACTTTAGAAATAAAAAAACAACAAGTAATATATTTTTGAGAAATGTTTCAAAGGTATTAAGTGAAATAACATAGCTCCAAGCTCGATAATGTAACCGTTATTTCTATTTCAGCTCTCGCTCCGAGATTTATGCTCGACTCCCCCGCGACTTCGATGGAGAATCCAATGGTTGCAACAACGAATAAATTCTGAAGCAAACGTGAGTAAACATTCTGTATAAAACGGTTGGTTAATTTCGGGCTTACGGTGCACCTCAGTCCCGACTGCCTTCGTTGTCACGGCCTCCTTAATATTACTGTATGTATCGTTCACTTCTGATTCTTGGGACGTGAAAGATAGAAATGATTCATCACGTGCGTGGTACATTTAAACACTAGGTTTACACGTAAATCGGAAGTTGGCGATGTCTTGTTCACGCGCGCGGAATTGCGACGCTTTGCAACGCGTGTCTAAGTCTCTGACCTTCGGCTCTCACGTTAATATAAAACATACTTGAGTCTATCCAACACATAATTACCAATGCATTTTATGCAAATACTCACCTTAAAAATCATTTGGCGGGTATATGTATGTGTTCCGATCATTTAAATGTTTCTCAAAATTATATAAACGATTCGTTTCTTGTGAACGATAAAATTCCTTGGCACTGATTGGAAAAGAAGCTCATCTCACGTCAAGGCAAACGTCGAGGAAGCCTGGTTTAAGGTGCCCCGTAAAGTCGGGAACAGCCAAAGGGTTTGTGAGGGACAATAATTTACATATGTAAGTTACCAATGTTAATTCAAGGAAATCAAAGATTTCAATGAGTATTTAAACATTACTAAAGGTTCCTTTACTGAGATTGCGCACCTCTTTCTTTATAAAAGGGTCTGTGAGGGACAATCATTTTTATGAGAGAGCTTGCAACATTAGTGCAAGACAATCTAAGATTTTAATGAGTATTGCAATGCACATTGTATTTAAACATTACAATAAGGAAAGATTCCTTTATTGAGGTTGTGTTCTTCTTTCTGTGAAAAATTGTTTGTTTTCTTTATTTTCAGAAATGATATTATTGTTCAATTATTGTTTGTGCTGTGATTTTTCGGCAGTTCGATTTATTTGTCAATATCAATTGTTATAATGTGGAATCTTACTGAATCATTATATCAGTTCAATGGGGGAATTAATGTATTTCTGTTAAGTATGGCCTACAAAGATTTCCCGATCCCATATCCAAAAGGTTGTAATACTGAGATAATATAAACCAATATAAGAATCCATCAAATTCACAAGAAACGTTTGAGGATGTAAGCCTGTTCGCAATAATATTCAGACACATAACTGTAATGCGTTTGCTGTCAAGATAGTAGTAAAAGTTTGTCCTTGCCAGAATTTATAAGATACCCTTGCAGTCTGATGTATTGATACGAGGTTGTTTCTGGTGCTTGTGGCAACAGTTTCATGAAGTGCGGCATACGTCATCCGATGTTTCTAGAGGTCTTAGTGGAGAAACGGCAATTGACGACCATATATATTCACGTTCACCACATAATGGTAAATACAATTATTCTCCAATTAATATTAGTCTTGTCAATGCCACTGTTCGCAGTCTTTTAGAACATTTTTTTATTAGAGTTACCGCGTGTCACAGCAAATTTCAGGAGAGCGAAGTGCAAAGTTAGCAAAATGTGCACATACAATTAGTGAAGGACTTGATACAGCGATGAGATGGTACCACTGACAGTTCGATAAACGATGAATCGTAAAAGTATTTAACGCGTGGCCGTCAATGGATTTTTTGAGCTAAAAACGATTACCACAAGACACAACTATAACTAGTTATCAGAAAAACTACTAAATCATCATTTAAAACTAGTTTAATGGTAATTAACTGCGCAACAATTAATTTAATTGCTCTTCAAATATTAAGTAATTAATAATGATATTAATTTATTGATGGGTTTGAGCAATTATAATTTTACGTTACAGTTTGAAATAATGCGAGAAAATATATAGCATCACTTGTTAACATTGAACGCGACTATTCCACTCGGGCAATTAATACCAATAGTGTTTAAAACCACACACAAAATGCCTCAATTAAAGCGGTGTATCTCAAAAAGTTTATCGCTTTTTCTATCTGATTTTTCTTACCACTTATACCTTCTGGCCAATAAACAGAGTATGTACTATAACATAATCCCTCTGATTTTTAACATACGTTCCAGTTATTTCCAATATTTGGTGCATTTTGGAACTTTCTTGAACATAATTTAAATCGCAGAATAGTCCAATTAAATATCACTCGGGCTTTGGAAATTCCCTGATAAATTCCCTTCGCTTCGCGAGTCGGGAATTTATCCACAATTTACAAAGCACTCGTGGTATTACCTATGATAAATTTTTCAAGTGGGATTTTGGAAGCGCAGGAGTCACTGAATTAGGTGGATGAAAAGCGCTTCTCAATTGTTATCCTTCATCTTGAAGTTGCCAAATGTTGTGGGAGGCGCCGGCCATTCATTAGCATACACACTCCAGCTCTTCTTAAATACCGACGAATGGAGAAGGCGGGGCGGGCGACGCCGGCTGGCAGAGCGGTTCGGAGAAAGAAGCGGGCGTTTTTTTAAATAGATGATTGTAATAAATAAACGCATGGGCAACGCCGAGCAATCGGCTAGTGCGTGAATAAATGCAGGTCGTTTGTTTTATTACCTTCAATAGAATAAAGATATGAGTGGTTCGCAACCATAACAGACTAAGTCCACTTTATACGAAAATTGTTACATTGTGAATGAGTGGTCAAAACATCATGTTCTTTCCCTGTCGTAGTGAATCAAGTTCTTTGTTTTCATA
This sequence comes from Gryllus bimaculatus, assembly GCA_017312745.1. Classification (NCBI taxonomy): domain Eukaryota; kingdom Metazoa; phylum Arthropoda; class Insecta; order Orthoptera; family Gryllidae; genus Gryllus; species Gryllus bimaculatus. Next base: position 10,598,352 of record BOPP01000031.1, read on the forward strand.
CTTGCGCAGAGCGTTTATTTTTATTATATTACTTCACCGGAATTGATTTCATGTTGCAAACTGTGAAGCTCAATTTCGCAAAGTCATGCCAAATGGATTTCGTCGATTTTAGTTACGAACCTCTGATATACTTCTTGGGCTGCAATAGTAGCATACTTGAAAAATATGAATTTTCAGTTAATGCAATTTCCAGAATTGCATATTGGTTACCGTTCCAGTGTACCTTCCTTCCTAACTACACCCCGCCAGCAAATGTCAGAAGTGGGAATGAAAGAATGCAGAATTTCAATACAAGGTGCAAACTTCACACTCATTTAACTCAACACTTACACTTTTCAGTTCTATCACTATTGCAGCCCATGAACAAAATGTTGTTTACATGGTTCCCTTCTGCAGCACGCACATGTTCCCATCCCTACGCGTGCCTTTCTCTGCCTTTCGATCCAGCGCGCGCCATCCCCCTTTCCACGAACCAGATGGCTGGTCCACCTCTCGGGGGAGGAGGGGAGGGCAATCACTTGCGCGTGCCCCCCCCCGCTCACGTGGGCCCCACCCC
>BOPP01000031.1:10598993-10616994 GCA_017312745.1 Gryllus bimaculatus
CGGGTGTACGCAGGGCTGCGGGTGGGTGGTGGCGCAGGTGAGCGAGTCCGTAAAGAAGACCTGGATTCTTCTAGGAAAAGAGGACGACGACGGAGCGACTGAAGTAAAATGATGGGCACTGCTGCGCAGGAGAAAGAAGGAGCGCTGATTGATGAGAGAAGCATAAAGTCAAAAGCAATCATTAGTCGATAGAACTCTAAGCAGTAGTGAAGTAGATGAAAGTCAGGTGGAAAAATGTAGTATTTTAAAATCGTTGTTTTATAACGGCATACTAGACGCACAGAGGGAAGATTGAACAGTATTATTATACCTTTCTTCCATCCTCTTAAGGATGAAAATCTTGACAGAAGAGGTGTAGGGACATATTATATCGATTCGAAGAAGTTAAAACTCCAAGAAGTAATTGTAATACAACGTTAATTTTAATATTTTAACTAGTCATTATTTAGAAAAAAAATGAAAATTAGATGGGGAAATAATTAGGACGAGATTAAAAATAAGTATTACCTGAAAATGTTTCAACGGAAAGAGAAAGTGAACAACCAAATAGTGAAAAGAGGACAAATGCTATGTACGTCATTCCCTTATTATCCATTATCATTCTCGTATCTCTTTTCATATCACCTTCGTTGTTGTCCTGGGGAGGCACGCTTATGTACTGGTGCCGGGCGGAACGGCGGGGCGCGTGGCGGCAAGAGAAAGGAGTCTGGTCTCGCCCGGGAGGGAACAGGCGGCTGGCTGGCTGGCGCCCGTGATGGATGCCCTCACCGCGGAGCGCGAAGCCGCCTGCCGCCCGGGGAGAAAGCGCGCACCGCCCACGCTAACGCTTGCACCACGCCTCGCCTGGTCACAATACGCCACGCCACCAGGGCCACGCCATCAGGGCTACGTCATCAGGGCCATGCCACCAGGGTCACGCCACCAGGGTCACGCCTCTTGGGCCACGCCACTAGGGCCACGCCCCTAGGGCCACGCCCCTAGGGCCACGCCCCTAGGGCCACGCCCCTAGGGCCACGCCCCTAGGGCAACGCCCCTAGGGCAACGCCCCTAGGGTCGCGCCACTAGGGTCGCGCCACTAGGGCCACGTCACTAGGGCCACGTCACTAGGGCCACGTCACTAGGGCCACGTCACTAGGGCCACGCCACTAGGGCCACGCCACATCGCCAAAAGCAGGCTATCAAGCTTCATGCCACGCCGACAGCTCTACGCCGCATCTCATTACGATGCACTACACCTCGCCATCAGCTCCAATGCAGGATTTCAAACTTCACGTGTTGCCGACAGCTCCACGTCGCATCACACACGCTGTGCCACGCCTTGCCATCAGATCCATACGAGGCTTTAAAGCTTGACGCCTCGCCGTCAGCCCCAAGCCACATCGTACCAGGCCACTCCAAGCCGGCGCCAGGCATCGCCATTAGTTCCAACCCACGTAACCAGCATTTCGCCACGCCATCAGCTCCACGGCCTTCCCAAAACCTCATGCCACGCCGTCAGCTCCAAACGACATAGCACCAGGCCCCTCCACGCCTCGCCATTAGCCACATGACACATCACTAGCTCCACGCCTAGCTCTCATGTACTGGACAGGTCACCAGCCCCACGCTCCGCCTTACAACGTCACCAGCCCTATGCCACCAGCGCCACGCCACAGCGCCCCACGCTGCGCCGCGCCTCACCAACAGCTCCGAGACAGATCTCAAGCTTCTCTCCACGCCATCGACTCCAAGCCACATCGCATCACGCCACTCGACGCCAGCGCCATGCTTCGCCATTAGCCCCATGACACATCACTAGCAATAGCTTCCAGCTACTAGCTTCGCGCCACGTAACTAGCATTTCGCCACACCTTGCCATGCCACGCCACGTCGCACCGTTCCAGGCCACGACACCAGCGACAAAGCCTGATTATCAGGTACTCGCCATGCCTCGCCACGCGACCGGTTCCACGTCTTCCTCCTACCAGAGCCACGCGACACGACGCCACTAGCTCTTCGCTACGCAACCAACATCACGACACGTCGCGGCACGCCACGCCACGCCACGCCACGCCACGCCACGCCACGCGGCGTACAGCTTCGCCACTCTACAGTCTTATCCGCAATGCGGCTCGCTACGCTGCCAGCTCCACGCAGCAGTCCACGTGCCAGTCCATGCCTCGAGCGCCATTCCACACCATCAGTTCAACACCACTGAACTTCTCGTTGTTTGCGGTTATTTAATTACATTTCATTCACCGCAATACGTCATTTACACTTTGAGCATATATTTTGTTCCATGCCTCGCCGAAACCTCAACTCAATGCCACCAGCGACACGCATTTCCCAGGAACGTAAAGCTACACCACTCTATTCGCTTAGCGACAGGCCGCACTCGTACCACCAATTCAAGGACAGAAAACTAATTGGGTAACATGCCACAATTTTTAGGCAAGGCGTTTCGGAAATAATAAACTAATTAGAAATCAAAAAAACTTGAATTTAGTTGAATGACATTTTAAGAATCCAAAATATTTGGACATCAAGAAAAGATTTTTAAGTGGCGTTTCTTGCATAGTTTCATTCTCGGCATAGTTTTAAACCAGAGCTGGGAAGCAAATTCTCGATCCTGGCTTTCATAGGCCTTCTAAGAAAAACGATATTTTTGTTGCATACTAGATTGCTTTTCGTAGTTTCTCTTCCCCGAAAACTGTGGAAACTAGTCCATTGCAGCACTGAAATTATTTTTCGTTGTGAAATTGGAAGGATCGCCATGGAGAACTGATAAGGAGGTCGGTCGGGGAGGTAGAGAGGGGAAGGTCGGAGACAGTCAGCGTCATGTTTGTTCTATCCTGCCATTAAAATACTCTAACCCGTTATGATCTGGTAAGAATTACTCCTTGACATTGCTAATTTGTCATATTTAACATTCCTTTTACATTCCGTTTTATTCAGAATAAATTCTATTTTGCAGACCTATTTTAGTAATAAGTTATTTTGTGCAGACTAAATGCCAGAACTTTTGCTCCCTGGGGGTAAATCAGTGTTAATTTGACATTTTCTTGATGTGTTGTTGATTTTAACTGAATTCTTTGTTGGCTGTGAAACTAGTTATCACGTTAAGTGGATATTCTCTTTAATTTTGAATATTTTCTGCCAACATTCAAGATCAAACGTGTTTAGTGAATACAATGAATGCGCGAGTTTCTGAAAAGTATGATGGTAAATTGTCTTGTGTTTTTTGTTTTGTTGTTTGAAAACACCATATAAAATTAATCAATAGCAATTCACATCAAATGTGGTTAGTTTGGATATGTGTAAAATCTATTTCCTGAAACCATCTCATGCCGCTCAACAATTCATAGTCTACGTTCTATACTACGTCAATATGTTCGGATATAGTATACCGGTTAGGGTATCAGACTGTTGTACCCGAGGTTGCTGGTTTATCCTCGATCGAAACCATGGATTTTTAATGACGAAAAAATACTTCGTTGGTTTACTGTATTTTACGGACAGGAAATAAAGCCGGATGCCCCGTGTTGTAGAATTTACTGCATATAAAATATCCTCAAGCTTAAAAGAAGCCTCACAGATAAATTCAAAGTCAGATGGAAGAGCGGGCCTAATGGCCCGAGTCTCGCCACGTAAGATAAGGCACTAACTGATTGTAAAATACCTCATCAAATATGTGCAACCAATTGAGATTACTTGAACGAGTATATGTGATTCAACCATTATTTTACTAATAACTCTGCGCGATAGCAAAAACGTTATTCATCGGTCTGTAATGTATATTCATATGATTGGGTTCAATTCATGGTTGCCGTCCAGTGGAGTGACTGATGTTCTGTACAATTTATTTATTTGAGGAAACATATTTCTTAAATATTAATTTTTGTTTGGAAGAGAAAAAACACCTTAAAAGTTGTAAACAGTGCCGTAACTTCCTGATCCAATACCAATTTTTTTAATCACTAATTTCACGATCGTCCGTAAAATGTCCAAAAAACGCCGTTGTTTGCCTGCACCAAAAAAATGTTAAGGTAGCAGAACACAGATTACCGGCGCATGCCATTATATAGACATTAAGAATCCGTCTTTCCATGCCGAGAAAGGGCGGTGCAAATGAATTTCTGATTATCAACGGGCAGCGTGTAAAGCCATTAGGAGGAAATCTGTTCTCCGCGGGTCAAGACCACACCTGTGGACGCGACGAAACACGGACCGTCTGCCCCAGAAGCAGTCCCCGACGTCTTCGCGGGCTTATGATGACGTAAAGAGCGCACGGAGAGGAGACTAATTACTCGGCGCGTGCGTTCGGGGGGTGGAGGAGGGTGTTGCTCGCAGGCAACGCGCCCTAATGGGCGGCGTAGGGTCCTTCACCTCGCCCTGCACCCGGAATGATGGATGAGCGCCAGCGCGAGCGCTTTGTAATTGAATGGTGGCGAGGAGATCCCACACGCGCGCGCGATCTTGGCCTTAATCGCCCGCGGGCGCCGCGTCGCCCACGCGGTCTCTCGCCCGGGCGCCCAGCCACGCGGAGGGCAATGTGGGGGCGGAGGCGGGTCCTTGTGGCGAAGGAAGAGGTGACGGCGGAAGCGGTGGCTTTTTTGATTGGTTAGCGATTCCGGGCGGGACAATGTCTGAGGTGCATTATTCCCGTAAGAGTTGTGCATGTTTGTGTTCGGGAGATCGGTGGTCTACTCCCACCGGATGATGAGATCCGGCGCCAACGTACCATCTGCTAGCGGGATATTTCCCCAAACAGGTATCTTTCACCAGCAGCGGGGCGACGCCCCAGTCGGGACAAAGCTTTAAGCTCCCGACCGGTCTCCCGGCATGGGTAGTGCATGTAAGAGTGTGTGTGTGTGGGTTGGTGGTGGGTAGGCGGGGTGAGGATAGGCCACGGATGAGGAAGGACAGATCGCGCACAGACCGTGGCCCATTTGTTAGGATGCTGCTCCGTTATTGGCCAGGTATTAGTCGAAGAAACAGCGGATAACTATCGATCAGAGCAACCCGCCGGATTGTTAGAATTCTTTTTCTAAACTTCGACTGACCAAACCATCCGGGTAATTCGAAGGACCGAAAATTCCTGCCACCTCGGGGGCTACAAGGCATTCGCGATTCTTTCGACACTGGAATTAACAATATGTCGGAAATTGGGTACTGCCAACTTCATTCATGTACACGGAATTTGATTTTTCTATGAGCTGTAGATGAAGCGCCTTATATCCCGTTCTACCTTGGAAAATAACATTATCATTTTTTGGTATGTAACACGCCCTTCCCTTAAGGAGCTGACGGCCTAAGTAGTTGGCGCGAGAAGAATCAGTTACATTTCGTCAAGCAACGGGATGGTGATTCCGATGGCTGCGGAAATGCAGCTGGGCGGGGTTCGAGGTTGGTGGTGGCTGAGGCGAAACGAGAGGCAGTGGTGGTGATGGCAGTGGGGGCGGTGAAAAGCGCACGGCGGCGCGAGAAGAGCGAGGGTGGCTCGGGGCTTTCGCCGCCATTGTTTGCCTCTGCCAGCGGTCATTGTCCTCTCTGGGAAATCGTCTGATGCTGGACGCAAGATGAGTAAAAAAAATACTTCATGCTTGAGAGCGGGAATTATTTCATTCTTCTTTTCTTTTTCTTCTTCTTCTTCTTCTTCTTCTTCTTCTTCTTCTTCTTCTTCTTATTATTATTATTATTATTATTATTATTATTACGTGCCAACTAGTGATGAAACTCGTAGTACTGTTCTATTCAAATTTAATTGAAAATTGCTTCTTAAAACACTCGCTAGATTTTTACTTTCTCCCTACGGAGTAGACAGAAAGTAATGTAATGCTGCGCGAAAAAAGGAGAATTTTCGAAAGTAAACTCTTATTATAGGGCCCTGGTAACGAAAAAGTGGATAAAACTAGTTGCTAAATTTAGAAAAAAATCCTCTATCACGTAGTGTAGCCAGAATCCATGTTATGTGGGTTCTTGATAACGAAAATGCGAATGACATCTGTCTATCCGTCTGCGTGTATGTGAACAACACTAGTGCCACAACTATAATAATATGAAATAAATAATAAATGAAATAAAAGTAATGAATTTCATGAAGGAATCGCATTTCTTTCATTACTTCGACCTGGATTACTTACAAAATGGGTATATGTGAACAACACTAGTGCCAAAACTATACGTAAGACCGATTTTCACCAAAATGTATATTCCTCAATTGACCTGACTGATGTCGTGGTCCCTTGAATTTGAAAACGATATTTCAATTTTGGGAGGTAATTTAAATGTAGCCTCTGGGATGTTTTCCAAGTTTTCAAAAAAAGTCTCATCGTTTTTGATTAAATGTTGTTTTTGGCTAGTGTAAAGGACGTTTAAGTGCAGGTCTCATGTTAGTTAAAAACTTTGATTTTTCGAAAATTGCAAAAGTTCAATTTTTTTCAAGTCTTCCTACAACTAAAATGTTCAAGATATAGGTATTTCCCTTCATGAAAACTGTTCCTTAATCACTGATTTTAATGACAGTTCGTGCACAATTTTTTGAAAATTTGAGTTAATTTAGCATTATTCTGCCTGAAAATAAGGGGGAGAAAGTATGCGGTGTTTAGCACCACTCAAATTCGCTTAACCAAAATGTTCGCAAAAGTCAAGGTGAATTGAATCTTCTCTCGAGGTGATGCGAGAACTGACATGCAGACGACATTTCAAAATGAGATTTATAAGGCAATTTCTGTATTTTCAATTCGGCATCAGTCATATCAATTGAGGAATATAAATTTTGGTGAAAATAGGTCTTACGTATAGTTTTGGCACTAGTGTTGTTCACATATACCCATTTTGTAAGTAATCCAGGTCGAAGTAATGAAAGAAATGCGATTCCTTCATGAAATTCATTACTTTTATTTCATTTGCATGAATCACACGAAACAGTCTTAATACCCAATCATTTCGAAAATATACTGTTATGAACATTACATCTATTTGATTAAGAGCTTAAAACGAATACTTCGTAGACTTCCTCAAAATAATAAAATAAATTGTTTCATCAAAGTGTAAAAGAAACAAATGTGGAAACTTCCATAAAGAAATGCTAATTGCGATAGATAACAGATTTTCCTTAAAGAACACTGCACAATGGCTTGTGTTTACTTAGTAAATATTTTATTTTTTAACGTGTTCCGTCATCTGTATGGAAAGAGTATTTCACGTAAAACGCATGAACACTTCATTGGTTACAAATGTTTTCCTTCGTATTCATCTGCAACTGCCCATGGACCACAGAGTTGTGACAGCCAATCGACAGGAAGTGCACTGCCGGAGCGTATACATACACGTTGACCATGTATTCAAGGTATTTACACGTGTCAAACGTTTCAAACTTCCCTGGACCGTTTTGACACAAGCTTAGCACCTTCAAAGGCCGCGCGTGCAAAATATTTAGCTCCGTCCAGGTTCGGTCGCGCGAACACAATCCTCGTAATCCACGAAGGGCGCAGGGCGCGTTGGCGCTTTCTCCCACGCGTTGCACGCCCCCCCCCCCCGACGCCCCCCGGCGCAGGGCAGCGAAGCGGTTAGCCACTGCGAGCCAACTGCCCGTAATTAACGAGGCACCTCCGGCCCCGAGCTGCTACCGCGGTTTCTCTCCGTTGGCGTCTGCGGTCACCGTCGCCAAAACCGATTACTCGCACCGCGTTGTAGGCGCGGGCAGCAGCTTAAAAGATCAACGGATCTATGCCAAGAAAGAGACGCCAAGAATGGACAGGCGGTTGAGACATGTCCATAACGTTGTCGTACTCACTTGTCACAAAATTGGAAAAAGAGTATCCCAGAATTTTGTTCTAATTAAGAACTAAATTATACCCAAATTTGAAATTTTGATGCAGATCATCAAAATTTTCAACACTAAAAGTGGGTACGCTAACTAAACGTGAAGTTAGAATACCCATTCAAGAAAAACGCACGAAACTAAAAAACTGAAAATATCAGAATTTTTTTCTAATTAAGAACTAATTTATATTCAAATTTAAAAATTTTCTACTGATGTACAACATTAATATATATATATATATATATATATATATATATATATATATATATATATATATATATAACACTAATAAGTGAGTACGCTAACTTAATGTGAAGTTAGCATAACCACTCAAGAAAAACGCATGAAAAGTAAAAAAGTACCAAAATTTGTTTTATTTAAGAACTGTTTAGTGTTGAATATTTTTATGTTGCGCATCGTTCCAAATTTTTTAAATTTCTTAATTAGAACAAAATTCTGGTATATTCAGGATTTTAATTTCATGCGTTTTTCTTGAGTGAGTAAGCTAACTTATAGTCGAGTTAGCGCACCTACTCTTAAGTGTTGTATATTTTGATGTTGTGCATCGGTAGAAAATTTTTGAACTTGGGTAAAAATTAGTTCTTAATTATAACAAAATTCTGAGATATTCTTTTTTAATTTTGTGATAAGTGGGTATGCTAACTGTACGGACATGGTTGAGACGGCTGATGGTCTTAGGGGATGTTCATGGAGGAGTATTTATTGGTTACTGATGCGTCAACTATTTAGATATTCGTTCCGTAAGTGTAATTACATTCCGGAAGGAGGGGGTGTTCCTCTCCCATTAGAATGTGAGATCCAACGCCTACCTTCAATGCATGACCGTTTGCAGGAATATTCCCCCACAAGCGGGGTACCACCCCAGTTGGGGTGTTCTCTCAGCGTCTGACTACTTTCCCGTCGGGTTGATAGTGTAGGTAGGTGTGTGTATGTAAGGAGAGAGGAGGAGAGAACGATGATCATGGAAATATGGCGCGCGGTCCATGACCAGTTTGTCAGGATACTGCTCTGGCATTCGCCTGGTATTGATCAGAGAAATCAGGGAAATTTACAGAGCAGTCGGCAGCCGCTAGAATTCTTCTGCAGACAATGCTTAAATTCGACCCAGCCTCGACGACATGTGTGATAATTGGAGCTGTCCTTTCGTTGATTCGCTCTACTGAGCACAGCACACCTTTACTCGTAATCCAGTGTACGGTCCATCGCTATAGCACCTACTACGAATACTTTATTTTTTTCTCTGCTTAAACTTCACAATATTAAATATGTCGCAACACCTTATTTTGTATATATTCGTTTGTTCTGGTTTTATTCTCTTGTTCAGTGATTTAGTTATTCACTAGTGTGGTTCTTTCCTATTCATATTTGTTCGTATTAATCGTTACTTATCCTATTCTCTAAGAGCACGACTTCTTGATTTTGTTGTTGTTAAATTTGCTTCCATATTTTAGAATAATCCCCTTTTCGTTTTTATAATTCCTTTTTACGTTCCTTTCTTAACAATTTTCAGTTTTAAAAATAATTTATTAAAATCTTGAATTTTTTTTTTCTTCTCTTCTTCTCTTCTTTATGTAACTATTCTTCTTTCAGTTTTCTTTATCTTCCTGCATTACTTTATATTGCTTGCCTCTTTTGCTTTAAGTTTTACATTACCGTTTTCTTTTTCTTCCACCTTATTTTTTTCTAGTTCTTGGATTGCTGTTCGCCCAAAGCATCACATCTACAGTTTCTGTCACTCTTCCATTTCCTTCCCAACCGCAATATGTGTTGTAACGTTTTCCCTGCCTCCGCGTTGCGATTTATAACTTTTATCAGCTAATAAAGTATTTCTTAGTCTTACAAATAATTCAATATTTGGGTGCAAATTACTGTACATTGGATTTTTATGAATAATTTCAAATGTGCCCAATCCGAATATAGAGACATTTTTACATTATTGAGATCGCCGTATTGTATTTGCCACGTTGTTTTCTGTAATTTTAACACCTGATTTCAAAATTCCAAAGAGCGACCTCGAAAACCTAATGTGTAGACGTTGGTAATTGGTTTCGAAGTTATTTGACGTTGAGGCCACGTTCTCGCCAGCTGGTCACATAGCACCCCGTATGAATCTTGGTGGGCTCAGCTGCCCCTCCCCTTCTCTCGTGGGGCGCGCGACAATGGTCATCGGAGCATTCGCACCCTTTGGCGGCGGCGGCGGCGGCGGCGGCGAGCGGTTACAGAGACGCGGCGGAGCGCGCCAAATCCGCAGACCGCATTCGCGTCCACGTCGCCCGCGCCGCCCCCGCCGCCCGCGCAAACGGCTGCCATTGTGGTGACGCCCCTCGCTAAGCGACACGCTAAATATTTTCCCTCGCCGCGTCAATTCGGGGCTCGTAAAGGCTGCGGATCTCGCAGCGGGAAGTCGCCGCCCGAGGGGACGGCGGGGACACGCAACCAGCAACGGAGTGGGGTTGAGGGGAAAAGGAAGTTTTAGAGAGCTACCAGAAAAAAAAGAACGGTTACTTTTAGGGCGTGCATAGTGGGCTAGAAGTTCGATTTCTAGTATTGGTGCTAAAATGAGACGATATTAAAATGTTCAGGCGAAAATCGTCATTTTCAAGGTCTTCAATTGAATTCTAGCATTAGTGCTAAAATGAGCTATAAATATATGGAGCAATGATTATATGGAATAATGTAGTTTTCTTAACGTTTTATGTTTGAGGTTATTTTGGTTTATACGCACTGAAACCACTTTACTGTGACCCCAAACTTTTAATAAAGCTTCTTCGTTTCATTTATTATACTCTTAAAATATTCCTAATGATATTAAATTTCTTTAGAAAATAACTACTAACCATTTATTATCGTGTTTGCAGAAGTGTTTTGGGCATCCCAATATTTCGGACTGGCTTCACAAACGAAATATAGCATTATATTATACTCGCACATTTTCTTGAGCCCGGAAAAACTACCCCCACTCCTTCTCCAACATTAATTGAATTAAGAATAAATTATAGCAACGAGCGTTGTAGGCAAAATCTGATAACCAGAAATATGCTCTCCCGTGTAATATAAACTATTTTTCTTCGAAAAACGAATGCAAATTTGATATCAAATTCGTTTTGTGAAAATAATCAGACTTCCCAATCCTCTCGCTACTAGCAAAGCGAGGGTTCAAGAAAACGTGCACGGATAATACCATGCCATGTTTCGTTTGTAAAGCCAGTCCGAAATATTGGGGTGCCCAAAACACTTTTGCAAACACGATAATAAATGGTTAGTAGTAATTTTCTTAAGAAATTTAATATTATTCGGAATATTTAAAAGTATAATAAATGTAACAGAGCAGCTTTATTAAAAGTTCGGGGGCACTGTAACTTGGTTTCAGTGTGTTTAAACCAAAATAACCTCAAACATAAAACCTCAAGAATACTACATTATTAAATGTGCTTCTTCTCTCTTTGAGATATATCGCATGCCGCTAATTCTCTCAACTGAACTTCATCTACATCACGTGGTCAATGGGAGAATCTTTTAAGGCATTTTAGACCAATAGGCACCAAGATCATGTGTAAGTGAACGCCAACTACACTCGAAAGTGTACACTCTTACACTTACATACAGTATACTTCTACACGTGCCTGCAGACCAGTTGGGGGCTTAGAACTTGTCCCAGCTGGGGCGATGCCCCGATGGTGGGAGATACCTGGTTGGAGAAAACCCCGCTAGATGACGGAAAGATCGGTGCAGGGTTGCACCATCCAGAAGGGAAATATTACTACCACCTCCCGAGGAAAGACCATGCATTACACTTGCGATACTAATGACCTTAACAGTGGCCACGCCCAGAAATACTGATCAGTCAGGGAGTACGCAACGGGAGAAAGAGGAATATCGGGTTGGTCGCTAAAAGTAGTTCATTATGTGCCCTTGATGCAAGTACACGATTACATCCTAACAGAGGCTACGCAGCCCAGCCATTAACGCAGTCGGTCGTCGTCATGTGTTGTGGAAGGGTTGGGAGGGTGGGGAGGGGAGGGGAAGGGTGGCAGGCAGGCAGGCAGCGGCGGCAGCGAAGGTGGCGGCAAAGGCAGATAGGCTAGCGGTAGGCCGCTCGGTTCTGCACAGAGTCGATTCCCGCTTTTGTCAACCCGAGAGCAACAGTAGAGTGGGATCACTACTGCACTCACGAAGAGCGGGAAACGAATGATAATTTCTGTGGTGGTACGCGATCTTTACATACAGTTCGGTCAGTCCATTCCTGCGGCAGGAGGGTGGCGTTTCTCTAGTTCGGGGGCACACACAGAGGTGTAATGACCTTAGCAATGGACACGCCCGGAAATACTGATCAATCAGTCTGTAAAGTGAAGAGGGTGTTAGTCAAATACGTGTATGCACGACGTTATTTGCCGAAAAGTGCGGAGATAACCTAATTCATTCACCGCGTGGGTCACTGAAATTCAGATGAGCCAAGTAGTGACGTGATGCTATATCCCTATTTTCCTAGATCCATGCGATATTCAAATGTTCAGACAAAACACATCAATCTTTCCATGGCCCTCTCCTAAGGACTTCATGTGTTAAGGAAACGATGTTTCTCGAACATGTTCACCACGCGTTCAACACTAGAGTTGAGTCTCTTTACAGCCTTCATGATGTAATCTTAATGTAATATAGTACACAAATACGCCATTTGTGTACTTCATTCAAATAAAATGTATGTCCGTGTTCGTAGGATTGCGCCAGTTGGAATATCCGACTTGTGATGCAACCTTTCCCACTCGCAAAATAAAAAAAACAAAAAAAACTCACTTTTATTGTATATTAAACTTTTGGGCGGAAGAGAGCTTTCTAGCATATGAGAGCCTGACTACATGCATTAGATGCTGGGAATTATTAGTAACGGAATGCGAGTTTTGAAGTGATGGGCTGATGTTAAGTGGTTCGTCACCTTACTATTACGTAGTAACACATGCAACAAATAATAATATTAGTAAGTTATAAATATTTACTATTTTTAGATACAAACAATTTTCAGAGATGTTACGTTCTTAAATAAATTACTAACATATAAAATCGACACTACATTTAAAACTCTATCATTCGCCTCTTCACCTTGTAGGAAGAAGAAACAACGGAATCAATGAGAGATGATGGAAATATCGCTTATAGCCCCATCTGGAGGCGAAACTTGTCTTGCCTGAAGTAGCTTCATATCAATTGCCTATTTACTAATTTTTGTAAGTAAAATTCATTATATTTTACAGTTAAAACTTTAAACTTTTGTTTACATTCGATTGCAGATACATTATTTGCATTTGCTCGCGCAGTATGAATTTAATCATTTTCTGCTTAGCCTTTTTCAGGCTTGAACTATTCGTCATTGAGAGCGCTTATTCTCTTCATTATACTACATAATACTTCTATAAGCAAAGGAGTGATTCCCTTAACTTGTCTGAAATGTCTTTTTGCGTCTTTCGATATACTCTAGTTTTTCATAACCAGTGTTTTAAAAACTTTTCTAGGCCTCTGAAATGTACTATAATCATATTTTTAATATATTCATGTTTAATAATTTTTACTTTCTTATACGAGTGATATACAAAACAGGAATAGAAAAAGTGATAGATCTAAATTCCGCACACTTCGGTATTGGTTTTCAAAACTCATTCGTCACGAATATGTTGAAGTTCTGCAGAACAATAGCCGATTAACTGGAGATATCGTCAAAACACTTACGTTTCTACTGTCATTCGGTCATACGTTCGCTTCTGACTGATTATTCAATTGCTTATCTGAACTATTGTTTTCCTATTTTGCGGAATCTCGGGTATATATGACAATTTTTAATAAAAAAAACACATATACAAAATTGATTGAATTAGAGAATCTCTTGACATGCCTTTTAGTAATAATACGATCAAAATGTTGATAGCATATAAGAAAGAATGTTTAAGTGCAGGCAAATAAAATAGGTACATAAATTTTACACTACCGTGCATTTCCTGGTTTAGCGTCATTGTATATTAGTGCAGGTGAGTTTTTGCGACTCTATGTTTGGAATTTGCTGAACGAGCAATAATTTGGGTGTAAATCTCTAAGGACCTGTGAATCCGGTTCGTGGAAATCGCAAAATCTTCCATCGGGACAGATAATTTTCGGGAAACGCCTCCACAAACTTTTAGAAATATTAAAATTGGAAATTGACTTGCTAGTCCCGCAAACGGGAAGTATCTTTTCTAACCCGTTGGACACGAAGACTTGTTCCAACTGCATTTCAAACGCTTTCGTTTGAAATATACTGGAGAGAAAAATGTCTAAGTATCAGATTACGAGGTTTAACAGGATTTTTTTTCCAGCCCCACACAACATCGCCTACCGCTTCGTGAGTTGTCGTCTTATCGTCTGATTAATACGGGATATTTCTAGAAAGCGTGACCGCTACGGTCTTTCCCGAAAGGGACATATGACGCACACCCGTGTATCGACGCCCTGAGCGCCCCCAACACAAATCTACAAGTTTAAAAATGCGAGGAATCCTTGTAAACTGTTCCGGCTGAATTCCCTTCTCCGCGCTTCTCATGGAGGGTCTGAATTAATTATCGAAGGTATGAATTGATGGCCCCAACGCTATTCGGCGTCTGCCAAGCGGAACGCAATGCGATAACGCCTTCAAATTCTTGTGTTCTCTCACGCGTTCACGTCACAAGCGAGTACAGCATTCGTCCTTTTCCTGCTGACCTGGAATGTGTGGAAGAGCAGAAGCGCGATTCGGAAGAGGCATGTCGTATGTTGGAACTGAAATATGCAATAAAACATCTGTTTTCTAGAGAGTATGTCTCTGCGTTGCGGAATTCTTTGTAATTTCAAAACTCTTATTCAACGCTCTTCAGGGCTAACTTCCAAATGTTGCTAGCCAAAAGCTGGAAATAATGTTTTCTAAGGGTCTGTGATGACTTCTAGCTATAATTTGAAATAATAACAGAATGAACTAGTAATTAAAATAGAACTCGATCATACGACCGATGCATACACTCATTCTGAGATAACGTCCTATGTGTCAGGCTGAGAAAAAATAAGCAGCGTGCTTAACCTCGTGTTAAGACATCAATATAGTCGTTAGCGTTTTGGGAGAGCAACAAATATAAAATTAGGCATGTTGACTGACGTATCCTACAAAAAACAATGAATATGGTTTCTTGAAAACAATTATGATGTTAGCGCATGAAAGCGTTACAATTTGTTTGAAAACATTAAATGTTTCAGAAACACCTCGAATTACGGCGAAAGTATTCCGTGTTATTCAATTCTGTCAGTAGCAGTACTTTATCAAATGTGTAGAATACTGCTGTGATTTTGTAAATAGAGTAAAACTTCGTCCCTAAATGCAATTTTCATTTAAAAAGTAGAAGCAGTTTTTAAGAAAATGGCGTTTATGCTTTACAGTTAACGCGGAATGTGAAGCTCTTTTTCACAGAAAAGTTTTGAGGTTTCGAAAAACTTCATTTAAAATCATTCGAGACACTAAATCTTAAATGCAGAAGTGCTTACAAATTGTTGGAAATGTGCATATTAACGGCGTGAAAGGTATTAAAAAAATGACGTTTGTGTATTTAAAAAAATCAAAGAATGACCCAAAATGTACTTTATGTCATATTAAACTGTGCAATTGAAAATTAAAACTAACCGTTGGAAAAGTTTGAAGAAAAAATTTTGAGCGATCTTTGAGTAAATGACGTTTAAGTGTTTCTGAAATTGAGGAAATTTGAACTACTTTTTACAGAAAACTGTTGAGTTTTCCAGAAAAGTTATGACATTATTTAAAGCACATGTAATCGTAAATACAATAATGTGAACAAATCGTCGCTAATGTAAATATTAATCCTTTGAGGAAAAGTAAAAAATATTTTTATAATTTTTAAAATATTAAAGAACAGAGTAATAGGGCGTTTTTGGTCATAATTATATAGAACATTTAGAACATCTATATCTACCAAAAGATTAAAGAAAAAAATTGGAGCTGTTTCCGAGAAAATCTTTTGTTATTTTTTAATAATGCACATATTGCACGAAATATTGCGCGAAAACTACTAAATTAAAAGAAATTCAAAAACTCAGAGTTAACAGTGATAATCTGTCCTATGACACTTTTATACAGATATTTAACTCCATTCTTACGAGAAATGGAAAGAAAAATTTGGAGTCATTTTTGAGAATCTTTTTAACATGTCCCTGGTGATTCATGTAAAGTGCACCCAAATTTTAAAGAATGTTTTTCAAAACTTCAAATATTCGACTCGAGCCAGATCGACAGGGCAATATTCATTTTGGAAAAAATCCTACTATGGTTTAGACGCTAGCGGTGTTCACAGACGGACGGACGTTTTGTCGTCAATTGATTTTTCGGTATCATAGACACAAAACAGAGATTTTGGCTACCCTACGTGATAGAGGATTTTTTCTAAATTTAGCAACTGGAGCAACTTTTTTGTTGTGCCAGGCGATAAGAGTTTTTCTGTCGAAAATTCGCAGTCTTTTCATACAGCATTATGTAATTTTCTCTTTACTATGTACTTATAAATTACTTCGTATATACCTACATATTCGAGAAAGTAAAGATATTATTTCCTTAATATGCATTTTAGAAGTGTAATTTTCAAGTGAGCAAAGCGTTCGACAAGATTACCTTGATATAATGTGCGTTAAAGTTGTTTAAATAAGAAACCAGAATTTCGATCAGTTTGTTACTATCGATCTTGCTCCCTCTTGCTTTGTTCGATGTCCTTGAGAAAGTGTCGAATATTCGGTGGTGATTGATTTTATATTTCAGGATTCTCCAAAATATTTACTTATGGTTCTGTAAAGATTGTGATTTCGTGTACAAAATTTAATTTAGATATAAACATTCCCTTCATATTTCTAAAAGTCGAGTGAGACGAATTAGTCCTTTCGCCGGTCAGGATGGCAGAGTTCGTTAAGGTGACGATGAGATCTCGGACCGAAGGATCGCGGGTTCACCTCCCGCTTTGGGCATATTTGTATTTGTGTTCGTACTTTCACTCCCTATCATCACCATACCATGTTATCTTCAGTTACCATACCGTTAATTGTAATAGTCACTAATGACCTAGGTGTTGATGCGACCTTAAATAACAAAAAAAGTAATTTCCTACAATATTTTTTGAGACACCTCAAATTGTAGTAGTTACTATTTAAAATGTACTTATGAAAGTCTGATTTCTCCTCTAAAATAGTACATCAATACATGTTTAGAACACAACAAACATACCTATTATGTGTTTGACAAAACATAAATAATCGAGTTCAGTAATTTCGCATCGTCGGTCATTGCAGAAGCCACAAAGATTCTCCTCGAATTTTTTTAAAAAATTTCTTGTATTTGTGTGAAGTAATTAATTGCAACAACAATTTACTGACAATAATATGATATTCACACCAACATTTATTTTAAAGAAAGCAATAAATTATTTATAACATGAATATTACGTACGTAACTTATCACGAACATTCGAGATAAAGGTGACTTAGTGAATTATCTTCAATTGTATTGTAGACTTCATCGAGAGACCAAGTAAAATGAAATAGAACCTGTGGAAAAAAGAACAAAGAAGTGACGAAAGAAAATTTCTTTTAATGAATTTCAAATACTTTTATTTAATTCCCAAATGCATCGTTTAAACATTTTCTATCGAAAAAAGTAATGATTTTACAAGATAACAAATTTTGACTGAGCTTCATTACAAACACTGATGAAGAACGTAATGAAAAATATTCAAGTTCTAAATTACCAACATTTAACTCCTTTATGGTATGCACACAGAAATGCAAAGAATTCACTCAATAGCTCCTTGATAAACTAACGATGCTCTCGTTTTACGAGATCTGGTTAATTATCGACTCAAGCAATCAGTTGCCTGGAACAAAAAAGAAAATAAAGTATTTGCCTCAATTACAATTATGAACGTTTATGACATCAGTTGATTCAGAACTTTAATCTATTGCGGGCAACTCAAGTAACGAGTATTGCGTAATAAAAGTGTTGACATTACAAAGGAGGCTTGTGACCGTGTGTGTTTTAGGGAAAGTAATGGGGATGTGAAAGGGGTGGATAATGGAGGACGGGTGATGGGGGACGGGTGATGGGGGACGGGTGATGGGGGACGGGTGATG
>BOPP01000031.1:10617019-10627533 GCA_017312745.1 Gryllus bimaculatus
AGAGTAGGATGCGACGGAGATGCGACGGAGACATTGGGAACGAGTGATGGGGGCGGGATGGGGGGATGGGTCGGGTGGGTTGGGGGGATGGGGCGGGAATGGGGCGTGGATGGGACGGGGATGGGACGGGGAATGGTGGACGGATGGGACGGGATGGGTAAGTGGGACAGGGATGGGGACAGGAATGGGACGGGATGGGTCGGGGTGGGACGGGGTGGGACGGCCATTGGGACGGGGATGACGGGAGGAGGATGGGAGGAATGGGGACGGATGGAGAATGGTGGGAGGGGATGGGGACAGGGATGATGACGGGATGTGACAGGAATGCGACGGGGAGTGCGGACGGGGATGGCATACGGAGGGATGCGACTGGATGGGAGCAGAATGGGACGAGAACGGAAATGGATGGGACGGGGACAGACGGGGACGGGATGGAAACGCGAGCGGTCCAGCACACATAGAATTGCACTGTGCGACAATGGTTTTTGGAGGGAAAAGAGAGGGCGTCTAGAAATATACTATGAAAGATTCACAATATGTGGAGGGATGAAGGACAATGAGAAGAAATTGGCGAAGACGAAGAGAAAAATTACAAGAAATAGTTTGTAGGGTCAAAGAGGATATTTAAGAAGGGTAATGAATTCTTGGTGTCTCGTTTTAAGGACGCAGTTGGGGGAGTGTGTGTGAGTGGGGTGTAAGGCATCAGCAGTCCAGAGAAACAAGTAAACCTCTGATGTAGAGGCCGGAACCTAATTCAAGAAATGGGATCAGGTAGCTAGAATAATAGACATGAATAAACAACAGAGTAAGTGCCAAATTCAATATATATTAATGTTTTATGATATATTCGGCAAAAGCATGACTTGTGGAGCGACTATTTAGCAAAGGCGGCAATGCGCTCAGACGAAAACACGTGGAGATGAAAAGGTTAACGGCTGCGCGGGGTTTGCCGAGCAAACCGTCATACATGAGGAATATAGGAGTGATTCGCATGGAAAGGATAATGGAGCATACCAAGAATGTCACTGGATTGGATAAGATATGAAAACTCTTGGGATTAAAGTGTTCACGTCCGGAAAGGGTCAGATGGGCCAGGGGAGTTTCATGGCGAGGGAGGCGTAGCAAACAATGAACGGGGCAAAGCTCGGTGACTTGTGGGGTGGTGCAGATAGATGGTGTGCATATGTGATTATCGAGGTACAATGCTGACTAATCGGGCCTTTGGAACGGGTGTATAATGCATTTGGAACATTATTATGTTCAACAACGCTTTAGACCATGAAACAGTACTGTCATTCAAATACCTTAATAAATATGAATCGCAATTTTCTAGTGTATCGTGTAGATGTTCATCGCATTTAGTTCACCAACTGTCCTTTCAAGTGTATATTTTACATTTTGCCACCCATGTTCGTTTCATAAAAAAAATGTTGGCTATGAACAGATTAAGAGAAGTAAGAAAATAAAAAAGGGAAGAAATTTAGACGACAGAAAAAAGCAAAGAATGTGTCAAACGCTTTTGAAGGGATTTAAAAGTACTTGAAGTACTAAAGTATGAAAAGAATGAAGCTACAAACGGCGTTTCTGTTCCAACAAAGAACGCAAATAACCTATCAGAGCAGCTTTCTGTGATATCGGCCGTAATTTCTTCAAATCTTTTTGCAATACACATCTTTGAAAATAAAAAATAAAATGTGACAAAAATCTTTTCTCTGATAAAAGTAGTACTCACCCGTTTTATTGACTTCAAAATCATTTGTTTCGATTCCTCATTAATGGTGCCGGCAAACTGTAAAAATACTTACGATCGGCCGGGCCTTTAAAAGAGTTTTGCGGGTTCTCTGTTTTGGTTGCGTAGAAGCCGACATATGACAAAAAATTCATACGAAAAAATGTGTAACGGGAGCGAATCCAAACGGAACCGGCCTCGACGACATTTTCCGCTTCTCGGGGGGGTGAGTCGGGGGCGCGACGTGGCGGTGCCCCATATTCGGAGAGTGAGGAGGGGGGGGCGGGGGGAGGGGGGGGGGCTTGGGCTTTCCTTCGGGGTGCCAGGGAACGAGGGACCCCGGTTCAGCGGGCGGGGTGCGGAAGCGTCCCCGGGGGGGACCGTAGCGTAGCGTCGACGGGCCTCGTCAGCTCCCTTGCGGGGTCGCCGCGGCGGGCGCCGGCCCCATAAGGACGCAGGAAATCCCAAACGGGAGGAATGCGGAGGGAAACTCGGAAGGCCTGAAGTGGAGGGAGCTTGGAACTAGCTCAATCTCAGGAAAGAATTGGGCAGTAAGGTAATAAAATACCGGGAACGGGAATGTTCGGGTGGTCTAATGAAATTGGTTGGTCCTGCAAACAAGTGTACACGATGCCTGGATCGGTTTGGGGGTATCGCCAATAAATGTTCCGGGGGTGCCCGCTGGTTTTGGCAAACTGACACACTCGGTCGCTTCAAACTCGACGTCGCTATTAGAAGCATCTCTTCTCTCTCTCTCTGCTGCTCTTGAGATGAGTTTTTTAAAAATAGACACAGGGGAGGTTTGCCACACTGGGAAGAAATAATCATTGTTCGTAAAATTCAGGTTACCACCTTCACATCAGCAAGGAATTGCCTGTCGCTCCCGCGGATATCTTTGTTCCGTACTTTAGGAACCAGCAGATTAATTATTCTTAATCTTTCACTAGAGGTTTAGGCTAATCTTCTAATCTCTCTCGAGACGCTACTATGTGGGTACTATAAACACAATATCACTGTTTATATATGTCGTCCTTCAGTTGCAGGGATCACATCTTTATTATTACTCGAGGGCTCATGCTTGGCTCTGTTCTCTGTAAACAAACCTGGGAGTCCGTAGCTAAGCCGACGGCACTTGCCTCAATTGTCTCTTTCTAGAAGTGGATACACTCGTTTACAAGTTTGTATATTTGGTGGACGTGACAGAACGGACAAATCTACTGGCAGTAGAACTGAGGTATATCGTAGACAATTAAAACTATTAAAACTTGTTGATAAATTGGCACTGAAATTGGAAAATTAACTAGGTATGCATTCACAAAAGAAGATCAACTCATAGTTTATTTGCATAAGGCTTTTTGCATATGCTTTGCGTTACTATGCCTAGGGAATTGGTGCTCATTCCTACATTCAGGAGGCAAGGTCAATGGTAAAAACAATAGGCTTTTCCCACAAATAACACAAAAAATACATTTTAAGAACTAAATTTCAAAAAATAGGTTCGTAAGGCCCACAATTTCTGTCCAAATTCAAGCCTAAATGATAAATCAAAGTCTCGCTTCACAACTGACCATTAATCACTGATTTGTGAGAGTAGTCAGGTGAGAGGACATACAACAGATTTGTAAGGAAATGATGAACAGTTGTAACGCTTTCGCCCGCAGGCCTATTTCTTTCCTCGCTATTGTTTACGAGAATTGGGGCTTGGTCTAATCTAGAATGCTAGTAGTGTTTCTGAAATCGCGAAGAGAAGTAAGAATGTTAGCAAGTTTCGAAATACGCCACAGCGCGAATGTGGAGGCCTTCTTTTCCCACGGGAAAGAAAACCTGCCGGGGTCAGAGGGCGGGATCGAGCCCCAAGCGGAAACCGGCGTGGAGAGCAGTACAGCAGGGCCGAAGTGTGTGGATTAAGCACCGGCCACGGCTGCACCGACGATCACGTCCTCGCGAGCGGGCGCCCGCGCCCGATGCAGGGTGACCGAGGAAGGCAAACGCTTTGCTTGGAGACTCACTTCCTCCACATCCCCGAGTGTTCGCGGCGCGTCTCATCCCCGCTCCCGCGTCCGTCACAGCTTGATCCGCGTCGAAGGTTCCCCGTTTCGCCGTCCAAGGTCCCCCGACCGGCAGCTCGCCCGACCCAGCTCCCCCGACCAGCTCCCCGACCCAGCTCCCTCGCGAACCGCAGCTCCCCGATCCAAGCTCCCGCGACCCACATGCTCGCCCGAGCCGAGCTGCCCGACCCAGCTCCCGACACACTCCCCGACCCAGGTCCCGACCCAGCCCCCGACCTAGCTCGCCCGACCCGTGCAGCTCCCGACCCAGCTCCCGACCCAACTCCGACCCAACCCCCGACCCAACCCCCCGACAACGCCCCCGACCCAACCCCCGACCCCGGGCGTTCGCCTTGCGTCCCTGCCATTTCCCGCTTTTACTCTCCGCCAGCCCGTCCCGCCAGCCCACGTCCCGCCAGTCCGTCCCCGCAGTCCGTCCCGCCAGTCCGTCCCCGGCCAGTGCCGCCCCGCACAAGGGTCCGTCGCCGCCCCGTCGCGGTCCCCGGCCAGTCCGTCCGACGCCAGTCGCCGTCCCGCCAGTGCCGTCCCCGCCAGTCCGTCCCCGCCGTCCGTCTCCCGCAGTCGCGTCCCGCAAGTGCCGTCCCCGCGCAGTCCCCGTCCCCGCAGTCCGTCCGCCACGTCCGTCCCCGCCAGTCCGTCCCCGCCAAGCCGTCCCGCCAGTCCGTCCCGGCCAGTCGTCCCCGGCCAGTCCTTTGCCAGCCACGATCCGGCCCGCCAGTGCCGTTCCCGGCCAAGTCGGCCCGGCAGTCCGTCCCGCCAGGTCCGTGCACTCCGCCTAGTCCGTCCGCCGCCAGTCCGGTCCGCGGCCAGTCCGGCCCGCGCCAGTCCGTCCCCGCCTAGTCCGTCCCCGACAGTCGTCCCCGCCGACAGTCCGTCCCGCGCAGTGCTGTCCCGCCCAGTCCGTCCCCGCCAGTTCCGTCCCGGGCCAGCCCCGTTACCCGCCGAGCCCTCCCGCCGCCAGCCGTCCCGCCAGCGCGTCCCCGCCAGCCGTCCGCCGGCCAGCCGTCCGCCTGCCAGCCGCCGTCCCGCGCCAGCCCGTCCCGCCAAGTCCGTGCCCGCTTCCGTCCCGCCCTAAAGAAGCTTCTCGGAACGTTCTTCCAAATAGTTGTGTGTTTTCAATAACCTCGCACACCATCATATTCCATATCACAATTCTCCTACGAATTTTTCAGGTTTACCCCTTAACTTGCCTTCTATCAAGACTCGTCATTCAGCATAAACGTGGTTAAATCCTTTTTGCATGATTCGTCGTAACACGAACATGCTCGAATCTAGAAAGCAAAGCACGTAATGCGAATTAACATCCTCCTTAACACCCGGCCCTTCAAAATGCCATTATACTGGAGTTGTCCACAAGTTGGCAACGAATTTTCTGTTAAGAGTACAAGCAGCTAAAAATACTATCGTATTTTATTAAAAAACGATAACAGGCAAGATGTTATTATCAAAACTGATTTAAACTTATCAGTTTTAGTGGATTTCTGAAATTTACTAAACTACTCAGGACAATGATTCACTATCTTCCAACAATTTTTGTTCTACTTAGTGTCGTTCAAAAGCAATTGGCTTGCAATAATATTTGAATTAACGTTAATTCAGTTTTTCTGAAGGGGTTTCGAAAGATGGAGGTTCCCGAAAAGTAAAATACAAAGTAACCTACAAATATTATGAATAATTGCACTTAAATCTTTCTTTAATATAAATTTTATTAATCTGATTGTCCACTGGCATTATTTGTTTTTAAGATTGTTGTCGTGAAACGTGTTGCTCCACTTTCCAACATGAAAAGTGTTGTTGCTACCCCGCTCTGGTTCTCATTTACTCAGAGTGCTGTGGAATTGCGTTTTGTATCTTATTTTCTTTATTTTTAGAAATTATTTTTAAATAACCAATAAGAACCTAAAATAAAAGTTAAGATAAATACACGTTCATGTCGGGAAAGAACACAATCGAAAAAAAATGTCCGATTAGAATACGTGGCTAACGCAACACCATCGTTTTCTTACAACAGAAAGTGAACGAAAATTGCGATATTTCTAAATATTTGAACATGTTTATATCAGAATAACACACATTTTCAGCACTGCTCAATTTCGAAACGTATGTATAAAAAAAGTGTCTCGACATCATAAATTACATAGCACACGTTACTCGTTCGTGAGATCGGTAAATCAGTTTTCGAAACACGAAAGAGGTCCACTTATACTGCGGGTTTCTAACAACACGCATTGGCCCAAATATACCACGTGACGTGTGTTGGAAAGTAATTCCAGAATGAAGTAAAAATAAATCCGAAATAGACACAGATTTGTAGCAACCGAAAGAAGAGTATCTATGCAGATGGCAAAGATGGCAGTAGTGAACTGTTGTAACAACGTAATACCGCAACAGACTAGGATGGTTATTTTGTTCTCTATTCGTTAAATAATTAAACACTTTTCATAAATACAATGAATTTGTTTTCATGGCTTTTCACCACTGAACATCGCATGTTCAAACCATTATCTTGCTACTACCTCTCATATTTCCACACACACTCACACGCCTCGGGGAGAAACGAACACTGTCCGATTCGATTTTCACACCCTCGGATGACCGCAATCCAGCAGTCTGTGCATTCCTCAACTATCGACTTCACTTCAAATAATATTCCCGGGCGCACTCTTCTTTTCTAGGAAAGTGATATTCGCTAACCGTCGCTTTGTTGTACGAAGCTGTTACAAACAACCACCATTTTGATCAAGATCAACTGTTAACTGTCTAATCGTAACCACTATATGAAAAGGCATCGTCCTAAAACATTCGGCAATCAAAGTTCATTATCGGTCTTAATAAGAGGTTATTTGTTTTTATTATTAAAGTATTTTAGAGAAACAGAAAACAAAGTTTTTTGTCATTACGGCGCCAGTATAGAAATTAATTATTCGGTACTGAAATTTATTTTTTCTTTCTCGTATATACCTTACATAGTGGAAGAAGTTATGAATTTATGATCTTAGCATTACGTCCTCAGAAGTTAATAACATTCGGATAAGGTTGTTCTTCTTATTGAATGCAACTATAATGAATCTCTTTGTTGAATTGCGTGGACGCAGGCGCGCAACCCAAGGACAAACTTCAGTATTGGTGTCATGTCATTGGGTTCATAATATAAAGCGAAAAAAAACAAAATACAAAACTTGCACCTAAACATTTCGGCTACTGGAGTTTCGTCATCAGGTGAGCCAAACCACACTCGGATCATCCGGGAGGCGACGCCTTTGCTCAACCCGCAAGCCTTTGTCTCCCAGCATCAAGTCCTCCCAGCCAAGCCCCACACGAGTCATCTGCTCTGTCGCCAACCAGAATCCCGGGAGCAGCGCGCAGGTTCGTGTGGGTCGTTTGCGCACCATTTATCGCCGGCATTCGTACGCGGGCAGCGGCAGCCGGCGGGCGCGGGCGTAAACATTGCGGGCGCGAAGCCGTCAGGGTGCGTGAGAACGCGCGGCGCGGGCCTGAATACATGAATACGCAAGGCGCTGTCGCGCCGCGTCGCCGCTGACAGGAGGCCGTTTTATCGCGCCGTCGCGCCGCCGCCGCCGCCGCCCCGCCCGGGCTCGTTGCTGCCGCCCCGCCAGCCGCCGCCGACCCGCCGACCGGGCCGCCCCGCGCGCCGCCACCTGCGCCATGGCCGCCGCTCCGCCGCCGCACCGGAGCTCACCCGATGAACGTGGAGACCTGCCGCGCGCCCGCCGCCGCGCCCCGCCGGCCAGACCTGCCGTTCGCCGCCGCCGCCCGCACGCCGCCAGCCGCGCCGCCCCCGCCGCCGCCGCCGACCGCCCCGCGCCGCGCCGCCGAGCCTCGCGCTAGCTGCTTGCCTGGCCATAGCACGCGTCGGCGCCGCCCCGGGGCTATCGCATAGCGACGGGCGCGCGTAAAGCTGACCGAAAGCGCACGGCGCGTGTTGCGTGTGCTCGGGCGAGACGCACAATCATCCATGTCCCCGATCACGCGTCCGCAGCCCCCAATCGCCCCATCAACAACGCCCCGCCATCACCACACCAATCCACCCAATCTCAATTCGAGCCGCCAATCACAGACATCACTCCGTCCCCGCCATCACCCGTCCCCCATCGCCCGTCCCCCCATCGCCCGTCCCCCCATCACCGTCCCATCCAAGACGGCGGCGGGGCGGCGGCGGCGGGGCGGCGCGTAAACGGCCTCTGTCCGCGGCGACGCGGCGCGACGCGCCTTGCGTATTCATGTATTCAGGCGCGCGCGCGTATCTCACGCACCGCTGACGGCTGCGCCCGCAATTTTACGCCGCGCGCCGCCGGCTGCCGCTGCCGCGACGAATGCGGCGATAAATTGCGCAAACGACCCACACGACCTGCGGCCGCCTGCTCCCGGGATTCGGTGGCGACAGGAGCAGTGACCGTGGTGGGGCTGGCTGGGGAGACCTGCTGATGTGGGAGACAAAGGCTGCGGGTGTTCAAAGGCATCGCTCCGGATGATCCGAGTGTGGTTTGTCACCTGATGATGAAACTCCAGTAGCGAAATGTTTAGGTGCAAGTTTTGTATTTGTTTTTTTTTTTCGCTTTAAATTATGAACCAATGACAGTGACACCAATTTTGAAGTTGTCCTTGGGTTGCGCGGCTTGGTCCACGCAATTCAAAAGATATTCATGTTTTAGTGTATTCAATAAGATGAACAACTTATCGAATTTTATTAACTTCTGAGGACGTAATGCAAGATCATAATTCAATACTTCTTCTGCACTATGTAAGTTGTATACGAGAAAGAAAAAAATAAATTTAGTACGAATAATTAATTTCTATACTGGCGGTATGAAAAAGCTTTGTTGTTTCATGTTTCTAAAATACATTTTAATAATAAAAAATAACCTCTTTTAAGACCGATAATGAACTAGATGTCGAATGTTTTAGACGATGCCTTTTTATAGTGGTTACGATGTAGTCATTTAACAGTTGGACATGATCAAAATGGTGGTTGTCGTAAACAGCTTGTGAACAATAGCGGGTTACGAATATAACTTTCTAGAAGAGAGTGGCGGAATAGTTATTGAAGTGAAGTGATAGTGATGATGCAGACTGCGATTGCGGTCGAGGGTGTGAAATCGAATCGGACAGTGTTCGTTTCTCCCCGAGGGTGTGAGTGTGGTGTTGCGTTATGAGAGGTAGTAAGCAAGATAATGGTTTGAAGATGGCGATGTTAGTGGTGAAAGCCATGAAAACAATTCTTGTATTAGTGAAAAAGTGTTTTATTATTGTAACGAGTGGAGACAATATTAACCATCCTAGTATGTTGGGTATTAAATTGTTACAAAAGTTCACTGCCTTTTTGCATCTGGTAGATACTCTTCTTTCGGTCCACCAAATCTGTGTCTATTTCGGATTTGTTTTTTACTCATCTGGAATACTTCAACACACGTCACGTGGTATATACGTGTTGTTAGAAACCCGCAGTAGTAAGTGGACCTCTTCGTGTTTCGAACTTGATTACCGATCTCACGAACGAGTAACGTGTGCTATAATTTATGATGTCGAGACCCTTTTTTTATACATACGTTTCGAAATTGAGCAGTGCTGAAAATGTGTGATTATTCGTGTATAACATGTCAAATATTTAAGAATATCTGCAATTTTTCACTTTTTGTAAGAAAGATGGTGTTGGTAGCCACGTATTCTAATCGACATTTTTTTGTGTTCTTTCCGACATGAACGTGTATTTATTCTTAACTTTATTTTAGGTCTATGTATTTAAAAATAATTTCTAAAAATAAAGAAATAAGATACAAAACACAATTCACAGCACTCGGAGTAAGAGAACCAGAGCGGGTAGCAACAACACATTACATGCTGGGAAGTGGAGCAACACGTTTACGAATCTTAAAAAACAAATAATGCAGGACAATCAGATTAATAAAAATGTTATATTAAAGAAAGATTTAAGTGCAATTTTTATTTCATAATATTGTAGTAACTTTTTATTTTACTTTTCGGACTCCATCTTTCGAAACCCTCTTCAGAAAAACTGGAATAACGTAATTAAAATTATTATTGCAAGCCATTGTTGAACGACACTAAGTAGCACAAAATTGTTGGAAGATAGTGAATCACATTGTGTGAGTAGTATAAATTCAGAAATTCATAAACTATAGTTTAAATCAGTTTTGATAATAATTTTGCCAGTTATCGTTTTTAAGTAAATACGATATTTTATTTCTTAGCTGTTGTACTCTTAACAGAAATGCGTTCCAACTTGTGGACACTCCAGTAATGGATTTTGAAGGGCCGTTTAAGGAGGAGTAATTGCGATTACGTGTTTGCTGTTCTAGATTCGACATTTGTGTTACGACTAATCATGCAAAAAGGTTTAACCACGTTATGCTGAATGACGATCTTGAATAGAAGCAAGTAACCTGAAAAATTCGTAGGAGAATTGTGATGAATATGATGGTGTGCGAGGTTATTGAAACACACAACTATTTTGGAAGAAGTTGAGAAGCTTCTTTAGGGGCGGGAACGGACTGGCGGGAACGGACTGGCGGGAACGGACTGGCGGGAACGGACTGGCGGGAACGGACTGGCGGGGACGGACTGGCGGGGACGGACTGGCGGGGACGGACTGGCGGGGACGGACTGGCGGGGTCAAGCGGGAAATGGCAGGGACGATGGACGGGGAATGAGAAGGCGAACGCGGGGGCGGGGGTGGA
>BOPP01000031.1:10633857-10648941 GCA_017312745.1 Gryllus bimaculatus
CCCATCCCGCCCCATCCCGTCCCATTCCGTCGCATCCCGTCGCATCCCGTCGCATCCCGTCGCATCCCGTCGCATCTCGTCGCATCTCGTCCCATCTCGTCCCGTCCCGGCTCATCCCATTCCATCCCATCCGAGACGCTGGCACGGCATTCCGCCGCCGGACCCATGACACGTGTTCACCTGCTGGCCGAGAATCCGAGCCGCGTCCGCTAATGAGCCCAGTGGCCGCTCCAGCATTCTTGCCGCTCCGTCCAATCAGGGGGAGGTCAGGGTGCGCGCGACCCCAAGCAGAGGCTCCCGACGCAACTCTTTGCTTCGACAGAGTTCGACCCGCGACACGAGAGCGCGAAGAATGGAAGTGAGCAAAGCCACCTTGTGATGAGAAGGTAAATTGTGGTTCCTCTTGCTTCATTTACAATGATTTGAAATTAACACCAACACAGCACGCAATTGCATAATTTCAAGGAGATATGGTTATAATGAAAATTAGTCATGAAGAAGCATTGATTAAAATCTTACATGCTATTTTCTTGGAACATAAGTCCCGTTGTTATAAATAGTATGATGAATGTCTTATTAGTAAGATTTCTCCTTGTATGTTAAAGGTTACTAAGGATATCTAACACTTATATGTCCTTTATTCCATTTTGGATTGCGAAAGAATGATAATATTGGAAGTAAGATACTATATGATCGTTTCCCGGAACATTCCACGCAATTAAAAAAGGTTAATAATTTTCCTGCTTTGACTGAATTAGATGGTCGCGACATGCCGTGCAATCATCCCTTCGGGAAGGCATGCAATGTGAGACATTGCATACGTATTGGTACAAACTCAAAGTAATAACACGAAACTAAATTGATGACAATAACTTATATGTTCGGGAGGTGGGAGGAATATTTTCTATATTGAAATGCATGAACTGCTTAATAACTGCAAAGTTTGATGGGAAGCTGCACTTTCCTTATTGAACTATGAGAAACAATAATATAAAAATAACTTGTAACAAATATGGTGAAGCATGTTCATTTTAAAGAGTGTATGAAAATCTAATACGATCCTAAATTTTTTTCTGAAAATTCAAATGTTCAAGTTGTAAGAGAAATTGGTAGAAGCAGTGTTTGCGAATATTGCTTTTATAATTGATGTGAATGCACTAATGTAATATGATTTCTGTTTTCATCCCTTGTGTTATAATTGTTTCAATGCGAAAATGTATGTGAAACTTATGTAAACTTATAGAAAAAATGTAAAACTCAGTTATAATTAAAAATAAATTTTAAATATCTCTTTATTATTAATGATGTTCGCTTAAAATATTTTAATAATTCATAAATTAAAGTGTGATGAATACAAATATAGATAAATGAAATTCATTAGTGAATATAAAGAATCGAAAAATAAATTATGTCCTAAAAATGTTCTCAGTAAATGAGTTAATTTGCTGATAAATATCCCAATCAAACGATCACCTGAGAACATCGTCTCGTAACAGCCCCATGGTCAGCAACCTCAGGGCTTTCCCATTTCGTTTTGTTCCCGCTGTTGCTCCGGTTACGTATTCAAAACTCATTTGTGACGTTGGCACGTAACAGATGACGTGTTAAAAGCGCCGGGGGAACGCGAAGAAAACAAGGACGAATCGCGGTCTAATTAGGTCCATAGCAGAATCAATGAGAGGCTGATGAAAATACGACGACGCGCACCGCCTTTGTCCCCGAGGGCAGGCCTCCGAAGTAAATCAGGCTCACGGTGCTTCATTCGTCTCCATGCATCACTCCATCACGCAGTAATGGCTGCACCGCCCTATACATACGTAATTGGTGGAAGATGCGTATGAAATACGGCGAGGCGTTTCGCGCTAGCTCGAACCCCAGACGCCACCGCCGCGCCGCGCCGCTCTGCGCGCCCGCGGCGGTCCAGCGAACCCGACTGCGTGCGCGCAAACGCCATGTTTTATTGATGAGCGCTCCGAGTATTCATAAGCCGTCGCTGTACGTCGCGTAAGGGAAAAGCTGGTCGTGCCAAACGGCCTCCTAGCTAGCGAATGGAGTCGTTTGCTTCCTTAACTGCGGCTCTTACAGGAGGCCATGGATGGAAAACAAACGAGGGTAGGGGAGTGTTTGTGGATGTCTTTTGCATAGCGGTTGTGAGCGATTGGTTTAGCTCGGGTTGGAGTTCAGGAGATTGTATGCAGTGAGAGTTGTACTGTTTCGGTTGCGTTCAAGTCATTTCGATGTTAATCACGGTATAGTTTGTTTAAGCGAAAATCAATTTTCATGTATTTGTAGCAATGCAACAGAATTAACCTGTGATAATTAGTTTCCGTCTACTTCTAATTTGACGAACATTTCCACAACTTAAAGGGAATTACTCGTACGAAACGTGTTTAGACACTTCAATGGAACGCCCTTGAAATATTCTCCGTTGGGTCAGTAATACAATATTCACTCATTCTCCTGCAACTTCAATTTAAAAAAAAATAGATGCGATAAAAAAATAGACCTCTCAGCGAGAATAACTTTCACAGAGAAGTCTAAATATACAAATGAGGAATTTAGTTTTTTTAGGGAAGCAATATTTATTATTCTATGCAAGTAAAGGATCTTAAAGCTGATAGTGATATTGCTGGGTATTTTTCAAGGAGCAAGTCTTGTGTCTGTTGAAGGGTTCCAATACAGATGTTCCGAAATTTGCTCTAAAGCTCGTTCACTAATTCACTCATTACTTAACACCGTGTTAGTATTAAAATTAATTTGCTCATTACTTAACATTGTGTTAATTAAATGATTCATATAATAAGACAACATGAAATATTATAATTACGCTAACCTTTGCTTAGTGCAATGACAAGTTTTAGTAGCAAAAAAATTTATGTTTTAAATTTGCTCAATTGGAAGATTTTTGTTTTGTTTATATTTGCTTTATGAATTGTTTATTTTTAGACAATAATGTTTGTAATACGTTCTCATATATGTGCGGATGAAAATCAGAACATATAGTAACATTTCATAATTTCTGAGAAATCTGTTTATTTAAGTTAATATTACTGTAAAGACGTGATGATTTGTTGCATCATTAAAACAACTGCATTTCAATTGTTCTTTAAAAAACACAAAAATACATTTCCACTAAAATATAGCCTAAAATAAACACGTTTTCTCAGAATTTATAAAATGTCACTTATACCATTCTGGTTTTCACCCATTCTTATATACTCCAATTAATCCTTTTTAATGACTACTTCGCACCAAAACAAATAATATTATTTTAAGAAAACATGTCCATTTCTTTTTGAATTTAGTTTCGATTGTGCAATGCCTTCAATGTTGATGAGTACTGTGATCATACACAGGACAGCTCAGAAAAACCTCTCATCTTGGTCAAAAAACATCTCGGCATTATTTTGTGTTATTAAAGAAATCCCCTCTCTGTTAGTTATGGCCACAAAGCGACGCAGGTGCATTTAACAAGATTCTAAATAGTACAATAACACCATCAGCATTATTCTTTCTTGCATTATTTGTACATTTTGCGACTTGCGAAAATTCGTAGATTTCAACTAAATTGGGACCTGCGCTATTTTTAAGCGTTCTGTTTTCTATCCAAAGAAAAGTGGATAGAATTAGCAATTTTTGAGAAAATCTTATTTTTAAAATATCCTTGGTTCATGTAAAATTACGCAAAAAATATTCATGCTGTGAATACATTTTGCTGGACCTCATTTAAAAATTTAAATTTGAAGAACAGATTTTGTTAAGGATTTTATATCTTCAATATTATAGCTGTAGAAAGACTCCAACAAAATTTTGAACTTTTTCAATTTTCAAAACTGGAGAGTTCATCGAAAATGTGACCTGCGCCATTTTTAAGCGTGTTTCCTCTATTCGAATAAAATATTCTACAAGAAAATTAAAAAAAATGAACTTGGTGATGCTTTATGTAAAATATTCTCCAAAATCAAAATACCCTTCACAAGTTTAAAGGCTGCGACATAAACCAGATCGGAATAATCAGTTTTTTTGCAATCAGTGTGTTTCAGCGTGTTGCAATCAACGTGTTTTGCTGTCAAAGATTCCTTGTTTTTTCTGCAGCATTACAATGTACTCTTTATGCTACGTAAGCAGAACGCGAGAAAAATAATGATGCAAAAATTTCGAGCTGTATTATTAACGTCGTGGTTTGTGAATGAAATTTTATTTGTTCTTATCTTCAGTTCACCATCTCATCATCATTCGAGGTCAATTTTACTAATACATCGTTTCAATGAATATTGAAGCATGAGACGAGGCGAAGGATAAGGGCGGAAAGTTCGAGAACGTGCAGGATTTCTCAGTTAGTCAATAGTGATGGTTTGCTATTGCAAAAACTATTCATAATTTTTGTCAAGTTCAAAAGTTTCGATTCGACAATAAATAATCTTGAGACCGATAGTTTCTTCCAAAAAGAAAAAAATGCTTCGCATTGAATTATTTGGATTTCTTGTTTGAAAGAGTTATTTTGTGTAAAAGATGCCAATTTTCGTTCTTTTCGAATCTCCCGCAAAATACTGTAAATAGTATTTAACTTAACTCATTAATTTATAGTTTGTAATTGAAAAGGCAAAGAACACTTTTCCTACTGCAAAAAATATTTTACGTACAATGATATTTTACGGCGTTATAGGTTCATCTTTTATCCATTCACCTCCACTTCCCCCTTTGCGCAGATCTTCCCCTCAGATGTCTCGGACGACCATCTTTCTGCAGTACTTCTAATTAAAAATTATCGAAGGACAAAGAATGAGATCACTAAGTTTCAACAGAATGTATGAATACACATAAAAAATTAGCCGTAAGTAGAAATGTTAATACATTCCGCGTATCCATGTATTTTCAGTCACTCGAGTACTTTGATTTGCGTTTCCGACACACAACATCGACGATCCGTTCCGATCCGCACTTATGGACTATTTCTGCGTCCCTCTCTTGACGATACACATTCGTCCTACTACCTCACTACAAGTAGTAGGAGTAATATGACGAATTATATTACGCTCTAGGGTATGTATGACATCCCAGGCTACACATCTATCGGTGTAGTCTTCATTACTCGCACCTCTTTCACCATTGCCTCATCCACTCCTTCTCCCCATGTAAGTATAGGTCTTCCTCTTCTTCGATGGGTAGCTGGTTGCCATTTCCACAATATTTTCGGGAAACGTTCGTCGTTGACCTTTGCATTTCCCCATACCATTTTAGTCATTTCACTCCTTTGGTGTCACTTATATTAAAACTTACTTCTTATTTACGTTTATTTTCTTCGCTCTAAATTTTATCCATTAAAGTCTACAACTTCGGCGCCTAAGTCCATTTCCATTGCTTTCAATTTCCCCCCCCCTCTTTTTTCTGTTTCTTCCCATACATTAGATCCATGTAGGGCAATATTCTCTACAACAGTCTTATACAACTTTCGTTTTACACTGTTACTTAATTTATCTTTCATATCAGTGGATGTAATTGTCTTATAGCCACTCTACCTTTCGCAATTCTGTTTCTAATATCTGGCGTTCTGCCTCCATTTGCGTTTATTTCTGTACCGAGATATGTGAATTTTTGAAAGGGTTTTACTTCCGAACCATCATCCAGTTCGGACCTTTAGCACTTCCGCCTACAACCATATACTCAATCTTTCCAAAAAACTCGTCTCCGCCGTGGCGGCTCTTGGTACCGCAGCGCCGCGGCCCGTGCGCCCCGGGCGACGCCGTGGGCGGGGCGTTGGGCGGCGCGCCAGGTGGCCGGGTGGGCCGGCCCTTGATTAATTTATCGCCCCGTGCATTAAAGTAAACAGCGGCGGCGTCTGCCCGCCGCTTTTGAAAACCGCCTTCGCGGGAACCTGTTTGAAAGGCGGAGGCAAAGGCGCCGCCCGCGGACGCCGCGCGCGCAACGAGTTTTCGCGATCGAGGTTAGGAGCCCGCGCGCTTCGCCCGAGCCGCCTCGCCGCTCGTGGAAGACGCTCAACATAGCGTTCGCTCCATCGCCTCGGGCGTTCTTCGTTCTGCTTGCGGGCGAGGGCGCAGAGGTAGGGCGGCGGGTGTGGGCGGTGAATCTGGACAGCCGGGAGCTACCGATCAGAGCAGCCCCGGCCGCTTGAAGTCTCTCCTCCAGACTCCACTTAAGTGACAAGCTTGTGTCGAAATCCTGCCACCGTCCCGACGAGGCGTCGGGATGGCTAGGGCTCTGGATGGCGAGGAGGGGAGGGTGATTCGGCGTCGCAGGATAGATGGGCATGGCGGAGCGTGGTGGAGCGTGGCGGAGCGTGGTGGAGCGTGGCGGAGCGTGGTGGAGCGTGGCGGAGCGTGGCGGAGCGTGGCGGAGCGTGGCGGAGCGTGGCGGAGCGTGGCGCGTCGTGTCGGGCTTGGTGAAGTATTTCGACGAGGAGGGGTGTATCTCTGTAGCAAGTTGTGTGACACTGTGGCAGGGGGAAGGGCTCTTGCTAATCGAATCGGACTTCAGTAAATGATCTGTAGACACTATTTTTCATCAGAATATTAGCAAGAATATTAAATGAAGCCAGATATCTAAATTATCAACCTCGTTACAAGAGATTGGAACAGATTAATGAAGCATTTCTTTTAAATATTGCATCTTGTGCACCTTCATTGTGTTATTTTTAGTTGGTTACCGTTGAAAATCGTCACTTCGTACCCGTGCCCGTGCTGTGGACACGTGGTTCTGCAAACTGGTGTAGTGCAGAATAAGAAAAAATGCATCGGAGGAACACACCCGTGTATTTCTGGCGTGGCGTGGCGAGGAGTCACATGGTCTGTTGGGGCGGCGTTTGGTATGGTGGAGTATTTCGGCGAGGGTGATGGAGCAGCTTGGCATGTCAGTGTGGCGGCGTCGCGTCCCGGCGTGTCGTGGCGACGTAGCATGGTGACGTCTACGCAGTCCGGGTGACGCCGCGTCGTTGGCAGAGAGGCCGACGTTTCGCCTGTCATATCGTAGGCTTCTTCAGGGTAGAGATCCAGGAAGAAGCCTGCGATATGACAGGCGGAACGTCGGCCTCTCTGCCAACGACGCGGCCTCACCCGGGCAGCCGAGAAGTCATGAACTCGAGCCGCGGAAGCCTACGTGGACGTAGCATGGTGCCCTGGCGCGGATTGGCATGGCGGTAGGTCGCGAGACGTGGCGGGGCGGCGTGGTATGGTGGAGTATTTCGGCGAGGAGGTGTGGAACGGTTTGGCATTGCGGTGTGGCGGCGTGGCATGGCACCGTAGCGTGGCAGTGGCACGGCCGTTTGGCATGGCAGAGTGGCGTGGCATGGTAATTTCGGTGAGGAAGGGTGGAGCGGCTTGGCATGGCGGCGAGGGGTGGTGATGTGGCATGGCACCGTGGTGTGGCGTGGCAGTGGCAATGCGAATCGGCATGGCGGGGCGGCATGTGATGGTAGAGTATTTCGGCGAGGAGAGTGGAGTGGCATGCAGTGGCGGCGTGGCGTGGCGGCGTGACATGGCAGTATTTGGTTTGACAGTATTTGGCGTGACAGTATTTGGCCGAGGAAGGGTGGAGTAGCGAGCAGTGGCGTGACACGTAGTGGCGTTGTAGCGAGGCGGCGCGGCGAGGTGCCGCCAGGCAAAGTCGGGTTGGCTTGACGTGGAGGAGTATTTCGGCGGAGGGGAGTAGAGCTGCGTGGCGCGGCGGCGTGTCGGGCAGGGAGGCGCCATTGTGTTGCAGGCGACGTCGCGCGGATTTATTGCGGCGCGTGAGTCGGCGGACAATGCGCCTTCCATTGGGCGCCGCTGCTCTTGAGGTGTACGTGAAGCCCAGCGATGGGCACACGCGCAACCTTGATATTTGTGAATGATGGTTTATGCGCTGTTCGTGCTCTCGCTTGCATCTGCGGTTGTCTCTCAGCTGATCAGTTAGCATACAGTCGCGCATTCCAAGAAATCTCACTGTCCTTCTTCCTTCAAGGCACGAATGGCAATCACGAATGGTAATATTAGGATTTATTGATTAATTAGTGATTGTGGGCGCGTCAAATGCTAATGTCATTAGACCCGTAATTGTAGTGCACGTTTCAATTGCTGGAGGAGGCGGTGATTTTCGCCCGATGAATGGCGATATCCGATACCAACCTACTTCGGCTTGCGGGAAATTTCCCCGACGAGGTGTCTCCCACCAGCAATGCAGTGCCCCGGGACAAGCTCTAAGCTTCCGACTGGGTTCCCAACAGGTGTATAAGTGCAGTGCCTATGGGTGTGAGTGTGCGTAAGTAAGGGGGAGGGACGGACAAGGAAGAAACAGGAAAAATCACGCGCGATCCGTGGCACGTTTTTTAGGATACTGCTCCGGCAGTCGCGTGGTGTTGATCGGAGAAACCACGGAAAACTACTGATAAGATCAACCGGCCGCTTGAATTCTCCTCCAGACGGCGGCTGAACTCCACGTAGCTGACAAGCTACTTCCGAAATCTTGCCACAGTCGCGAGGAGGCGTCAGAGCTCAATCCCTGGAGCCTTCCGGTCAGAGATACTGCAATGACATTAATAAACCTGAGGCACCCTTGCGGGGATAATTTTTGGAAAGTTGTATTTCATTACACCTTTTGAGGAAAAAGTTTCATTTTTTTTCGAAGAGTGTATAATTATTTTTTATCCTTATCAAGTGTAAAGTCATTATAAATGGGTCAACTTTTAAACTATGGGAGTTGTTTTCATTCATTGAATTCAACACTAAAAGCTTTTAATTTAATGATAATCGAGATTTTGCTGATTAACCACAACATTCCAGAAGTTGTTTTATATGAATAAGTTAAATCAGATATGGTGCAATCCCAGAATTTCAGGCCGAGCAGGAATTTCAGTTCGCTCCCATGTAAATATTTTTAAAATATATTTTTAATTAGGTTTATATAAAAAGCTTTACGTAAGTAAGTCAGACAGCGATTCTTTGGCCTAGGAATGAAATGTACGAATAAAATGACAAGGCAAGGATAGAAGCCGGGTCCGGCATTTTGAAATGAGTATGCCAAAGACATTTTTGTACGAGTTACGAACATTTTATTAGAAAGAATTCAGGAAAAGTATAATTATAATATATTGGGAACTTCTCAGTTTGCGAGGTGGGAGCTACGTTGATTCATGTGTTTTGATTTCATTGCAGTTCTCAGTTGTTTAATTTGGTCTTGACGTCTTTGCGGTATGCGTATGGCATAGTAACCCTTTCAAATCAATAGATAGTAAAGGTAAGCTTCCATGCCACTAGCTTCCATGCATAAGTGCTAAAAAGATGTCTGGGAATACTATGTTTAAGATAATGTATTTCATACCAGGTAATTGAATTGAAAGTTTTGAGAAGAAAATTCAAAAAAAAAAAGTTTTCTTGCGGAGAGAAACACATGGCCCACACGCTGACCTGGATCCTTGAGGGGACCACCATCGTGATGATTAGAAATTGACAGTCGATTTGAAAGTTTGTTTTGGTATTGGCTCGTGTTTCAATGTCATAAGTTCTCGTTTCTTTTACCGGACTTTTAAAAAATAAATTCCATGATGATCTAGTATAATGTGATGATTCATATAGATTGTTGTAAAGTGTTTTCTACTTTAAGAGAAGAGCTACATACCTTGCAGTAATAATTTGCCTGTAATGTGAAACTGTTCTTTGTAATAGGTTTTTGTATGCAATATTATTTACATAATTCTTTGAAACTTCTTCCATGTTCACGAGCAGCGGAATAACTATCAACGTCTTCCCCAGAGAAACGGTACGCTGTAAATATTGTTTTTAATCCATAATCGTTTTTCGCGAAGTACGCGTTTCCGAGCATAACCTTAATTATCCTCGTGAGCATTTACGAGAAACAGAGAAGCCACATTTTACCTCGCTGCACTCAAAGGAACGGAGATCCGCTTCTGGTTTTTTTAGGTACTCCTGTATCGAGGCTCCTCTTTTGATCTCCGATCTAAGGCAAAGGGCTGAAGCAAAATAAATACCAGACGCGCTGCGTGCCCACTGCTATGTGGGCCAGAGGCCCTAGGTTTGGGATGAGAGCCATTGAAGATTTCGAGGTAACGCCCTCTGCACGTCATAATCCAGAGTAATCGACGAGTCGGACAGGCAGGCGGCGGGAGCATTCCGGGTCACGTCGGGGCCATTGCTGCCACCCTCGCGGCCCCCGCCCCGCCCCCGCCTCAGACTAAGCCTAATGGGGGTGCGATTGCGGCCGACGTGGGACCGGCGAAGGGTTGTAACTCAGGGTTACACGGGGCAACCCGCCCCCCCCCTTTATTGGTGGTCGCCTCCCCTTTCTTAGAGGAGCTGCCAACTGCACGAATTGCTTGCCGGCGCATCAGGAAATCTGGTAGAGGTATCGCGGTGGATGTACCGAACATGTTTCTTGAGAATATTACTGCGAGCCGCCTGTAACTGGTTTGGTGTTTAGGTCTAGTCGGGTTTCAGTGTGGAGCGATTTCTTGGAAGACACGGAATTCTTCGTGTTCATATTGCTATCATCAGTGTAATCGGAGAAACGTGGTACTCTACCCTGCATTTAACGGCAATTTTCGGTCTTTGGCCGAAAGGTAGTGACCACTGTTGTTGCATCTATTAGATCTCTGAAGAGTCGGAATAAACGGTAATTGTTGTCTGTAAACCAGCGTAAAATTTGAACTTGACCGTTTGCCCTTTCAGACACATGATCATGAAATTTCGGAAACTGCCATCTTGCTTTTAACTGTTATACCTCATGTTTTATTTACGCGTTTATTATATGAATTTTCTGACTTCTTTCTTATAAAACGTATTTATCAAGTAGCAGGTGTGACTCCAGTGGACAATTTAAATACATTTTTAAACATGTCGGCACACGTCCAATTAACTCTCATTGTTTATTAACGTGAGACATAGTTTGATACCAGTTTCTTATATAATAATGCAATACTGATTTTTTTAAAGAAATATCATCGATATAGAAATTAATTGAATTTAATGCTCATATGACCATGTTTTTAATTTAATTACTTTTTTTACTTATTTAAGGTTTCTTTCCAAATACTAAGGTCGTATAGCGACCACTATAAGTAACATTAGATGTAATGGTAATGGTATACGGAGGCACACAAACATCCATAGACCCCATGTAGGATTCGGTCCCGCAACCCTTCAGGCACGAGGAAGCTACGGCTCTTCAGTGTTAATTACTCTATGAATTCTAGTAATCAACCTATTTATTCGTCTTCATTTTTCGAGTGTCACAGAGAAGTCAATCGTGAGAGCTAGCACGAGCGAAACTCCGTCGGAGGTTGGCAGCGCTGCGAGGGCGAGGGCGGGCGCGGGGGCGGGGGTGTGACCCGGCCGCCCCGCGCGGCGGCAACGGGGGCGCGAAGGCGCATTATCGTCATTATCAGGGGCTGATCCGCACCTCGGCGCCGTGCCCACGCCCGCTCTCGCCCTCGCCCTCGACCCCGCCCCCGCGTCCCGCCTCCGGTCGCCCTCCGGCCCCGTCTCCGGCGCTGACGCCGTCTAGCAAAGGGCCTGAGGGCGCGGCGGGCAGCGATAAGCGAGAGCGGTGATAATGGCGCCGGCGGAGGAGGCGGAGACTTGAGGGGCCGTCTAAATGTGCGGCCGGGGTGAGCGCCAGCGCGCTGGGGACAGATTAGGAACCTGGACGGCACGCGGAGAGGGAAGCGTGAAGACGTAGGCCGGGAGGAAATTCAAGACTTTTACAAAGAGAAAAAAGGGGGAAAATATAAGAGAGATGGATACTTTCGAATGATGTGAGAGGAAAATCAGAGGTGGCGTTTCCTTATTAGACGTGAAATCCTAGGAAAAAGGACAATAATGCTGAAGATGCGTGACAATGGTGAGGTGAGAGGGATACAGGTGAGTGTAATAATGATAAATGGAAATTCAGGAATGATTTTTAAAGAATTGGTGATATTTACATTTTTTAAAGAAGTAATGAAGAAAGAGCCATCATAAGCATACATACAGACGATGCATATCCAGAAAAGTAACTGAGAACGATGGAAACCGAAGAAGAGATGAAAAATTATTAGAGAAAGGAAGATAAACAATATTAAGAGAAGAAAAAGGAAGCGTAATAAAGGTCAGGAAATCTTTAGACGTATAGAACAGAAACCATAATTCATTCCAGGTATAAACCTTGGAAACAAAGCCTACCATTATCTTCAGGCATTGGCAAATGGCAAATGACCACGCACATGGATCTTATAACTTCTACTTAGAGTTCTACGTAACCAACAAGCAACAAGACACATATCGGGTTCTTAGTGGCGTAATGAATCACGCAAAATGAACTGGAAATAAATTAAAACCCAAAGAACCACAGGAATCCGCCTGGTGTGCGGTGGTGTGCTGCTGTGGTGTGCGGGGGAGGTGAACCAGGCCAGCAGAAGTCCCTGCTCATCGCGTGGGCAGCGGGTGCACCGTGTGAGGGCGTGAGCAACAGGGGTGCGCTGTTGTGGCGGCGGTGGCGGCGGCGGTGGCGGCGGTGGCGGCGGTGGCGGCGGTGGCGGCGGTGGCGGCGGTGGCGGCCGCGGGGCTGGCACGAGTTGGCGGCGCCTTTGTCGGGGTCACGCCGCTGGGCCACCCTTTGCCGCCCTGCGATGGCAAAGCGCCCCCCCCCTTTTAGGGCCGTCTCCAATTACAGGGCCGCTCGCGGTCCACGGAGCGTGGGGCGGGGCGCGGTCTGGTCGGCCAGGCAGTCGTTCCTCCTTCCGAGGGAGG
This sequence comes from Gryllus bimaculatus, assembly GCA_017312745.1. Classification (NCBI taxonomy): domain Eukaryota; kingdom Metazoa; phylum Arthropoda; class Insecta; order Orthoptera; family Gryllidae; genus Gryllus; species Gryllus bimaculatus. Next base: position 10,646,592 of record BOPP01000031.1, read on the forward strand.
TGAGACAGCGGTTTTAAGAGCGGCCGAGGGCTGCGTTGGAACCGCGGGGGATTAGAACACGCATCGTGCTGTAAATTTTCAAGAGGACCGACCGCGCCCCCCGGCGGGATAAGGAGAGATTTCGTGGAAGTGACAATCGTACACGTGTGCTTTATTTGTATAGGATATGTTGCGTCGTGAACTTTCGTGTTCACGTCACCGAACTATGTTGAAGACATTTCACGATCTGCACTGCACGACTTGCAGCGATGTCTATTCGTTCCGAAAATATTGAAATCATATTTAATTTTCTTCGACGTTCTAAACTATTTTCTCCTTGGCATACAATTTTGTCAGTTACTTATTACATTCTTTTACTTTTTCCTCATACCGGAGAGTATTTTGCAAACTTAAGTAGGCAAAGACTCAATTTCTTCGTAATAACAAGCGTAGAATTCTTACATCTGCCTTCAAGAATCACAAAGAAAAAGAGTATTCGCTTTCTTTTACGATGGAATGCGGCTAAATTCTACAGCAGATGCCGCTGTTTTTCCTTAAGAAACTTCATGGCAAATGAAAACAAAAAGGAGAATCTCCACATCATTACCTAAAAGCAAAAATCGCAGTTAAATTAAGATTAACTAATATTTGAAGTAAGTAGCGCGGGTCGTTTTGTGTGGAATGTTGATAGTCAAAAGCCAGAAGAACTGTTATCTCTTTTTAACCCTGGACCGCAGAGTAATATAGGTCTACGTGGCAGGAACGCGGTCAAGGGATAGTATCATAGCAGGTGAAAACTAGTTCTTATAGAAGGTATGTTCTCTCAGCTCTTGCCACTCTTTCGTGCCCCTCACGACTACCAAAGTCACTCCATCCATTGCTTTTCTCATTGAAATCAACTTCCTGGGAGTTTCTGTTTAGGGAATGTCACTTTGAACATGTGAAATTTCCTATTAATTCGCGACTAATCCTTTCATGAAGTATGTTCTTGCTATGTTATTTTTAGTGCTTATACGAGGCATCTCTTTAACTTCATCTCATCTCTATAACTTTGCCATCCACAACTACATACATAAGCATCTATTAACTTTTCTTCTTGATATACATTTAACGAGAGTGCGTGAAGAGGAAAAATCGGATTGAATTGAAATTCTTTATTGATTCACGGCAAATCTCAATGATCATCACAGATGTGAGTGGTAGTCAAGCCATAAATAAACAAACTCAAAGACCATAAGTATAAAACATACTTTAATGCATCACTACTACTGCCATCAAACGCTTCAGTCATGAGAAACATTTATTATTCAGTAAAAGGAAGCATTCATTCATGTGGATTTTCAATTATCACGTGACATTTGCTAAATACTAAAGAAATTTAAATACCTTAGTTTATTTGCATTACCAGGTAGGTCGAATTTCATCAATTTTGCATCTTTATCGAAGAAATTAATATCTTGTTTCTCTCTCCAATAATAATTTTTTTTTGGTAGTTAGTTCTCTCACTAGTGTGTGCTTCCCATTTGCTGTGCGTGCTTGATTCTACGAGGAAACTCTACCACTGATTCTCATATTACGTTCAACTCTATTGTCCCTTGCAACTAAAATTATTTTCCAAGGAAATACAAAGTGACGTAACGATACGCAAACATCGCAACAAAAGTATGTTAACAATTCAAATTAATTAAATTATTTGGATTGTACTTTCACCTTCATAGTATCCACTGCCTCTTCTTAATAATTCTCTCACATTATTATGTAATTATCTTCTTAGTCCCTCCTGTCAGTGAGCACCGAAAAATCGGAAATGACATCACCGTTTTTGTTCACATTCACTTAAGCGTGCAGAGGATGTTTTCGACTTATCTTCTTCAGTTAGTATAAATTACATATACTTCTCATTCAGAGCAATCTCTCATTCTTTTCAATTTTCAACATACTACTATCGTTTTCCGCCAACCACCTCATTCTATTGTACTCTCCGTGTTCCGTGTCCCCGTCTGTGTCTTCGTCACCTTCTCTTTAAAATTCCATCCTTCTGCCAGTGTCTGTACCCGGCAGACTCTCCTCTTCTGGTCCCCTCGCCGATCTCTGTCTCACGACGGCACGCCGAAAGTCTTGTCACACGCCCGGACCCCATCAACGCCTCAGCCACGCCCACCGCCACCGCTCCCCTCCATCGCCGTCATCAACCACTTCGTCTCCGCAGCCATTCTCTCGCCACTTGGACCACAGAACCCGCGGCCACGGCCGGAAAAACGAAAAGAGGATTATGTGGCCGCGAAACTCGCAAAAAGTTAGACGGTGGTGGCAGCGGCGGCCTCGCCCGGGCGCATGCGCCGCTTTCCCACGCGCCGAGGGCGGCGGCGGC
>BOPP01000031.1:10691479-10718362 GCA_017312745.1 Gryllus bimaculatus
CAGAGGCGATGATGCCGGTGGAGGCGATTTCGGCAGCGGCGGTGGCGCGCGGGCGCGGAGGCGTGAAGCACGGGCGATGGGCGGCGGTGGCGGTGGCGGTGCCCCTTCGCCTCTCCGGAGCAGCTATCGCCTGATCGCCCGCGATAGCCCTCGCGCCCTGGCAGCGGAGTGTCCGCGCGCCGCCCCCTCTCCCTGCCGCTCACGGGAGGAACGGAATTAGTGATGGTGGACCGTGGTCGTCGAAATAACAAAAATAAGAAAAAAAGGCCAAACTAAAACGCGTCACTTATAAGTTATTTACATTTTTCTATATGTAAGGAAACGGTCAAAACAGTATTCTGTAAATAGGTTAGTTAGAGCATTCTAGCAGTAAGTTAGGTGTAAGATTAGTTTTAGTTAGACAACACTAAATGTACTCCCTCCTTCTATCGCAAAAGCCAAGTAAGGCTGCAGGGTGCGCGGAGACTGCACTGCCCCAAAAAGAAAAGAAAATACCGCCTGGTCCGGGATACTGGTGGAGGAACTTAAAAAATAAATAAAAAAATTAACAAACGTAAATGAAAAAGCGAATGGTGAATTGGTGTCGGTGATAGCTGATAAAGTGGAAAGCGGAATTCATTACTACAAAGGCTGGTTCTTTATGGTCTCTTCCGATAATGTTCAATTTAAGAACGAAATTAGAATGTAAACAGCAGTTTTTTAAAATTTGGTCTTACTTTTGTGAAGTCTATTTCTGATATTTTATAGATTATTTCACTTTTAATTTCTGAATGACCTGTTTGACTGATGAAGGCAATAAAATATAGAGTAAGTGGCAAATCTATTATCCTGCGACCTAACGTTCAATGCACACTTTGCAACTGGATTTTTTTGCCAGTGTCATGATATAGGATGAAATCTTGCTATAGGTATTTGAGGGAAGTGAAAATTAACTGATTTGAATATTAAGACGTTCTCCTGTTAACGTATCCTTCATATTCTAAACATGTGCAATTTACCATCACCGTCGCCATCTCGCTATTAATCTGCTGTCTCAATTCACATAAACGTTCCTTAACGCCTGACTGCATTCTCCCTACGTTCGTTCGGCAACAGAAGAGGATGCGGGCCCTGGTCTTCACAGCACGGACGCCACAAAAATGGAGGGAAATCTGTGGATCTCCAGCACTAAATCACGAGTGTTAAACGGCGTCCGCACGTTTTTGTGATAAAAGTTTCATCAGTATTCACGGGTGCACAGTTGCCGCCACCGACACGCCGCCGCTGTTCTGGCTGACCCTGCCGCTCCACTGGCTACTTGCCGCCGCTACTGCCGCCGCCGTCAGCCATGACTCATTTCCCCTGTAAAAGCATTGCCTCCTCCCCCCTCGAATTCATCTTATTTGTCTCTTCTACTCCTCTCGTGCGTGCTTGTCTTCGTTGGGCTCCTTTTATCATTACTTTCTAATTATTTTTTAGTAATTTTGTTGTTTTTCTTATCAAATGGCACCATAATTTCCTATTTCAATATATTTGCACCCGTCTTTACATTCGCTTTCCAGTGTCTTCCTTCTTACAGTTTTGTCACGACATTTACTCCTTTAATATCTTTTAGGTGTAATTTCCTCTCCTTTAATATCACCAAGTGTGTACCATTCATGTTTTGCCCTCACTATCTTGTGTTTTGCCCTCACTATCACATCTAGCATCATTTTCACCACTGCCACCATTTCAACAATTTCCTCCACCTCCATCCCTTCCTTCCAATTATCCATCTCCTTTGCCACAACCTACTCCAGCATTACCATTATCACGTTAGAACAGTTTCTCACATCTCCACGATTTCACTACAACATTCTCACCCCTGCCACCATTTAAACAATTTCCTCCACCTCCATCCCTTCCTGCCAAGTATCCTTCTTGGCCAAACTCTGCCCTAGCATTACCACTATCACCCTAGAAGTGTCTCGAACATACCCACGTTTTTACTACACCATTCCCACCGCTGGTACCATTTAAACAATTTCCTCCACCTAATTCCCTTCCTTGCAAAGTATCCATCTCCTTCGTCCCACCCTCACCTGTATTACCACTATCACCCTAGAACAGTCTCCAACATCTCCACGTCTTCACTGCCTCCATCAAGTCCCACACTTCTTTCGTCGACTCACGTCGTTGCTACTATGAGTGTCGCGTCGTGCGGGGACCATCTCCGCAAGAGAGATGAGATCTGCACAGTAATACAGGCGTTCGGGTCATTGTGGGTGAGCGTGGGTCTAGTCACCACGGTCGGCATCTCACTTATCACGTCACGCAACAGAAGCCGCCGCCGCCACCGCCGTCGTTTATCTGATGGCCGGTGCGGCGCCGCGTCGGGGAGAGACCCCAGCCCGCGCCCCTAGCGGCGTCCCTGGGAACGCGCCACGCAGAGAGGCGTCCCCGGAGAGCGCGACCCTCGACCGCACACTGGGTCCAACCCGCGCCACAACCCGCGAAAATCTGCGAACGAGCGAAATACCGTGTTTACGCGAATCCAATGCGCTTTCGAATCTATCGCGCACCCCATTTTTGAAAAGTTAAAATTATGAATAAAGGTTTTTGTATAGGATGTAATGTGCAACAATGACAGAATAATGGGTACTAATCTAGAATAGAATAGTAGGTTTTATTTAAATGTATGAAAAATAACGTGGTTATCGTTTACGTAATTAGCATTCTAACTGCTTTACTGCTAACTGCTTTACTGTTGACTGCTTTACACTTTAATCTTCGAGCCCTCGCGATTATTTTTTAACTCTAGAATTCGCGCTAAAATGAACAACAGCCACACATTGTTCCCACATTTCTCTCTCAGAACTCAACAAACGGTTAAGGTAATATCTCTTTCTGCTATAACAATGAAGGATGAATAAACGAATATCTAGGATAAATTCACTACTGAAGCGCAACATTTCATGTAACTATAAAAAATGTATTGTTGTAGTTTTTACAGTGCTCGGAAGTTAATGAAGTATCGTAAGACGTTCTTCTCTGTTTGCTCTCCATATTGTAACTAAAGACTCTCAATAAAATGCAAATGATGAATAAACCGAAGTTGAGTTTGAAACCTCCAGCAATCCATTTTGACGTAATAAACAAAAAAAAAAGAAGTTTGTGGCATTTCATGGAACGACTTGCTCTCTAAACCAATGCGCACCACGATTTTGAGTACTACATTTTGTCAAAAAGGGTGCGCATTAGATCAAAAGTACGATAAAGAATCACGTGCAAAATGAAGTTGTTTATAATGAATTAAAAAGGATTCCAGTGGAGACAACCTCCCACTACTGAAACTAAGAGAGCATTACGTACTGCCAGAAGTGTTTCTAGATTTACAGGTGCCCATGGCAAGCAAATATTTGCACTCCTGTCAGAATAATTCAATTAGGATTGTTGTTATTTGTTTTAGCGGGTATACCCTAACTAGCACCCCTTCTGAGGGGCGCCAATGGCACGTGTCATGTTTTCTGTAACATATGCCGATACACCACTGTATACTGTATGCTGATTTCTTTCTGTGACTGTTCTGTAATGTGATTATGCATTGAACCGGAAAAAAGTTATTAATCAATGTTTAAGAAGTGGAGTTATTGATTGAATAGTTTTTTAAGGCGCGTGGATTAATATACTATGTGAATAATAAATAATTTGATGCATTATCAACATTTTTGAGTGCATTTCATTCTATTAGTAAAAACAAGCATTACGAAATATAGTGGTATATCATCTATCATTATGTAAATACGACGAAAGAATCGAAAACGATTCAATCAGAAAGTAATGTATCACTAAAGAGAAACACGAAACATACTGTATATTTTTATTTCTGCACGTATAACTGGTTTATTTTTTCAGTACGTTTAAAAATAGTATTTCGTTCACGTATACTGTCAAAAATTTCCGCATTACTGCAATGAAATTTACATTAAAAAGAATTATTATGTACACATTAAATTTAATGTACCGCTGTTTATTAAATTTACATGAGTAAATAAAACGAGTTACCTCTACATTAAATCTACACTGATTTTAAATTGTACATTAAATTTAATGTACAAATTTATTAATGTATTTGTAAATGTATACATTAAAAAAGCTTGAGTTTCATGTACAATACATTAATCTCTATTAAACTAATGGTATTTGAGGGAGTGTAATTGGAAGTCATCGCCGTTTATGCTACGTGTTCTTTTGAGCTTCATCCCGCCTACTGTGCGCAGTCACTGGGAAGAGGCAGGCGGTTTGGGAAGGGGAAGGGGGCGGGGCGGGGACGGGCGACGTTGGCGCTGCGTGCTCAAGAGGCAGCCGCTGCGTTTGCCGAACTGACGCAAGCAAGGGGCAGAGTGACTGGTTAAGCGGCCCCATCTTGCGTTCCTTCCAAGAGCACTGCCTAAATATTGAATCTCACGCTCCGCCCTCAGCTGCTCTGCGCTGAGGGTGAAAAAATGCCTCGCCGTGTAGGGCGCTTGGAATATTTGAACGAGAACCTGTTGTTTAAAATTTTAGAAACTAAAGGTGAATCATACTGTACTGTATGTATATTATCTACGTTCTTATACAAAATAATACATGATTTTTACTAGTACGTATTTTAATTCTATACATCAAGTTGTTTTCAAAGGAAGTAAGATTTAGGATACACAAATGGTCACTGAAATGATTCTGCTAATTAATTAATGCCCTTGAAAGGCTTTGTTGTTATGAGTACTAAATATTTTATATTAGAAAATATTCGTGTAGGTACTATTCATTTGATCTATTTTTAATCGTTAATTTTTTAAAACACATTTATGAAACATAATTTCGGCTTATTGTATTTTTAGAATAACATTAAAGTTTGTCTGGTGTTCATTTTGAAAATCATGAATTACGGAGCAAAAAATTGATAAAGCCTCTTCAAATAAATTTCTTGGAAAGAAATGCCCTCTCGTTCCATCCTATCCCATTGGAAATTGAATTATTTGAACACTCGTAACATCAATGAGCCAAACTTTGCAGTAGCTCTTGAGTTTTTTCGAGGAACGAAGAATTAAAAAAACAGGTTTCACGCCAACTTACTGCTTTCAAAGATGGCTCACGATCCGTCCACCCTACACGATCAGTTCGCTTTGGTGCGTCTTTTTCGCACCCTCCGTCAGCATTCGCCTCAGCGTTAGCCACCTCAGCGACTCTCTTCTCGCCCTAATACTGTCGCGAAAGCCGTCCATTGTGCTTAAAAAACCCGGCCACTCATTTCGTATGCTGGGAGAACGCAGTCGCCGCGTATTGAGCTGTGGAGCAGCTCCTTCGTTCGCGGAAGAATCCGGGGGTACGATTTTTCAACTTAATCTGCGGTAGGTTGTCGGAGAGCTTTGTCGCGCTGCGGAAGGTGGAGGGGGACGGGGGGTGTGCGAGGCCCCTTGTCGGCGAACCTTCCCCCGCCCCCGCCAGGGACCCTCAGCCGAAGCGGCACGACGTGACGCCGCCGCCCCCCTCCACTCCCGCCACCGCCATCCCACGCCTAGTTTTTTGCGTGCGTTTTTTGGGGCTGTTCCTGGTGTCCCTTTTTCTGCGGCGAGGGGTGGCTCGGACGTGACGGCAGGAAGTGGGCGGACGGGCACACGGGCACGCACACACGTGGTCAACGTCCACCTGGAGTTGTGACGAGTCGCTTCCGCTGCCTGCTTGTGTCGTTCGTCAGCGCAGCTTTTTTTTTTCTACTTTGTGCGGAGATCGGCACGCGGCAGCGGCAGCCACTGCGCGTGCGCCGGTGTTGGGTTTCTGCGCAGCCTCCGCCCCCGCCGCCCCCGCTGCGAAAAAATGATCTGCAGATGCCGCTGCGTGTTGTGTCCGGATCTCCGGGTTCAAATTAGTTGCCGGAGACAGCGAGTTCTCGGTGCTTTCTTTCCTTTACAATATTCCATCTGCACTCGATTGCCACAATCACTAAATTGATGATTTTGCTCTATGTGCAGGTTGCTATATGTACAGGTTCCACAAAGTTTCTGGCCTCACTAATTTAATATTTTGATAGAAAGAAAAAATTACGTAACTTTTCTACTTAACCATCCTGTACTACAATCCACTTTGCACGTGTGTATATTAACATTTCTAAAACACTTTTTGTTCGCAAAATGCACAAAACTGCTTCTTTAACCTTACATTTGTCTGAATCTTTTCTTCCCTGAAGAATTTTCTTCAGTTCTGATAAATGGTAGACATCACTGGTTGCCCAATCTCAACCGTCATGTGAATGGTCCAACTCCTTGATGCCTTAGTCCTTTACGCTATTCTTTGCAATCTGAGAAGTAAGCACAGGTGCATTGGTGTGGGGAAGCTTAACTCTCAACTACCTTTCTCCAAAAAGTGAATGAGATGTCTGCTGCAAACCGTTTACTTGACAAAAATTAAAGATAAGACTATAATCTGCTCAAAAGGTTTTCTCGTTGATGAGTGGTATCTTTGTCAGGCCGGCAACGGCCTATTTACCCGGCCGGCAACGGCCTATTGAACCACCTATGTATATGATCAAATCAAGCACGTTGCGTTATATTGATTTGATTGCAATTTTTCATGTATTATACACTGGCTAATCTTTTACCATAGGACTCGAGGCTATAATTACAGAATTTAGTTTTGGATTTGGGGTTATATACAATATTTTGTAGAAAATTACTTCTTATTTCCTTTCAAATGGATTCTCATATTTCTGCGGTAACCAGAGAATTTTATTTTTATTATTAAAAGTAGCTGAGATATCCAGCATTACTTGGGTATTTATTTACCACAGCCATGTATATATAGGAAAATGAATGAACTTTATCTATGGTGTATCCCAGCTCTTCACCTCACTGCTCCCCTCCTGCACCCACCCATCCTGGCCTTCTCTGTCTCGCATATCCCCACCTTTTTTTCATGTATTTCTGCTTGTACCGAAGGCCCTCAGCAAGCGATATTTGAAGGTTTAATTTATTATTTTAGCCTTGTTTACGGCACATTATTCACAGATGAAGATATTGAGTACATGGATTAAATGTGCGATGCCACATCGGGTGCACGATGATCAGGCCATTGCGCCCACTGTTCTCTACCATCACTGTTGCTTCCACCATTGTTGCTATGGGCAACTCTAAACAAATGCGAAGGCTCTCCGTTGTCAGGGTGACGCTGCGTGATGCCGACGTTTCGCCTATCATATCGTGGTCATTTGTAGAAAAAGGATATAAGGGATGTACCGTACCTAATGAAGACAGAACGTTGTCTCTTCGTTGGATGATTACGTGAACGAAGGTTCATTAAGATTAAAATAAAACTGAAGAATTTGTATTAAAAAAATCTACCGAAAATGGGAGAAACGTATAATTTGAGTGTAAAGTAACCTAAGTTAGACAAAAAAACTTCCTTTCGCCTGAAACAGCATCGAGATCGTAAAAACCATTGAGTTCCTTTTTGTATCATTTAAATGAGCATAAAAGGGTAAGGTTAGAAGAATGTCTTAAATTGTTCGGAATAAGACAAAAATATCTTCAAGGGGAAAATTGGGATCAAACCTTGATTCTCCCACATTAAAAAACACAAAATGGTAGAATTTTGTGTATAACTAATTTTCTTCATGAATTCAGTGTTATTGTATAATAGTCTACAAAACTATATACTATTGTTAAATTAATTTATTTATTGCCTGTCATCAACATAGAGTCTAATATTACAAAAAGGCATATATTATGAAATAATAGACACTCCTATTTTATTTAACTAGAATATGAATAATTTCTCCATTAAATAACTGAAAGTCTGATATTCATTTATCTGAACGCAAGACACTACTCTTAGTGCCTCAACTAATATTGATGATAATATAGGAAATTACTTTCAGATGTGAATGTAACTATATAATCAGTTGAAGTTGAGATATGTCGCAAATTGGAGGATTTCAGCAACTCCAATTTCTGAGCTCAAGGAATTTAGTATTGTATTTATGCGTCGAACACGTATCTCATTACAAAACCATCCTTTAGTTCTACTCAAACTACATTGTTAGCAACCCTTTTAACTTAGACCGATTCACAACTTGCAGTTTTGCTGCAACTTTTTTCGTCCCGTCTGAAATTTACTTTACGAAACAATGTAGGAATCTCGTGCGACAGATGTTGACTTTTCGAATTCGCCTTTGTGCGGATAATAAGTCACGCGCTCTAGCACCTTGCCATTGAAAACATGCCAGTCGTTCACTGGAAGCCGCCTCCACTTTTTTTGTTTTACACTCACGTCCAGACCCTTATCGCTGCCCGTTACCTCAGAATGACCTTGAAGCTACAAACTCGCGTTTATTTCATAGCAACACAAATGAGTTCGTTTATTTTTTGAGTAGTTCCAATCTACAAGCGCCCGTACAAATAACACAAATCAAGGTCTCGCTATTATGCGTGTTAGTTACGCTTTTTACTACAAGGAACAACGTTCGTTGTATGTCATTGAGTAGGAGAATTCGACTCCAGAGAGTTTTTTTTTTGTTTCCGTTGTCGGATCGGCGCCTGCGGCGCGCGCATGCGCCCTGCACCTTGCGTATGACGTGAAGAGAAACAATGTTTTTACGGCTTCCCGACGGGGGCGGAGGCCGCCTTATCAAAGCTGCTATCAGGAGCATCGCGCGCCGGCCGACGGGGAGTACCTGCCGCTCATGTTTAATACATGCGGCGCGCGAGGCCTCGGCAAATAAGCCTAATGACAGCGCGCGCGGCCCGTCCGCCCCCTGTGGCGCCGCCTGACGGACGCGGCAGCGACCCATCATCTGCTCTGCCCCATCGCGCCGTTAGCTCCTGCGGGACCCGCGATACTGCTGTGTACAGCGGGTTGCATACAAAATGTTACCAGGAGCGGGCCCGCTGCAGCGCCCCGGGGCACGAGTGGCGAAGTGATGAACTTCTTCCTGCCTTGGTGAAGCGATCATGGCTCGAAAGATTGTCCAACCATTAAGAAATGTGTTTCCTCTGTAGTCCAACACTCATTTGCCAAATTCTTAGTCATGGAATTTTCGTTAGGTATTTTTTCCTTAATTGGTGTTAATTTTTTTTTTTTAAAAAGGCTACTCTAGAGAAAATATAACGTTATTCCCTTTTTCTATTTTGCAATTAAAGTGTCAAAAATACCAAAGTGACAAAAATAGTTCCCAAATTTCTCCCATTCAGTTTTTTAAAAAAACGTTTGTCTCACGTTTCTCGAAAAACATTATTTTTGTGTACATCCACTTTCGAGATTTTAATGCAATTACAAATATCTTAATTTGGATTGTAATTTTTTACACTTTCACAAATTTTGTTAACTGTACAAGTAATGTTTTAATTTACTATAATAAACAGTTTTTAATCACACTTGCTTGAGGTTTCAAAATCATTTTAAATGTCTCTAAATTGTCTGCGTAAATGAAATACACGTTCGAGGCAAAGGCTCGGAATTAAATTATAATTTTTTAAGTGAAATTATTCGGTTTTATTGAATCTACAGTAGCGGGAACAATGGAGTTGGCCTTACGTACTTGGATGTTCAGGAGATGAAGCGTCCTAGTCACAGAGGCCAAAGTTTCAGCGATCATGCCGTGTTTTTCCTCAGGGCGAAATGCGCCTTGCAATGCATTCCGAATTGAAGATCGCAGCATAATCGCTGAAACGTTGCCACAAATGATTAGGACGCGGTGTCTCCCGGACAACCAAGTAGATACTGACTTCGGCCGCAGAAGCCTATGCTTTCAATTGGATTGGCCGTTATACTGGTTCTCCTGCTTTTAGTTACCACCACACACATTCCCCTGACTTTAATAATTTTTACTTGGATGCAATAGAAAATATATTCTTGTTTTCAATTAAAATAGTACCAAACTCCGAAAATTTCTTCAGTTTTACCATATCTTAGGTACGGAGAGAGTGTCAGTAAAATCGGCTGTAGGTACGAGCAGTTTACCAAAAGATCCTAATAATAATGTGTTTTGCTTTCGTGATTTCTATTCAATTATACTTTTTACGCGTTATACATTTTACCCAATTACGCACTTTAAAATGGTTGTCCTTTTTAACACATACTAACGATTGTAAAATAACAAGAACAGAATAAGAGAAAATTATAATCCAAAAGTTTTGTTATGGTGGTTTTAATGTTCACAATAAAACTTAATAGCTTTAAATCGACTTGTGTGAAATAACACAGACATGGGGTGCGTTATAAAAAGTACTACACATGTACACGTGTATAAGTATACATTATTATTTCTTACAATTGATTCTATTTATTAATTTATATAAGATTTACTCTCGGTACGCGACTGTTCATAACGGCTTTTGGTCTGCTTTCCAGGATTCACAGTTTCTCATAAGACACATGACCAGCGACAGTGACATAACACACTGTGACCAGCACGTGACTTTCAATTTTGAAAATATTATTTAACTTTCAAAATGGAAAAATATCAGATAAAAATTAAATCAAATAAATAAATGTTGAAATTATAATAAAAATTATGAGACGCATTGAGATTCCTTGGATCTCTTGAGCTCCATGAGTCCCGGAGGTGTGGATCGGTTGCACATCCTATACCTTAGATCTGAATTTGATAATTTACTGCACTGAAATAGAAATATGATTTAGTTTTTATAAAAATATTTTAGTAATGAAAACATATTTTTTATCATCCTTAATACCATTGATCTTGTACAAAGATGGCAATTATCTAATATTTTGTGTAAAAATATAAGTAACTAGTGAAAATATAAGTAACTACAGAAGGGCACAGAGCTTATCAACCTGGTTAGTTTTCTAATTCGTTGGTCTGGTCTAGCTTTTCGATCTTGCCCGAAGAATTTTTCAGCTGCCATTTATCGCCGCGTAAAGTACATTTTTTTAAAATTCAAATTCAAAAACCAAAAAAAAAAAAAATCGGTTTGCCAATGGTCCCTGGGGCTTCATGCAAATACTCCCAAAATATAAAGATTGTTATTCATAATCGCAGAGCTTCGAGTGAGGCCAGATCGTCCGGGAAGAATTTAGTTTGAAAAAAATTCTACGCGTAGCTTAGGAGGTAGTAATGTTCACAGACTTCAGACAGACGGATGGACGGACGGAAGTTTTGAAAAACAAAAAACACTTCTGCAGTATCAGGGACCTGAAATGTCGAAATCGATTCTCCATAGCATTACATTACTTTCCCTATACTATTACTTCGTATATTCGTGCGTATGCAAGAAAGTAAAAATGTCTTTGCTCTCATTTGTTGTTTATCCTTTTCTTCAGAACTATGAATAGCCCTGTATCCTTGTACACAGGGAACATTCATCTTGGACGGAACATATCTTCAGAAACAGCACAAACTAGCGCACGACGATTTTACCTTGGCACTGCCCATCATTCATCCGCGTCTACGAAGCCACCGATCAGTTCTGCGCCGGCCTAATCCCCGAGACAGATTTCTGCGTCCGGTGTCCCCACACGCCGGGCGCCTCCCCTCCCCTAATCCCGCTCTCGCGTCCCCGTGCAACGCGTTGCGTCCGGCCCACAGGTGGACGTGCGCGTCGGCCGCCCCGCGGGCGGCATTGTGGCCGGGCGACGCCGCCTGCCCCCGGGGGCGATGGGCGAACGCGGCGGGGGTCACGCGCGCGCTTTGTCGCCGCCCGAGGGGATTCCCCTCGGCGAGTGGGGAAATCGATACGTTTGCCGCGCGCTGGCGAAATGCGCGCGAGAAAGGAAGAAAACGCCGCCGCCGCCGCGAGGGCGTTTCCGGCCCCGCGGTGGCCCCGCGCAGCCATTCAGAGGGTCACGCGCGTGGGGATTAGCCCCCGGGGCCGAATCCTGTTAGCCCGCGGCCGTGACCCCCGAGCGCCGGGGCCACGGCGACGTGCAGTCGGTGAGGTCGGCGACTAGGGAACTCGCGAATCGGTATGTGCTGCCGATAGCAACAGAAGAAAAAAAAAGAAAAAGAAAAATAATGTAGAAATAAAAGATGCAAAAAAAAATTCATGAATCTATACTTTGGGGTGCTCGTGAATTCATATATCGTAGGCTTTCAATTGCAACAGCACAAGTCGAGGAAATGCAACAGCGCAAATATGAGAAACTTTTTTTGCACAGTCATATGGAGATATGAGGATGCAAAGGAATTTCAAAACTCTATATTTTAGGATCCTCGCAAATGGATATAATGCTACTAATAGCAAAGGCACAAGAGTAGATAAGAGATGTAAGGGAATTTCAAGAATCTCTGCCTCAGGATCATCGCAAATCGATATATGCTATCGACAGCAACAGCACAAGTGTGGATATGATCATGCAAGTTAATTACAAGAATCTATACTTTCAATACCTATTGAAATCAGTAAATAATTCCTTTGCTGGATTTCAATGAGATGTAATCATTAGCCACAATATTAAGTTAGAGTTGAACAGCACATGAAGCTCTCTGAGCAACACTCTTTCCAAAGAGTATTTTACAACGCCATTTTATCGTAAGAAGGAAGGATGTCTTGGCTGAGCTTCTTAGACCCTGATATATTTGCATGATTTAATATAATTACGACTAAACCAGATATCAATACAATCAAATTTGTTACAACCATATATTGTTATAACCATATTTAAATAAATCATAATTAAAATCATTCTCACTATTTTCTTTCGGCCTTGGTGTAATTACAAATATATCTTGTTACACTCATTGTGTAAAAATGCTGATCTGTCTAAATTTTCATTAAGTTTTGACACGTATTTCATGCATTGTGCATTTGGGGTAATCGAAATTCATTTTTTGAACTATTTCATAAATCTTTCCACAGAAAGCATTCTGTTGAATAAATGTTGGTTTGATTTTTCCCATATTTGTTCCCGCTGTTCGCTGCCCCCATTGCCGTAGAGCTGGCGGTATGGTCGGTCACCCCCCGATCGTGTTGCACGTCCATCCTTTTATATTATCTTATTTCATTCTAGAATTTTATTCCCACCGTTACGACCAGTGTTCAGTCTAAGAATAATAGGTGTTTGGTTTATAAATCATGTTAATGATAAGTAATGAAATTTACTCGTATGTAATTATACTGGAAGAAAATATTGTATTGTGTAGAAACATGAATGAAAATGGAAATAAAATACATAAAATTCCAATAATGATACTCAGTATATCAACTTATGTGACTCAGAGGGAGAGTATATTAACTTATACACCCGGCTAAGATAGTCTAGCTATCGTCACTGCAATGTCCCTGTCCGAAATTTCCTAAATTAGAAATCTCAACGGTGGTTGTTGTCGATAGATAGATTGAATTCAGCAGCTCTGTCACTAGAGGAGAATGACTGGCTGTTCTGATTGGTTGTTTTTCGGGATACATCAGATCAATACCAAGCGAATATTTTAGTAATACATTAACATTCGAGCCACGAACCGCGTGCGATCTTTCCTTCTTTGTCCTCGTTTCTCTCCTTACACATTCACACGTACATGCCCTACATTTCCACCCATTTCGGGAGATAAGTCGATAACTTAGAACACGTTCCACTTGCTCTAATACTGGATATACTGGAAAGGGATAACCCTGCATGGCAAAGAGTAAAATGGTGTGAGATCTCATGTTTTTGAGAAGAACATCTTCCGGAATATAACTTGCACTACAATAACCATAGCAGTTGAAGTGACTGGGAACAACAACAACATACTGACAACTCCGAAGATAAAATGTGTCTCGTTGCCATAGTAGTTTCCTTTGCGTTTTCCTCATTGCATTTTAATGCTCTGCCAATGTAGTACCAAAAATCCTCACTCTTAATAAATAATCCTTCGTGTCATAATTAATTAGGAATATCAGCTCTGCCAGTAATGTGGTGGTAAGGCACGCAATTCTCTCGAGATTCCAATATTATAAATAAACATAAATGACAGAAATGTTTGTGTAATTGAATTGTTATGATATATGTGCATTGAGTTGTAGTTTCGAAAGTTAGTTTTGCTCGATACCAACATAATTTTACTACTTTTGTAAGTTCCAGAATTTGGAAATATACTTTGAGTATAATAATTAAGGTTGTCTAAGGATTTTATATTTATTTTGAAAAGGAATATTAAGGAATAAAGCATGTAGAGTGTGATATACCTTACAAGCTACTTTTTTTTGCTAAAAATAGTAAATAATAATTTTCTCTGAATAACTTATTAACAACGTTATCGTGCTTGATCTTGACTCCAGAGAAGGATTTTATTTATTACACTTCGTTAACACTAGAGTTACAATACATTTTACGAGTAGTGTAAACGTTTTTCATTCGAAACAGCGAAATGCCTTACGTTTGTTTCGTGGTGGCATTTGAAAACACTTCAATATTTTAATATTGTTTCTAGTAACCAGTTAGAACTCGTTAGTTTAGTGCCACTAAAGAATTCGATCATCGACCTCTATGGAAGATCGATTACTACTATGTCCACAACATTACCTCCTATCTAAGAAGGTGACACGGGAAAGCTCCTAATGGTCTTTCCGCGCAATTGCAGGAATCAAAGCGTGTTCTCCGACGATACGTTGTTCATTATGTGGGTTTTGCTGAATCAAATCAATTAAGGGATCCAGAGTCTAGCGGAATTCAAATTAAATAAGGGAAGAATGTGAACCGAATTAGAAATGCATCTTGATTAAAAACCAGTTGCCCTCCTTCATTAGGCGTTTATCCGATTTCCGCTTTGGCTTACAGCCATTTCTAGGTGTTTTGAAGACAAAATTGTTCACTCTTCGCGTTTCTGATGTCCAAAGTTTTTGCTTTATTCCTCACACTTCAGCCGAGAACGACCTCTTAATCTCCGCGCTGGAATGTCTAAAAAGAAGCTCATTTCAACACTCCATTCAATAGACCTAGCACGAAAGGGAACGCGGCGTTCTATAATATTTCGTCATAAGACGACAAGCGAGGATCCTCGGCGAAGAAGTCGCAGGAAGAGGCTGGAAGAAGGAGTGGTATTGCACAAAGCCTAAAAACCGATATTTGACGAACGTCAGCCGAACCAGTGTTTGGATAGCTCGTCCTTGAAGTGGATCCCAATGCATGGAAGTTCAGCGGCGAAAGTACCTGCTCACCTTCCATTTTTCTCGGGTCTTCGCCCTTCCTTTGAGGAACATCCGATCTACCCTCATGAAACGGGAATCTAGAAACTCGCGAACGGACACAAAGGGCAATGCGGCTTCCTTCGAGCCGTGCTCTCCGCAGAGAATCGTGTCTTGACGGATAAAAAGCAGCCCAACCCTCGACCGAAAAAACGAAACGGGGGAGAAGAAAGAAAAAAGGAACGCCCGCTTCCAGACAGACGAAGTGATGGGCCAAACAAATTCGTTGTAAACGAACTAATGAGAGCTCAAATTTCGAGAGGCGTGTCCTTGGGGTACACCAGATTTCCTTCGTTGATCGATCAATATTCGAAGGGTTTCGGCGGGTGAACGCGGTCCGCGGCCGCACCTGCTGCGGGGGGACGTCGCGGGCGAAAGTGTTGGGTGCGTGACAGCCGCATCCAGAAGGCCGTGTCTGAGCACGGCCTATTGTACGCGAGCTCACAGCCCTCGCTTGTCAACCCGTTGCCTCCGACGGCCGCTTTCTAACGCGGACGGGGCCCATTCATTAATTCGTGTTTAACACGGACGCTGTGACGGGTCGCCAACTCGAGCGCTCTTGCAGTTGTGAATAATAGGAGAGCGAGCCTCTGATGTTTTTTTTATTATAACTTAACGACACGAACCGAATTTTATGGATTGGGTTGCGTCGATGATGGGTTGAAGATTGTGATGCTGTATTGGATGTGCCGCTTAGTCAATATATTTTTGTGATTGATTAATAAACTTGTTAACAGACGTTCATTATATAAAAAACTCTTGTTAATTTTCTTCCAAAGCAAGAGTTTAAAAATGGTGTCTAGCATAGATGCTGATATTTTTCTAAAATAATCATTTGGAAAACGAGTACTTATATTCTACTTGGGCATAGATTGCCTATTTCATAGTCGTATCTCTTAAAGAATCTCCAGAAATGCTGTCTTCTTAAAATCGTTTTTAGGTATTTGACAAGAACATTTTACAAGACATCTACTTGTATTTGCAGCTGTTCCCAGTGTTTATCTTACATTTTTCACACCGAACTTCGAATTTATTATCGTATTGTATTTCGCGTATTTCCTTTCGCCTCTTTATTCCCGACGAATGGTCAGCGATTCTCGCATAGCCAATTCCTCTCGCATGGCACCGCCAATGAATAAGCTAATGTTAGTTTAAGGTTCTTTTTTTAAGAAAGGATCGTCCCACGCCTTTGTCCGCGGCTAGGGGGAGTACAAAAATATAATATTCAACGGCAAGCGCGTTCTTTGGAAGAATTAGTTTTTTCGACGAAAAGTGAAAACGGAAATTCGAGGCTCCGGGTTTTTGCCGCGGGGTGAACGCCCTGACTATGCTTTTCGCCCGCCTGCCATCTCGAGTTCCGTTGCTCCCGCGGCCACTCCGCCCCCACCCTCCACCCCCACCGCTTCTCCCGCCCCTCCTCCCACGCTGCCACCTGCCGACTCGCCCGTCCGCGCAGGCTCGTGTTCCTGCCGAAAATTCGGGGCCGTGTTATTTTTTTTTTTACGGCCGCCTTCACAAAAACCACCGCTTCCACGTGTCCGAAGAACCCCTGCCGAATTTTTGCGTCGGCTCTTGAGCTAGAGCTGGCTCTTTCTGTGGCGCCGGCGGGCCAATAAATTTTCTCCCGAAGGTGCCTTGGAAACCGCTGAGATCGTACGGTGATTTATACTCTAGTACAGATTGCCCGCTCGTAGCAGCCACAGTCCTTTCACCTCATCTGGGGTAAACAATTGTTTGTATTTTCACATCCACTGCTTTTTTGACCTTCTTTTTACTCTTATGTTCTAAGAAACTTTTGTTTCTTTTTGTTTTTTAAACGCTCTGGTTAAGATTGAGAAAGCCGAAGTCAAGAATCGACAAATCTAATTAAACAAAAGAAGAATTAGAGCTCTGGTTTGTGATTGTTTTCATTCGAGAAGCTATTAATTACTTCTGTAATTGGAACTGCGTTGAAATTAATGCCTTCGGTGACAGGGACAATAAGAAACGTAAATTTCTCAGCAATCTCAATATCTGGGTTTGAAGTAGATACACTATAATCGTAGATATAAATAAAACTAAATCGTTTTGTGAAGATATAAAGAAAGATAAATCGCCAAATTGTACGATTTGATAAATCGAGTATTTATATGCCGTATTGCAATTGTTAAAATATATTTCGGTTTAATTTGTGATCGTAGTTTAGCTTCGTTGTAACACCTTTTCATTACAAATTTGCTACAGGATTCCCGTTTAAAGTTAAAAATATATCAAATGAAGACTTTAAAAAAATGATTTATGACAGTTCTCTACATTGTAAGAACGCAATTTCCTTGATTATGGTGTAATTATTGTGTACATCAACTACAATATTTTAACGTGTATTGCAGTTTACAAAATTTACATAATACCAGAAATACACGCATCATACCTTGAACTAAAACAATGTCTGACGACCTGCTTTCTTTCAGAAGAACTTCATTTACGTTGCATTACGCTCTCAGCGGAAAACAAATTAACACCTGCGGTCGTTCCTTTCTCAATCGCTTCCACTAACCCCACAGCGTTCCGAGCTTCAGCGGCGGCCCCGCGCCCGATATCATCTGCACGTTCACCACGCCCCAAGTGGTTGCCGCCCGCGTTTTTGTGAAGGCGAGGTTCGGCACGCCCTCTGCGGTTGCAGTCACCACTATTACCACCATCAAATTCATCGCTAGTAACCGTAGCACCAAGAATACCACTGCCATTGGCAGCGTTAGTACTACAACAACATCGCGAAAGTGCTTATTGTTGTCACATCCACCGCATTCAACCCTACTTCCTCCACCTCTATTTCAGCCTCTCTGTTATGCTACATATTGATGTGGCCACATCTATTGGCCATTTTGTCTCTTTCCTGTTGAAGTTTATGCCCCTCCTTCCCTCGTTACCAGATACATATTACCGCGGCGACAGCCGTCGGGGCCCTCACCAACGTTGATGCCACCGACTACATCATGACTCCGGTTACACTAGAAGTAACAACATATACGCACTCTGAGTACATGCCCGCTGCACCAGAGTCCGTCTTTTGACTGGAAGACTGTCGCGTTCGCCGCTTACTACGTGTCCAGCGTGGCTACACTTTGCCGCCACTATCACCACAGACGCCGCTACAGGCCTTCACCTCAGGCGTCACCACAGTCATCACAAACGCCACCGAAGACCGTCACCTCAAGGGTTACCACAAACCTTCATAAATGTCATCACCACAAAAGCCACCACAGGCCATCAACTCAGGCGTCACCAGATACCTTCTCCACAAACGCCATCGCAGACATTCACTTCAGGCGTCATCACAGACCACAACCATCTCCACAAAAACCGCCGCAGACGTCACCAGACTCGTCACCACAGACCTTCAACATCGCCAACACCACGAACGCGAACGTAGACCTTAACTTCAAATCTCACCACAAATCTTCATCACCGCCATCACAAACGCCACCATAAAAACCACTGATGACCTGGCGTCGCCTCCGCCATCCTCACAGACGCCACCGCAGGCCCAGCGGTCTCCACCCCTCGGGCCAAGAGCGAGGGGCGGCCGCAGAGGGCGCGAGGGCGAGAACGCCATCTGATCGAGGCTTATCGCCCGCTCTGAGCGGCGGGCTCGCCCTGGCCACGCCCCCTTCTCGCTGCCCTCTCGGCCCTGGCCCGCCCCGGCCTCCCGCCGCCCGCTGCTGCCTGCTCTCGCCCTCGCACCCTCCCGCCCTTCCAACCGACAGAGCTCCTTTGCTCAACTCTTAACTCAGAGAACCAAGGGTTCTGTTTATTGGTAGAATGAAAATTATGCAATTAGAGTAGTTTATGCAATTGGTTTATCATGTTAAGCTTCATTGCATGATTGTATGTTTTGAAAGAGAGCGTCGTTAGGGGCGAGTTTTCAAATTTGTTCGAATTCAATAAAGCTACATTATCAACGAGATGCATACGCTATTTTTTAACAACGGCATTATAAATTTATAAGATAATCAAACTTAATTTTGCAAAACAACTTTTTTTTGTATCGGGTATATGATCTCTGTGTGAGAAAGCGGTGATCTTCTGTTTACCGCTACCTCACAAGATTGCCTCGCAGCGATTGGCTGAATGTGTGATGACGCAATCAAGTGGTTTGAGGAAATGCGGATTCTGAGTTACTAAAATTTGAAAGAATTTAATTATTAAAACAATATTCGTTACGTGTATCAAATACATATTTAAGATGGAATATTGTCATCATAGCAGAGTTTTTGTCACTTTCTCTTTAGAAATATGACCTTGACTAGGAAATGAGTAAATGATGTTACTATAAAAAAACAGAAATTTAAAAATGGTAAAGGGATATGGAATAAAGGTGAATCAGAAATAATAAATAAAATGCTGATAGCTTGTAACCACGAACACGGCAGACGTGCAACGTCAGACTTTAATTAAGACACAGATGTACACAAGAAATATATTTTACGATTTATTTATCTGCTCTTCAGAGTTTATTTTAGAAGGGATGAAGGGAGTTGCAATTGAGTGATTCTTTTTGGAGTACTTTCACAATAAGCAGCGGATATATCTAAAAGTGACTTCTACAATAAATAACTCCATTGATAATTATTCAAGAAGATTCACTGTAAGCATATCTTTATATCTCTGAAACTTATATAACGTCTTCTTATTCCGACATTTCAGTCCAGTCAACAATATCTTAAGCGAAATGATCATTAATAAAAATACACAAAACTGAAGAAAAAAGGGGAATGAAGAGAAGAATAAGGGAAAAACAGCAGTAACAGAAGGCGAGAAAGAAAGAAGAAAACATACTACATTATTCCAAACAATTACAACAATAACAATCATCAAAACGTTGTTTCGCTGTAACATATCCTTAAGGAAACCTGTTATTTGAAATGAGACACTGAATGTGTAATAATTTCACTTCCTGTCACACACACAACGTAGCACTGTTTTGACTCGATGTCATCTCTAATAATTTTACAGAGGGTCTTCTCGACTCCTCCCCCCAAAAGCAACTTAATCCTCCCAGAGAATAAGACATTCAAACATTTCCAGCGCCCGAAACAAAAGTCACCGAGCCCTTTTCCGCACCCCAAGGAGAAGACAAACAAAATTAAGTATTCCCGGAGATAATGTGAGCCTTCCTTCCGCAGTGGGCGGTCGGGGGCGGGGGAGGGTCGCGGGAAGGCGTTGTATGTGGGTTAGTTAGGAGAGGGCGCGCCTGGAGAGCCAGGCGTCGGGGGCGGGCGCAGCTGTGAGGCGGATCTTGATTGCTGCTTGTGGCTTCGTGACTCACGTGATGTCACCGCGGGCGGAGGGAAAAGACGACGAGGGTGGCCGGTGAGGGGCATGGTAATGGTGGCGAATGGATGAAGGAGGAATTTCACGACAGCCATGTTCGAGAACAGTGTGGCTAGAGTATCTACGGTTTGGTTGGTGCTGATTATTACTGTAATATTCTTTTTTTTTTCATCTTTCCACCTACCAGTAGCCCTGGCGAGGTGGAAGTTTATTGTCATGTTGGGGGGTACATGCGCCTCAGCTCTTAGGCTTAGGCGGCAAAGAAGAGGGCAGTGCTTACTATAATGTTCACACAATTGCACTACCTATATTCATTTGAGTGAAGACAATAGTGATCAGTAGAGTCCAGATAAGCTAACAAAAGTAGAATGAGTCAGAAGTGTGGAAGAATAATGCACTGGGTCTGAAAGAAATGGTGGCTGCGTGTATTGGTAATGGTATAAATTGTACTATGATGACTGCAGCGTCAGTTGGAAGTCGAGAACGTGGTGACTAACGTGAGTGTGTAGTAGTGGGTGTTAATGGTGATAAATGTTCGGTAATTGTAGTAATTGTTTTTGACGCATTACGTAGTAATTGTTTTTGAGGCATTACATTTGACATTCCTGCTGAGGGATTGCGGATGTGCCTGGTAGTTTAAGGTGGGAGCGGGTGTAACAAATGGTGTTGAGCACTCACTGCAGTACGTATGAATGACGCGTGAGTTAAATAATAAAAATAATAATAATAATAATAATAATAATAACAATAACAATAATAATAATAATAATAATAACAATAATAATAATAATAATAATGAAGAAGAAGAAGAAGAAGAAGAAGAAGAAGAAGAAGAAGAAGAAGAAGAAGAAGAAGAAGAAGAAGAAGAAAAGTTCAAACTTCAACTCGTCATTTAAAAGTAAAACATATTTCTAGACCTAAGGAAAGAGCCAAAGTGCCATTCTGCAAATAGGGTAGTTAAGGCCCGCTAGCAATTAGCTTTAGCTACATTATAAGTACTCTCCCGTTTTGCCGCAAAAGTCAAATAGAACCGCCGGGCGCGCCCAAATTGTACTGTTCCAAAAAGTGAATAAATTACCGCCTCGCCAGGGGCACGTACTGGTGAGGGGTACTTGAAAAAAACCCAGCAGGGGTTGCGCAGGATGAGGCATCGCCGCCGAGTCGTCCGCGACCTGCGTCACGCCGTCAGCTGTCTGCTAGGGCGCCCGCAGCTATTTGTCTCCTTCCGCCGCCCCCGCCCACGCGCGACGTCGCCGCTGTCGCCCTCCGGGTGCCTTCGGCCACACTCTCGGGACTCTGGGTGTTGTCGTAGTCCCAACAAACACCGGGTGGCTGCAAAGTCGCTTCCCGCTCTTGGCGGTTTAAGATGTTTTGCGTAAAATGATTGCGTTTTCTTGCTTTGGGTAACTTCTCTATGGCAATTTGAAGTACCTGAATCTCGGATTAGACTTTTAGCTTGTCGTGGTTGGTTATTAGTTTTATTCAGCCGACTTTGTCACTTGATATTCTATTGTAAATTGTGTTGTTTTTAAAATGTTGCCTTTCTGAATAACAATAACATTTAGAGTGCTATGTGCGGTCGGGTAAGGAGGTTATTTCGCAAATATATGCTAGTGGGTTTGATTCTCGCCTAACGTACTATGTTTTCGCTTGGTGGATGTGACATACGAGGCAAAGATAAGACAACATAGAATTAAATAACTTCAACTAAAACATAATTCGCCATTTCATAATTTCATTAACATCGCTGGAGATTAAAACTGGGCATAAGTACTTGGACCTGACCACGTTACGCCATTTTGAACAACTAGGCAGTGAATTTAAGCTAGTTCTCCGAATTTCAATATAACTCGCGCAAATAAACCTATGTTAAATTAAAATCTACAGTGAAAGTGAATTTTAAACTGGTGATTTATGTTTATTATCAAAATGGTTGTTCTTAAATCGATGATCGTTCGGTGTAGTGTGGAGTAGATCTACTTTCTGAACGATGTCACGGCTGTCGTGTAAAGCAGGTTACCGAGTGAGAAAAAACGCGAGAGAGTAGTATTGGGAAAAGGGATAGAGGTGAATACAATCGGTTGTACGAAAAGGTATTACGATGATTATATAAGACGCTTAGTTTGATTGTGAGTAATTAATTAACGAGTGTACAACAGTAGAGAGCAGAGAACACCGTTACCTACAAAGGTAAATACATGAAATATTTTTTATAAGTCGACACAGGATTGAGGCAGAGAATGCTCAATTCAACACCTTGGGAAACACCTCACACGCACCGCAGCTACGCGAAGAATGAGCGGGTCAACTAGTATGGAAAAGCCGACGCCGATCCGGAATGGAAACCAATGAAACGCAGCCCGCGATGCCTATCTCCCACCCGATCCTCGGACTTGGCCTTGGCTTGCCGCGCGGCGGAGGTCAAGCTATAAAAGGCCTCTCGCGTCGCTCACCTAGCAGTGCGTCCAGTGCTGCATCGCGTCCGCCCTACCCCCCTCCCCTCGGCTCCCGCGTCCGCGGCACTCCCAGCGCTCCCGGCGTCGACCTGCACCCCGGTCCCCTCCCCAATGCTCGCTCCCACCCCTATCTCACTCCCTCCCTCCCCTCTCAGCGCCCCGCAGCGCTGCGGAGCTCAATCTCTCCCGATCGCAACTCTCGCACACATCCATTTACGTCGCGTCGGAAGAATTTCCCCCCCAAAGTTGCATCTCCCTCCCATGTCCCCCCACCACCACCGAATCGTTCCCTCGGGCGGGCTTGTTACCCCTTTCGCACTTGTCGCGGGCGCCTTGTGGAAGGGGCGCGTTCCCGCGGGCGGAGATTGACAGCTGCGCTGCATTGAATGCCCTCCTAATTACGAGGGAGATTTAAAGGAGCGGCCCGCCGTTTCGGATTTTAATCTTCCGCCCATCGCTCCGCGCCGGCACCCTTTTATTTCGCTATTTTTTCGAAGCGCATGCGCGCGCGTCACTGTTTCGCCCCGCGGCGCCCTCGCCCGCGCCGGGCGTTGGGCGTTGGGCGTTGGGCGATACGCTGCGCGAGGGGTGCCCAATCGCCTTGACGCCCATTGGCCGATTCGTCACGCGGCGGAGAGCGAGTACGCTTGTCGATCGGAAACGAGTATACCTGGTTTTGGAAGATGGGAGAGTGATGGTCGACAGGTATACGATTCGATTCAGGCATATTCGTCATACGTCGCTTCAGACATCATCGCGACAGGCGCATATGGTGATAGCGATTTGGCAATTTGGAAGAACAAGGTGGATTTCGTTGCCTACAGTTACCGTATATCGCAAAAATGGACATTTAATAATTGTCCATTAATTGTCCATTTAATAATTGTCAGATAATAATTCAAAAACTGTAACATATATAGGTGGTTTCGTAAATTTCCAGCCTCACAAAGAAGTTGCTCATAAAAAAAAAAACTTTCCAAGCAGTTTATAGTCCGATCTTTAATTGTTGTAATGCCATATGTTTGGTATCGATATCTCACTCAGTTTTGAGGAGAGAGGTTCTTGAGTTGGGTGCGGTGTGTGAAATCTCATGGTTTTGCTTCTTCACTGCAACGCGCCTATGCTTATATACAATACTATAGCTTTAAGGAGTTACACCATTCCATTCGCACTACAGTTCAAATTGTGCACCCAGCAACGTCTAACACTTATCAAAACTGAAGAAAAACCTACTGGGAAAAAAAGTTTCAGGCGAGTGTGATGTAAATGAAGTTTTTTACCATTTGCGAACAAAAAATGGGAATATTTCGGAGCATTTTCAAAGGCCTTTAAATGTTAATATACAGATGTGAGAAGTAGGTTGGAGTAAAGGATGATTAAGTTAAAAAGTTACGTATTTTTTCATCAAAATTAGAACAAGTGAGGCCAGAATCTTATGTTATCTTCCACATAATTTCGCATTCAAAAATAAACTGTCGTTTGTAAAATGACAATTCAGTAATATTGACAAGTTAAAAATCAGTGACATTCAGACGTGTAAATAGTATTATCATATGTTAAAATTGTATTGTATGAGATATCACGAAACAGTACTAGTAGCTTCCGGTTTGTCGTTTTTATTAACTATCATAATTTATTATCAAAAGAGCTCGGATTATGATGACCTAAAGATATTTCAAAATCACGTAGGAAAGACTTAAAAATAAGAGGAAAATGACATGAAAACTTAAAATAAAGGTACAATGACATGTTTTTTTTAATTACTCAAAAATTTGTTTAAAATATATACCTAATTAATGCGTTTTACAATTTTAAATAAAATTGATTTATATAAAATTATGTTTAATATAATGTTTTCAGTTTAGGAGGAAACGCAATCTTTAGCCCCGATTTTCCAACCGTCAGTTTTGAAAGGTTACGGAATTTACTAAAAAGACGTGTAATTTTCCGAGTTCGAAAAACAGAGTCCATTGCAGGAGTAAATTTCGTCATGAAATGATGATACATCAAAACCTTTTTTTAACGTGGCATTGCAAATTCATGAAACATTCATAAAAAACACAAAAAAAGTAAAAATGACAAAGGTACAAAAATGACCTAAAAATTGAAAAATGGCAAAAAATTACAAAAAGAAAAACTATACATTTCTATCGTTGATTTGTCATGATAAACATTAATTTGCGAGTTGGCTAGGTGTATAATGCACCAATAAAAAATGGCGTCATCAGAATCCGAACCTAGCACATCAGAATACACGTGAAACTAAATTACGCGAAGCATGTGCCTCTTGAGATGATAGATTCAACGAATAACTAACGGTCCGCGATAAGTCTCGTTATAGAAATTAAATGTCAAACATACTAATTTTCTTAATTTGAAAATATGTGATACGACTATCTCAATCACCACGCTCCACAGACATTTTTTTTTCTCCAAACGATACCAGACCAGACCGGGCAGATCAATGCTGCAGCGGAGCAAAAGGAAGCCCTGGAAACGTGGAAGCTTTCCCACCCTCGTCCGTCCGGAGTGGGCGTGGCGGAGCAAAGTGAGTAGGGGCGGGGCGGGCCCTGGGCGTCGCGTCGTTCTCACCCTCGCCGCCGCCGCCGCCGCCGCCACCTACTACCTGCGTAATCTGTGAGCGGCATCACACCGCGGTGCGCCGGCGTAGATGGAGAGCGGGCGTGCTCCGGTGGCGATAAGAGCGGCGGCGGCCACGCATCGGGGTCGCCGGCGATGGCTACAATGCGGCGGTGGCGGAATAGCCGTCTCTAAAATGTACTAGACGTTTTGGTACTGTATCGAACAAAGGACTTCGGAAGGGTTGGAAGATGCGTACGGTGGAGATGACATGAGAAAACAACAAGTTTCATTTTTTTTAAAAAATGAAACACAGACAATGCAAAGTCAATACAAAAGAATAGCTTTGAGAAAAACATTCTCTCATTAGATTTAAACTAGAACGAATTAGCCTTAGCTTCTTTGTAGTAACGATCTCCCATTAGATGTCAAATCCGCTAGGAAACAACATATGTTGCAAAATATTGAGTAAACCCCAACCTTGGGACAGCTCTGGAGGAAGAAAAAGATGTTGGTGCAAATGTTGATGAATACTCCGAAAGGTTGCACGATTGCAATAAAACTGTAAATATGGTGGAGAACGACAAAGCAGTGAGATAGATGAAAATTTGTTGAAGCAAATGATGTTACAATTGAGCGCTAAGACAATTACGAAGATAGTGAGGCTGAAAGCAATACAATACACGAAAATAATTTGTTTATGTAGCACCATAACGCAGTAATATGACAAGTTAGAAAGCATTACACAGGAGTTGAGACAATAACAGGAAATGGCGGGGGCGAAGGGCTAGAATGAAGTGGAGAAAATAAATAGTATGTCCTCTTTAGACTCGTCTTGAAGCTCAAAAAAACTTCACACTCGAAAAATTACTAATTAATCAGCCACTGGAAAAATGTAGCTCTTCACAAAGAATCAACATGTCCACAATAGAAGCGTTCACTGGGCGATGTTTTCTGACAATATGATTGTTAAGTGCTATATCAATTAGCAATTATACTTAAATTAAAATTGGCAAATTTCTAATTAAATATAAACGACATTTAAACAAAATAAACATAATTGAATTTTTCTGGCTAACAAGGTATTCCTCAATTTTAAAAGGAGTCACTTTAATTGACAACGTATCCCAGCTGTGGTTCTGGAGCAGAAACGTTGCACTGATGGCGATGGCAGCATGCCTTTGCCCCTTTCTCCTTCACCTTCGCGTCCTCCTGTTCCTCCGGCGGTAAGAACACTGCCGCGACGGAGCTGCATTCCATCACTCTTCGTGCAGCCGCCTCCGCCGCCGCCCACCATTAGCCCGACACGTGGCGGTGCACGTGCACCCCGCCCACGCAGCTGCTCGCGCGACCGGCACACGCCCCCGCGCCGTCGACGACAGACGCCTCCGAGCGCCGCCACACCCCCACCGTCC
>BOPP01000031.1:10718787-10748956 GCA_017312745.1 Gryllus bimaculatus
CCGTGCTCCCCGCCATTATCCCCCGCCCCCTACCACTCCACCATCCGCCCTACTCCCACCACACGCATGCTCTCCCCCCTCTCCACTCCACCTCTGTTGACCGCGGATACTTCCATCTCTGCCTGCACCACCACTGCCATTGCCTCTTCCTTCGACTCCTCCGTCGCCACAACCATCACCGTCACCGACTACATCACCGCCTCCGACTACATGCTATCTCCGCCTTGGCTGCCCGTTGGGGCTGGCGTGGAGCGTTGAGGGGTGCAACGCAGCGTCGCCGCTGGTGTCGCAGGCGATAACAGAGATGACCTCCATCACGAGGAATGGGCGGCGGTAAAGAGGGTGCCGGGTGTGTAGAGCGGTACCGCAGGGATGGAGGCGGAGGGGGGAGGGTAAGGTAAACGCGATAAGGAACAGGCGCTTTTGGTCTGGAAATGCGTCTGCTTTATTTCTGGGTTTTTGCCTTTCAACATACATGGCAGATTGAATGGGTGTGGTGTAATATTAGGGCAGAAAGAAAATGCTTAGTAGGTTTCTTTAAGAGAAAATTGATCCTATAGCCGTAGAAGCTATACTCTCCTCACGCCAATATAAGATTTTTGAAAAGTAATAATTCCATAAGTTTTCAGTTCTTGAAATGAAGACTCTGAATAATAATAGTCTTTCTTCCTTAATATTTTCCTCATAATATTATTATGTTTTGGAGTATCTCCAAACAACAATGAATAATACAGACCACTAGCTCTTGAAATTATGAGTTACTTTTTGTAAACAGTTGTAGTTATGGAGAAGTGTGTATGTATAAAATATAGTCTGGAAAAAACGCTATTTTTGAATTAGTTATCCTAGAAGTTGTAACAAGGTTCAATAGAAGACAATGAAAAGGAAAACTAACTTCTTGTTCTCAGTACCATATGCCTTGTTGACTCATAATGAAAACCATTAGAAAACTGTTTCTTGATTTTCTTGTGTAATGTCAAATTGCATGAAGTTCAAAGAAACGCATCGATTTATTCAGCCATCCTAACCGATTTTATGAAAATATGAAAAATTTTATGTAGCACAAACTTGTAAAGCTTTCCACGAGCTGCCGAGTCATATATCTACACACATTTTCTAAGACATAAAACTAAAGCAAAGGTGCGGTTATCCAAGTCAAATGCCTATACACATTGACCAAGACGTAAAAACTAGAGCAAAGCTGAAACACACGTTGCTACCGCTACCACAGACAAATGTCTTTGGTCCAAAGGTGAAAGGAGACAAGAAGACAAACACCACCTCCTTCATCATCTGCAGGTGGAACCACCCGCTGGGCCAGCGGCCATCGGATTGACGCAGGATTCCACAGCAACCAGGACTTCGGCCGGGCCGAGCGTCCGGCACGGGCGTCCGACACGCTATAGGGGGCCTGCGTATTTAAACAAAATTATCCCCTTGAGGAATTACTCCGCCTGTGAAGTAGTATTAAGGTTTTGTGTACAAAAAGGCCACGAGATTACGGCGACAGTGGCCGCCGTGCTGGGCGTTCCGTCGTAATAAGAGCCATTTGCCCGCGTTATTAAATCACATTACGGCCTTCGAGGAAGCGTAATTCGTAATTTGTCGTTAAGTACCCCGCTGCGCCGGATAGCTCTCTGGTCTAGGCACAGCCTGCACATGGCGAGTAATAACACTGAAACAAAGTAGCGGAGGGAAATTTTTAGAAACTCCGCCTCCCGTGAGTAAAGATACTCGTAATGCCCTTTGCTTTTTGGTGGTGCGCAGGTGTATTCGTGCTATATTTTATTAAGTAACCATTTGGTTGTGTCAATATTCTCATAATTAAGGAAGGTTTTTTCAAAACCCGATAAATGCAAATGAAATCGAATATAGATTATATATCGTTTAGACTTTTTTGTCCAGTTTTATCATCCCTACAATCGGTTTTATCAATATTCGACATATTCTACAGTAAACTATAACTTAAAGCATTCAAAATAAAAAGATTTTAGTTTAAGCAATTCTGAACATTCGTTTTATGCAAAACTATCGTTTGCATTGAACGAGGTTTGAGGGGGAAAATGCTTCTCAATTCTGAAAACTTCGGATATAGCTACCCTGATTACAAACTAATAACATCACCTAAACACAACTGTGAACGAATTCCATCTTTTAATTATAGCACATCAGCGTTCATAAATTCCAATAAATTCGAAGATTACATTATGTAGTTTTCAATTTTCGAAGAAATCATAATTGATTTATCATGTTTTCGATAATCTTATTTACACACTGAATTTTATTTGAATATTTTGTTGTAATTTATGCTAAGAATAAGAGATTAATTTTCTGCAATATGAGAAATATAATAAGTTAAATAAAAAGGGAGAATATACAAGAAGACGTAAATCGTATTTATGAAAAATTCGCATAATACATAAAAGAATCATAATAGAATAGAAAAAGTATTCGTGAAAAATCACCTAATAGAAAACTAGCAAATTTACAATTTAGAAAAAAAATTATGCATCTTAAAATCAGATAAGAAATATTAAATTTGAAATAACCAGAAAAATGTTAGTAGTACTGTTTTATACATTTTCCTCTCACATGTTTTAAATTTTGAATGAGTTTATGATACTGAAAAGAATGCGTCTTTCAACATCCACTGCCTAAAGTAATATTTTGAAATGAAACAGTCTGTCAGTTCTATAGCGCTTTCTAAAACATATTTCTAGCTGTTTTTCCTATCATAAAAGGAACTTTTTTCTTCCGTTCTTTCTCGAACTTCTCGCTCTCCAAGTATCACCACCTGCGCGGCCACGAGTTTCATAAATATGGGGCTCACCCCTCCGGGCAGCCGTAAACATTTTCCTTCTAAAACCATTCCGGTCGTCAGTTGGGGTAAATATAATCTGGGCAGATTAGACTTCGTTCGAAAACGCCATGGAGCTGTGTTGAGAACGTAACTTACGCGGGCGGCGGTCATTTTCCGGGCAGATCACCAAGTCAATCTGAATGCGAGCTGTAAAACATTAGTTGGGTATATGAGACTGAAACATCTGAGTACTTGGTCTCTCGTTAAGGATAAATAACAACAAACATTTCGTGTTTCGTTGGTACAGTTTATGAATTTCTTGAAGAAAAAAGTTTATTTGAAAGAAGAGTGTTGGTCTCAAGCAGCTTTAAGAAGCGCCTCTGTCGTTGCCACTACTACCTACGTGTTGAGAAGTATATTTACGTTTAAACTCAACAGAAACAAAATGAGTTGACGGATTTTATTTCTAATGGCTTTCTCAGTGTACTTCTAGCGACCAGCTGCTCTGGTCGGTAGTTTTCCGTGGTTTCTCCTATCAATACAACCCGAATGCTGAAGCAACACTCTAACAAAAGGGTCACGGACAGCGCGCGATCTTTCCTTCCTCGTCTGTGTTCTATCCTCTTGTCTTACTTACACACTCTAACACTCACATGCATTACACTACCACACATGCCGGGAGACCGTCCAGGAACATAGAGTTTGTCCCGGCTGGGGTGGTGCCCCGCTGTTGAGAGATAATACCTGGTCGGGTAAACCCCGCAAGCCGAAGGTAGGTTGACGCAGAATCCCACCATCGATTGGACGAATTTCACCGCCACCTCCCGAGGAAAAAATCGTGCCCTACACTTACGGAAACAATAACCTTAGCAGTTAGTGCCCGCAATCTCTAATTAATCAATCAAAATATCAACCTGTACGCAAACAATGCGTTGCGAATTCATTGATTGCTGTTTTCAGACACTTGAACTGATTGGTACCGTTAATGTAGTGAATGTGTTTATCTCGAGAAGTGTTTTTTTCCCTTTCCGCTGGACGGTGGAATCCGGTGCCGATATACACGTCAGCTTGTGAGAGGTCCCCTTCCAGGTAACTGTAGCGGGAACCGCTCCAGCCGGGACTAACTCTAAGCTATTGACGGGTCTACCGTTATGTGTGGTATTGTTGCGCATGTAAGTGTGTGTGTGTGTAAGGAGTGAGGATAGGACAAGGAAAAGGAAGGAAAGATCGCGCTCAGTCGTTGGTACAATGAAATACAGTGGTGATAGATGTCTTGTAGTTCTCAACAATATGAATTAAAAATAATCAAACCAAAAGAATGAAAGTTTTAATATCTATTAAAACATCTCAAAGTCAACTTTCAGGAACGCTTTAACCATCTGGGGATCTGCAACGATGTACAAGGAAATATAAGAAAAGCTTCTATACACTTATTCTATACATCCAATTTCCCCTCCTTTATGGGCTTTCACTTCTCGCATTCTACAAGACGGCGGCCTCCTAGCTGTTTCCAGCATATTGTCTAGCTGTTGTATTTTAGTGCGATCCATGTTACGTGGGTAGTAATTTTTATGAAGTCAATTTTATCTCGTAGTTTTCTTATATTTCGTTTTGTCCTTCCCTATGTTATTTCTTACATTTACTTGCGCATTGTTATAGACCCACTGAATATGAGAAAAGTGTTCCCGAAAGTTGACTTTGGGATGTTTTAATGAATATTAAAAATGCCATTGTTGTGGTTTGATATTTTAATTCATACCTTGATCTTTTTGTTAGGGTATGCGTTGCGAATTATGTCATCCTCTTTGCATTCGAGATAAGGAAGAACAATGTTTCCTCTGATGTATTAATTAGCGATTTACTGTGGAAACTTCTGGGAATGCGCGGCATACTGAACCATTTCCTCCTTAGTGACATTACTCAACAATTATTCAGATTAAAAAGAAGCATGACTTAATTTAAAGAACTATAATTAAATGAAGTTATACAGAAAACATCCGAGCCACAAGAATCGATGTGGTTGAAAACTGGACTGGATATTTGACTCATTTTAAAATTTCAAGCAGTAAGTATGCTCACCGAAAATTACAGTAGTATATGTGTGGGATATCGCGACTTTGTGACTTCAGCAAGAAATATTTATTTATTTATTGTACCTAGCATCTCTAATAAACACTGATCCTTTCGATTACATTTACGATGCATTATCAAATTTTAATCGAAGTCATACTACATTCTGTTATCACAATTATCGTCTAATTGCGTAATCAAAATTACGTCGCCCCACGTGAATCAATTTAATTTAAATAAAAAACGACTAACAGTTATTACAGACATAGTCTTGTTGAAACAACTCAGTATTCAGCGGGAGGTCCCCTGACGTTGGGGGAACGAGGTTAACAGACGACCGCGTATCGTCACACCCCACGGTATCCTTTCATTACGCCGCAACTCCTCCCAAACAGAGCTTGGCTGCTGCTGCCGCCCCCGGAGCTTTGTGGGCGCGACCGAGCCACACCACAACGAGGCCCTCATGCGCCGCGTCTCTCTTCGCGCGCGGCCGCCTATCAGTAAGAAGATAAACACATCAGCCCGCTCGGCGTCGAGAGCCCTCGAGGCGGCCTCTGAAGGAACCCTTCCATCCCCCCCTCACCCACCCACCCTTCGGCTCCTCGCCGCCGTATATTTCTGAAAAAACACCCTCCAACCCCTTGCACAAAAAAGCCACCCTGCCCGTGAATGGGGACGCTGTTTTGACACGTGGGGGTGTGAGCGCGTCGCGACACGATTCGGTGCGGCATCGCACAGTGGTTCAGCGAGACTGAAAAGCGGCATTAATTTTGAGCGAGGAATTTTCTTAATTAGATAACGTTTGGAATGATTTATGGCTTATGTGGAAACCTGATAAGAATATGATGCAAAAACGGAAAAATTTTACAAACGGAGAATCCAAAATTAGTAATACGCGTTCTACTGTACCGCAATACAAAATTTAAAATCTACGCTCTGACTTACTTTTATTCATGTTTCTCAGGTTTTTGAATTCGAATATTCAATCAAATGTTTGTATTGAAAGTGACCTGTCATGTTGCAAATGTACAAAGTGTTCGAGTTTAATAAAACTATATTTGTTTGATAGAAATTTTGTATTTCAGATCACGGTTTCTTTGAAATGTAATATTTTGAAATAGTATTGAAGTAACACAATGTTAGTGCTGTCTTCCGCTATTCCTGCCCTAGAGTCCCGAGATACAGAGACTAACGCAACCGCAGCCTTTTAATATCCTCTGACCCGATAGGCCCGCCAGACAGCATTTGGGAACCGAAGGGAAATTATAACGATAACGTTAACAAGATTTTAATGAATATTAATATTTTTATTGTTTTATTTTAAGATCGCATCAACACCTATGTCATTAGCGACCACTATTGCAATAAACGGTATAGTAACTGTAAAGATAACATGATATGGTAATGGTAGGGGGTGAAAGGACGTAGTACACAAGTACAACCATGCCCAAGGCGGGACTCGAACCCGCGATCCTTTTGTCCGAGATCGCGAAGGCACTACCGCCTTAATGATATCGTACAAATATTAATATTGGTTTTGGGATATATTCATGGTTCTCAAATAACACAACACCGCACATTTTCAATTCTCGTGACAACTGGATATAAAATGGTGGGATCCGTGGTACAATATAATAAACCATAATAACAAATATAAGACTAACAATAATAACATAATAATAATATAAAAACTGATTCATATAACATTAAATTACCTTAAGAAAAAGAATCTTCTCCTAACTCCGTACAGAATGTTTGTTCAATTAATACCACACTCGACTGACACTGCACTGCACTGCACTTCACTTCACTTCACTTTACTTCACTGCACTTCACTTCACTATGACTCTTAAATCACTTCCTTCATTTTTTTGTCTACTCTACACTGAACGACACCTCACTTCATATTGTAACGTATTAGCCAGCGTGCCTCATGGCATCTATTTGGGGACGCTTGGTTGCGGATTAGTCTCGCCACAGGAAGTAGGGTTTTTCCGTAAAGGGAAGAACGCGGAGACGGGAGACACAAGGCTTTGGGTGTCTTCCGGCTTATAGAAGCTTTTCACTGTTATAACAAGCGAGGGGGTGGCGTGACGTAGGAGGTCACGTGGGCCTCGCCTATATAACAGAGTGTACGGAGCCAGTAGGCAGGTTCTGGAGACAGTGGGAGAACCTCGTGCGTGTGCACAAAACTTGGCGCCAAGACGGTGCATATGCGAGCCAGGCTCGCGAGGCTGGAGTCATTAGTTGACGAAGCCTGCGGACTTTATGTCCTTGGGTGACGGCGGTCACGGGGGAGCGACGCTGTGTGCGTGCTCCGAGGTGAAGAGTGGTTGAGTGCCACGATTCACGCCGATTCTCAATCGGATAAGATCGCTCCTGCGATCGAGGCAAACCAGCCGTTGGTGCGCCAGAACGGACTTTGTGTCCCAGCGTGACATCCGGTCACGGAAGCTAGGCTTTGTGTGCGCTTCAAAAGTAGGAGTGGCGAATGCCACAATCAAAACAATCTTCAATCAGGTTTTGGATCGCTCCCGCGATCAGGGGACAGTAGGTCTATCAGAGCTAGGGTGTAAGTAGATTATTAAGTGTATATATTTGTTTTGTTTTCTTGTTAATAAATATATTTGTTATACGAAAGCTCTGTGTCTGTGGTCGCTGTGAGTATCCATGACGTCACAATATCTATCACTTATGCTTCGCTCTATAACCTACTGTTCTTAGTCAAGTCCCTTAAATGGAATCGCTACTCCAAGGAACTCTGCCCTGCCCCACTGTGCAACCGCGCTCTCGTGGTGGGTTGATCCCGCAACCCCTTGCGGAGTAGAGGGCGCGCCGCGGGGGTGGATCAGTCGCGGTGTGGGGGTGGGGGTGGGGTCGTTCGAGTGGGAGGTGGCGGCACCGCTTTCCTGCCGAGGAGAGCCTGCCGAGGAGCCTCTTGCGCGTTAAGCGGTCGCCCAGCCGAGTGTTTTCGGTACGTTAGTAAATGGGATGGCTTAGGGGTTCGCATAGGTGCACATCAGCTGCTCATGAAAGTGTTTGAAAGCAACAGATCCGTAAAATACCGAAGAAATTGAAAAAAAATATTATTTTATAATAATATGTTAATTTTTAACTAATTAACATGCAGTGCTATGAACATTGTAGTTATTTTTTTCTTCATCTTCTTCTTCCTCTTCTTCTTCATCTTTCTCTTCTCCCTCTTTTCTTCTTCTTCTTCGTCTTCTTCTTCGTCTTCTTCTTCATCTTCTTCTTCATCTTCTTCTTCATCTTCTTCTTCATCTTCTTCTTCATCTTCTTCTTCATCTTCCTCTTCATCTTCTTCTTCATCTTCCTCTTCTTATTCTTATTCTTAATTTTGGGATATTGAAATGTCTCAAAATGATTTATACATTAATAGGATGTCCGATATTTAGGCCCATTTCTGCGAACAAGCGATTGGACAGATTTTTCGTAGATATTGTTTTTTTTTTCTTTATTGTGGTCCACAGGCGTCCGGAAACTTCTTTAACCACAAATAGTTTTACATTAAAAATTAATAATTTATCCTGAAAAAGGACAGTTTAGAAAGTCTGCTATCATCTGGACCGTGCAGTGCTCCGCCCTACGGCGAGCAGCGAAAGTTTCACATCTATATCGGGGCACAAATTTTGAACTGTAGATCACGTGTGCGTGTGTGTTGGTGTGTCATGTAGTGTGTGGCGAACTGAAGAAAATGTATCATTCGCATGTCACTACATGCAACTATCTTTAAGTGGTGATTTGGTTCACGACTGGTTCAGCTTGTATCCTATTACGTGGAAACTATTTACATCACCGCATCAGCTTCATCCCGTTACGTCTCATTTCATCCTTCTCCACTCCGTGCTTTCCCGTTCTTCCTTGTCGCCGCCCCCTATCGGACCCCCTTGCTCTTCCGGCTTCGTCCGCTTATTCGGCCCTCCATCATATGACTAATATAATTAATAACAATCATGACAATAACAACAATACCAATAACAAGAATAACTACAATAACAGTAACAACAATAACAATAAAAACAATAACAATAATGACAGTTTTAACAATAATAACAATATTAATAATAGCTACACTATGCAATCAAAAGTATCCGGACACGTCCAAAATAGTGTTATTGTGTGGTCATGTTTTTCATTGAGGAGGCACCCCTTGTTGTTTTGTATGGCACTATCACGACACAAGCCTACGTGGATGTATTAAACACCTTCTTGCTTCCCACTGTTGAATAGTAATACGGGGATGGCGATTACTTGTTTCAACAGGATCGAGTACCTGGCCATACTGCACGCCCTGTAGCGGAGTGATTACACGACAGTAACATCCCTGTAATGGACTGGCCTGCACAGAGTCCTGACTTGAAACACCTTTCGGAAGTTTTGGAACGCCAGTCCTCGCCGGCCTACGTCGATACGACTCGGTGCAGCACTCCGTGAAGAATGGGCTGCCATTCCCCAAGAAACCTCCCAGCGCGTGATTGAAAGTAAGCCTGCGAGAGTGGAAGCTGTCATCAAGGCTAAGGATGGGCCAACAACCTATTGAATTCCAGCATTATCGATGGTGGGAGCCACGAACTGGTAAGTCCTTTTCAGCCATGTGTCCGGATACTTTTGATCACACAGTGTATATTTGCTTTATCGGTCTTAATTAAAATGCACTTAGTAGAACATTTTATTGGATTTTAGAAAATGTTGGAGCATTGTGGTAGGACTTCAACTGTTTTCGTTGTATTCTCAAAACACGTCAATGTGCAATTCTATTTTCTTTTAATGGGAGAAAAATGGGGTAGGTTTTCGAAATCTCGAAGTGCGACAAATATGCTTAAGACAAAAACACACTATAATTGATTAAATAAACAAACATATTTTATTATGTAATAGAAGCTTAACTGAGACAAAAGGAGCCCAGATTATGCCCGATTTTACCTTTCAGTAAAATCTCAATCGTAATTACATTGCCGAAATAAGCCCAGTCACAGAAAAAGTCAGTAAGCCAATTGGATGAGTTTTCAAATATCATTGAAAAGTTGTATGTAATTGAAAATCCGTTATTTTTATGTGGAAGGCCCTTGAATTGTATCAACCGTTTATTATTATTATTATTATTATTATTATTATTATTATTATTATTATTATTATTAATTTATTTGTAACATTTTGGTCCCACAATAATATATATTTTTGTTTCTTCGAAAATTCTTGTATTATACTGTGCCATATCAATGCGTTCAAGTAGTTCAATGTTACAGTAGTAATTAAAACTACAAAATGAAATCATCTTTAAAAATAAATAGAAGTTCAAATGCATGTACGAGCGCGATATATGTCGCTGTAATTGACGGTTTTAATTTTTTAAAATTCGTGTTGCTTTGACTTAACTAGGTTTTCACAACACAGATAAAACATACAAGGGTAATTGAAGCAGTGACAACTGAAAAAGGAGATAATGTTCAATGAAAAGAATGTTTTGCTACATAACAAGTGCTAACAAAAAATATTAGATACTTTGAAGGATTGTGAAAAGGAGAACGCAAAACATGGTGCCACATCTTGAATGTCACTTCTATGGTCTACATGAAAATTTATAAGAAACCAGAGTCTAGTTGAAGAATGCGGTCTGTGGGAAAACACGAGCGTCTGAAAGTAGCAAACATGTCCTAGATAAAATCATGAAATTTGTAATTCGTAGGAGAGACAAAGTCATGTTTATTGTAAAGAAATGCTACAGAGGTGTCCATGGATTTACGACATGTTTTGAAAACAGTTGTAAATATATTTTTTATTGCAGTTTAATGACAATTGTTTAGCATTTCAGAGTTCTATATTCAAGATAAATGTTTTTGAGTTTGCTTTAATTACTGCAATTTTATACTATCACTTCTTCTTAATAACATTACGCGTCTTAAACCCCAACAAGCTTTCATTCTT
The DNA here is from genome assembly GCA_017312745.1 of Gryllus bimaculatus. Lineage (NCBI taxonomy): Eukaryota > Metazoa > Arthropoda > Insecta > Orthoptera > Gryllidae > Gryllus > Gryllus bimaculatus. Next base: position 10,729,604 of record BOPP01000031.1, read on the forward strand.
TATTCGTAATTTGGATACTTTTGAAAAGGCATGCAAAAATGTAGTACTTGAGATGAACTATTGGTGGGAGAAATTGTTCTGAGAGATTCCGGGAAGCAACTGTAATTTGCAGTCGATATATAATGGTACATTGTATACAGGTATAATATGTCAAAAGTACGAAACATCACTCAGTACAGAGGAAAACAATTACAAAAACAAATATCCATATATATTTACTAAATATTTTAATAACTTCAAAGATATTGACAAGAGAAGTTTTGCCATACCTTATTGCATGATACTATTACAGTGTTCGTTTTTTTTTCTTTTTTTCATATGCAACCATGGTTATGTCAGTCATGAAACTTGGAAATATCTTCAAAAATCATATGATGATTTAGATGATTATAGCTTTACATCACTTTCTAAGTCACAATCACACGATCAAATAATTCACTCTGTACTCGGGATTTGTACAAAGTACTGACGAAAACGACTGAAGCCGCAACAGTGTGCACCATTTGCTGTTGACAGTGTTCGATAATGACCTCGTTCATGCAACCTAGCGTTAAAGAAAGTAACACAAAAAGTATAATAGAATAATATGTTACTTTTTGTGCCAGTTTCATGGGCTTAACCACATTCCCACGAACGGCGACATAGTTGTGTTTCAGCAGTCCGGCTGCGCCGCGAATCTGGCCACGCGCAAAGAACGAAATAACAAAAATACCAGCGTCGCCGCGCCGGCCGTTCTTCCAGCGCGCAGCGTTTCTCATCTGTCTCGCGGGGGCCTCTCAGAAGCGGCAACGAGCGGCCTCCTCAGCGCCACCGCGCGCGCAAGCGGTCCACTTGAATGAGAGACAATCTTCAAGGGCCGACGCGCAGGTTAATTAACGAGTTGTATGGGGCTCCGTGGACGTGGCGTCCGAAGGAGCCACCGAACTTTCGTCGAAATTTCAATTAAAATGCCTGCGGTCGCCGCTCATTGTGCGCGCCGTGCCGGACGAGGGGGGGAGGGGGGTGTGGGCCCCCGCGAGAAACGAACCCGGGACGGCGCGTGGAGCCAGATGGAGGTGGGGGGGAGCGCGGCGCCCTTTGTCGTGGGATCCAATTAGAGGCGGATTCAATTAAAGGCGACCGCGGAAATGGCGACGTCCACCGCGCCGCGTCGCCCCGCGGCAAAAAAGTGCGGGAAAACTGAGGGGGCGGGGCAGGGGGAGGGGGGAGGAGATGGTTCTAATGGAGGTAATGACTCGACGCTCCCGCGCGCGCTCGTCCAGTAGAATGGAGCGTCGTGCGACGTGGCCTTTGATGGCGAGAGATGGGCCTAGGTATGGGCGAACATTGATTGATGTTTGTGGGCACACCAACTGCTGTTAGTCCCGTTATTAGTGATTGTTTCATGAACGATTCGTCCCAGTAGATGGCGGTATTTTCTTCCTCTATGGATGGTGAGATCCAACAACGACCTCCACGACTATTTGCTGGGGATTTCGCCCTCTAGGTCTCCCCCGCTCACAAGGGCACCACTTCAGTCGTGTTAAGCTGTATACTCCCGTCTGGTGTATTGACATGTGTTCTGACTGGTTCCGACTGATTACGACTGGTGTATTGACTGATGTTCCGACATGTGTAGTGCATGTACGCGCGCGCGAATGCGTGTGTGTGTAAGGGGGAGGATAGGAGAAAGGAGAGGAAGGGAAAATCGATCGTGATGCCTGGTCCCTAGTTTGATTGAGTATGCTTCGGCATACTGTTGTTGATCGTGGAAACCACGGAACTCTACGCCAGCCGTTGGAATTCACTTCCAGACAGCGGCTGAATTCGACCTAGCTATGAAGCTAGCGTGGAAAATTGAACCCCGCCAGAAATCGAACCCTAGAATAACCCGGTCAAAATTGCTGCAGCGAAAGCGGGAATGCTGGCTCTAAACTAACTCAGCCGGTGGGCGAAGACGTAAAAGTGGACAATTCGAGGACGTAACGAATGGGAAGAAATTAGCACAAATGATGTATCTTAAGATTTGAATGAGGCTCACAAACGTGGTGAATGTGGAAATAGTGTATACCTGATGAATAGCAATGGAGAGGAAGATAGTAATAGGAGTAGAAATCCCTTTTGGTATTTTAGAAAATAATTATTAAATAACATTCATAAAATAATTAAATATTAATGATAATTTCAGGTTGATTGTTTTTTGTGTGGAATATTCAGAGGGAGTTCTTTTACATTCAAATGCTTTTTAGAAAATTAGTTCATCAAGCCTTCACCTGTCTACAGTCGCTGCTAGAGACGTAATTGGCAACGGTGAGTCGGAAATGAGATACGGAACGAAGAAGTAAAGAAAGAAATTGGTTAGGACATCAGTAAAATAACGAATGGTATCAAACCTGAAGGTCTTGCAACATAACGAAAAATTATACCTTCGCATACAAAGGTATGTGAAAATGTTATATACTACAATGCATCTGGGGATAATAATATTATTTAACAATCTTATTATTTGCAATTTCTGGCACGTTCTAAGATGTAAGCAAATGAGTGAACACAGCCAAAAATATACTTCTCGCAAATGCAAGATATTCCCGAAGAATTGTAGGAAAATAAAATTAAGATGGCGGACAAAAATTGTGAGACCTTTCACGTAAAACTCATTAGAATAAAAAAATAAATAATACTATTTAAAAATATATAATTAATATCATGTAAAGAATTCTTTTAGAGAATGTCGCTGAGCTAATGTGATTTTTTTGATAACTTAAATAATACGTGGATTCAAATTGAAAAAATTGCTTGTCAATTAATTGTCTCCGTAGATCCTGCGCAGAGTTGACGGTCTATACTTTTTACATCTAGAAAAAACTTAACATAAGGTAAAGCATGTGACAGAAAAGAAAAATATAATATTCAAAATAACCGTGGGCACAATTTCTTCAACAATCTTATAAGAATCTAATACAACGTATGTAAGAACTTGTCCAGACTCCTCTTTCATTCAAAAAGACTGGAAAGAGATCATCGCGTTATTGGCTTAACTCCATATTTCGCGCAATGTATTGTAGAGGCTCCTACAAGCACCATACCTGCTTCTAAGGAAGCTAGTTGTAACCTGGAGTAAATGTTATATTTAACCAACACTAGCATCTTTTGTCGCCAATAGAGGAGATAATAATAATTTAATAATAATAATAATATAATAACAATATTATTATTAATCATATGTAGTAACAAAATCAGAAACCCGCTGAGATGGCTCAACTGATGTCACTGCAGTGTCTCTGACCGCGAATTCCAAAGGTTCGAGTCCCGACAGCGGCAGGATTTTCGACACTAGCTAGGTAGGTCAAATTGAACCGCTGCTGAAGAAGAAGCGGCTGGCTGCAGTGATTGGTAGTTTACCGTGGTTTCTCCGATCAACACCACCCGAATGCTGGAGCAGGACACTAACAAAACGGGCCACGGATCGCGCGCAATCTTTCTTGGTTCTTCTCTCTTCTATCTTCACCTCTTACTTATACACACTTTCACTCACATGAACTACACTACCACACACGACTAGCCAGGAGCTTAAAACTTGTCCCGGCTGCGGGTGGTGCTTCGCTGGTGGGAGATACTTGGTTGAGGAAAATCCCCGCAGGTAGACGTAGATCGTCGCCGGATCTCACCATTTAGCATACGAACAACGCATTCCGTGATAAACATCAGACACTACACTTACGGGAATAACGAACATAGCCGTTGCCGCACCCGGAAACACGAAATAATCAATCAATTAACAAGATCCGAAGAAAAAAAAGAAAAAAAACAATTCATACTAATGAGCAAGCCACCCCGTTCTGGAAGCATTGAATTCCCCAAATACGAGAAAAACGCGGCTCCTGGGGGCGTTCGCGGAACGCCCTCCGAGGGCTTCCGCATCGCGCGCACGTGTCGCATCAATCGACGGCGGCGCGGCCACTGGGAATGCAGCCGCGCTGCGCGGAGATCGCCTTATTAGCGCGCGCAAAAACGTCGCGGCGGCGGTGGCGGCGGCGCGTGCGCCTGGTCCGTCGCATCGCGTCCCGTCGCGGCCATTCCTCATCGGAGGGCGGCGGCGGCGGTGGCGGAGGAGACGGCCAAGGTGGCGACGGAGGTGGCGGCCGAGGTGGCGACGGCGGCGGCGAAGATTGTGACGAAGGCGACAGAGGTGGCGGCGGCGGCGGCGGCGGAGGTGGCGGCGGATGGCGGCGGAGGGGGCAGTGCAGGCGGCGGAGGGCGGCGGAGATGGCGGAGATCAGCGGTGGCGGTGGTCGGTAGGCGTGGGGGCGGTGGGGGAGATATCGGCCGTGGCGGCGGCGGTGCCGGCGGAGGACGGTGCGGCGGCGTGGCGGCGGGGTGCGGTGGCGGTGGCGGGCAATGTCAGTAGCAGGACAGTGGCGACGGCGGAGGTGGCGGCGTCCGGCAGCTGTGACAGCGGAGACGGTGCGGCGGTGGCAATGGCGGCGGTGGCGGTGGAGCGTCGGCAGCGTGCACAGCGGCGGCGGCGGCGGAGGAGGAGGCGGTGGCGGCAGCAGCAGCACCTGCGAGCGGTCCGTCGCGTCGCGTTGCGTCGCGACCATTCCTCATCAGAGGGCGATCGTTTTGCTCGCGCGCGACTCGCCGCCATATCGACTCCTCCTTTGATTTACTGTCTGTCGTACATCACTTCCAGGCAGGTTATGATACTTGTTTGTTCGGCGCTTGCAGCTTTGAGGCGGTGTTATTGCTATTTCCAAGATAGCTCATCGGAGGGATTTTAAATTAACGAAATGAAAATCCGATATGTAAATATGAATAAAAAGTTGGGGAGTAAGTAAATTTATTTTGGTATTACATTCGTCTGTTCAACGTCATGCACGTACTATGTTTATTATGTATCTTCAGAATCCGTTACACAAGTTAGTTAGTCAGCATTATTTTAGTGTAAATTACATTAAAGTAATTATAATGAACGCACATTAAATTTTATGTACACATGTACATTACAATGCAAGATTCAAAGCTTTATTATCATATCTGGAATGAATAAATGAATGAATGATTGCTCTTGATGGACTTGTGATTATGAATACATGCGATGAACGATAAGAGGCAAGGGAAACAGGAGAATCTCTCTACATTACATCTACACTGATTTTATCTTATATATTAATTTTAATGTACAAAAATATGAAGCTCTTTTAATGTACATCGTTACATGTTTTATGTACACTACATTAATCTACATTAGATATAATGAAATGTTTGCCAGTGAAGACGAAGTGGCTCTATTAGAATGTCTAAGACTCTAGATTCTCGTATAATATTAACTTTTTTACATAATATATCACCGATTTTATACAACTATATGGTTCGTTGAGACCAGTATACGATTTGTTGGCATGTTTTAAAACAGTCAAGCATCTCCGAAGACTGCATACCTTGCGAAATACATTATTCCGACAGTAATCAGGATGGATTTCTGGCTGTTAATTCCTCGAAGTTTCAGATCCGTGCATCCCATGCAAGTTAGAGATAGTTTTTACGAGTGATTTACAATATTCCAATATCATCAAATATCATCACTATAAAGCATTTATACAAATCATGTATAAATGTAGATGAGAATATATTTGCCCGCGAATTAAGTCAACAAACGGATATAAAAGGACAGGACATAAATACGAAACTTCAGTGTTCCCGTATTACATTCACCATGCTTTTAATTAAACTCACAAAACTGTACTTTTTAATCACAGAACAATGCTTTGAATAATATTTCTTATAAAGAAAATTTTAATGTGAATTTTTCTTTCATATCAGCTGCAGAAGTACATTCGTATCAACATTGACCAGTTGGTGCAATTAAAAAAAACTAATGTGGAAACAAGTTCCGCTCTCAAGACTTGCTCGCACTGATTGACACCACCGCGTTTTTCACCGAAGTTTTGATTCCAAAATTAATTAGGTTATGGAGGCAATGCGGTTAGGGTGGCAGGTTTAAAACCGGTGCAACTTGCAATCCACGCTCACTTGTACCTGGTTAAAACGTATCTCTTTCCTCGTTGAAGAGGCGCCGGCTTAGATGGTTCCAGGAATCAGTTGATGCAATTGCAGTATCCCTGGCTAGGAGGTCCAGGGGGTTTCCTCCCAACGGTGCCAAGTATTTTCGACACTAACTACTTAAGTAGATCGAATTTAGTTACTCTCTGGAGGAAAGTTGAAACTGCCGGTTACTCTAATCGGTAGTTTTCCGTGGTTTCTCAGATCAACTCCAGGCGAATGCCGGAGCAGTACCCAAACCAACGGGCCACCGACGCGTGCTAACGTTTCTTCCTCATCCGTGTTCTAGTATCACCACTTACTTACTCACACACTTACATGCATTTCACTACAACATATGACCTGGGCTTAAAACTTGTGCCGAGTGGGGCGAAGCCCCGCTGGTGCGATATACCGCTAGTGCGGGCGGCAATGTCTGTGAGGGTTAACGTATCGGACCCATGTTGGCTGGTTCAAAACGAATAATGCCATGTATTTTTAAGGGCGAAAAAATCCTTAGTAAGCCTTCCTTCGGAGGGAAAGTAAAGTCAGCTGCCCCATGTTAGTAGTATATAAAAGATCCTCAAGCCTAAACGACGCCTCTGAGCTAAATTCAAATCGCTTATTTCATCGCCCAAGAAATGCCTCTTTTTTCCGCTAATTGGTGAAAGGAGCGTAGCAAAAATTGCGTGGTCAGACAGAAGAGCGGCCTCGCTGGCCCGAGTGTCGCCATAAAATATGGCATCAATTCAATACTAGGTTGGGGATACACCCTGAAAGCCGACGCCTTAGCGCCGTTTTTCACCATCCAGACGCAGAATATCACAGCCACCCCCATCAACACCACCACCACCACCACCACCAGAAGCAGCAACAACAACAGCAGAAGCAATAAAACATGCACTACAATTACCGGCCAAACACCTTAGAGGTTGCCGCGCAGGAATTATTACACAATCAGTCAAACAATTATCGCTTTCCTCTTTCAAGAGAGTTGGTTCCTTGTCATCCACCCCACTATGCAGCGTCCTGCTTCACCCATTGAGTTCCGATGGAAGGCGGAGGTGCGGTCCAGCGCGCGCGCTGCCCGGGGCGCCGCGTCTTCCTCTCCAGGCCGGAGGTCGCCCCGCGCCGCCCCCGGCCCGTCCGCCCACTTCCGGCGGTTCGCCTGCCGCCGAAATTTACGACGTCGCGCCCCCCCCCCCCGAGTGCTTCAGCTCCGGCCGGGCTGAAAGGCCGCGTCCCGCCGCGCCGTCCGCTGGACGATTCCCCTCACGCCACCGTTTCGCTCGCCGCGCATGACGCGATTTTTTTAAACTTTCCCGCGCTGGTAGCCTCTGCGAGGCGGGAGTTTATTATCATGTTGGGGTACATGCGCCGCAGCTCTTATTTTTTTAGGTATTTCGTGAAGTAGTCGGGAACGTTGCCACGAAAATAATTCATTAGAGAATGGATTCGTGCAAGTGCTGAAGTGATAGTAAATCTATATTCAACAGGATTGACTTTGGTTGTAGATAAACAGTTCATTTTTTTCCAACTTCCCCCCGCCAGTAGCCCTGGCGAGGCGGGAGTTTATTTTCGTGTTGAGGTATATGCGCCGCAGCTCTTCGGCTTATGCGGCAAAGAAGGGGGCAGTGCTTACTTTCTGACTTATTTCTAACTTAACCTACGGATGAAGCCGGCACTTTGGCCGGCAACCTAAGATTTGCGCACAACATTTGTATTTTATTACATGTTAATTAGTTTTCTTGGATTTTTTTTTCATTCACACGCACATTCACACTAGGTTCTATTTACACTTGACACACGCACTTTCACACGCTGACCGCTCGATTGACAGCCGTTTTCGAGTTCCCCCACCCAATGTCCCTGGCAAGGTGGTGATTTATTTTCTTTTGTGGACAGCACGAACTGCGTTCGCCCCACTTGTCTTTTGCGGCAGAAGAGGGGGAGGACTTATAATCTGGCTAAAGCTAATTTGGGAACTAAGTTAGAGGTGGCATGGCTTAACTAATCTATTTACATACTGGCGATTTGGCCTGGCTCTTTTCCTTGGGGTATAGAAGGATATTTTACTTATAAATGGCGCGTTTTAGTTTGATTTTCTTCTTCTTTTTCTTCTTCTTCTTCTTCTTCTTCTTATTATTATTATTATTATTATTATCATTATTCTCATTATTTTTATTTGCACTCCGATTCTCGCACTGACTCGCTCTATTTACACTGATCTCGCATTACATTCATTCACTCATTTATACTACACTGCATTTACATTGTGCACACTATTTACACTTGCACTTTCTCTCCAAGGCCCCGACTAAGCTCAAAGCGACAGCACGTGCCGCAGGAGCCGCGCGCTTTCCTGGAGGCGAGAGGGAGAGCGCTCTCTTTCTAGTATGCTTCTTAAGAAGTATAGAGAAAGTTATGTAATGCTGCGGCCAAAACGGGAATTTTTCGTCAGAAAATCTATATTGAGGCTCTGGTACCTAAAAAATGGATACGTTGTGTTCATACATGTAGACATTTACTTCTTACAAGACGCTGGAGTAGTCACAATTAAGGTTTTTTAGGTGCTTGTTACCGAAAAATTGCTTTACGGCAAAACGCCTGTCTCTCTGCGGCCTGTTTTTCCGTCTCACCGTCTACGACTTACAGTAGCGATTAAAGTACAAAATTGATTTTCACCAAAATTAATATTCCTCAATCAATCTAGCTGATGTCGCGTGATCGTAAGTTCGAAACGGATATTTCAATTTTTTGGGGTACTTAACTTGGAGACCCAATGACATGTTCAAACTTTCCTCAAACATGGCTCCCAACTTGTTTCTTTAATTTTTCTTATTTTGAGAAAAATACGCTTATAAAAATGGCACACAAACTATTTTTAGTCGAATTTCTATAAATTTTCAAAAATTGTACAAGTGTAAGTTTTTTTCGACGTCTACCTATAACTACAATATTGAAGATGGAGATATTTTGTTGTAATGAATTGTAATGAATCATGTACAGTTGTTTTTGTATTATGGATATTTTTCACGAAGATTTTCTTAAAATAAGTAATTTTAAAAACAATATTTTGCCAATAACAATCAAATTTAATTGAATAAATAGAGCTAAATACACTGATAAAATAATAACAAACTCGTTCTGAAGCCATCTAATAATTTTTTAAAACTACATAACGCATGTTCTAGTAGTATAATATTAAGTGCCCGTTACCAATAATGTGAGAAATTTCTTGCCTTTGTATTACCACTATTTTCCTTTCATTCAGGAAGTGATTTCAAACAGGTTACATTGGTGTATGCGGTTACGAAGCCGAAACAAAAAGACAACGCTTAGCCTAAAGGCCTGCTCTCCGATTGAAATATGTATGTTGTTGGCAGTGTAAGTCGCTGAGGTAGGTCAATAAAAATCTTTCAACGGTGGAGATCAGAAAGGCCAGTGAAAAAGGTCAAATGAAACGGTACAAAGCGTGGAGAACGCCCAATGTTATTAGACTACTGTTTCTTTTATCCCCATTACTCAGTGTCAGTCATTGCTGCTTCATCTGCTGCCTCACAGGTTCTGTTTTATAATTTAGTGATGTAAAAAGAAAATTGTGGTGTTATGATTTATTTTTACCAACATACTTCTCGGTACAGATTTCGAAACTATCATATTTGTTATTGAAAAATTAGTTATTGTGAATTACCCAACAGAATTTCTAATACCATTGTTAGGTATTGGCTTATCAGCTGTGTTTCATAATTTGAACTTCAAATAGATATTCCGGTTTATTGTTATGCCTTCTCGACCGCTTTCTTAGTCATTCTTTAGAAGAAGAGTACAGGTGAGTTCAATAATAATTATTATTCTTTCTTATTTGTTGTCGATTGCATAGTGAAATACTCTGGTATATATTCCGTGCACCGCTGAAATTAATAAAGAGTGAAATGTTTAAAGTAGTTGCCTTTATTTTACTCAGGAAGCGTAGAGTTGATCGAAATGAAACTGTTGTCTCCGAGGGTGTCTGTGTAAAAGATACGAATTGTAAAAAAACGGAATAATTAATTTAGCGAATGTATTTTTAATGATCCTTTGTTTATGAATATACACCGTAAATTGAAGTACAGATTTCGAAATTTGCTTACATTTAGTGTATTTCAGGTAACTTAAACGAATAGAAATAATGGTATTGGATTCATTGTCGGATTCGTAACCGAGAACTTACTAAAGCGCCATTCCGTATAAAAGTATATTTTTCTCCTGCACATGAATAAAATGAGATCTACGAGGGGAGCTGTTGTTCAAAAGTATGAGAACAGATGCATTCAAACCAAACGCGAATCGACAGTTTTCAATAGGTATGTGCTTCTGTTCTCCGCATTGTGGATATAATCAGGGCTAAACCCAGTGCTACTAATTAGACTGATTTGCAATTTTTTTGTGTCTTAAATACTACTCTATTTCTACTTCGATTTCTTTTGATATTCTCTGAATAGGAGGTACTTCTAAAGGTGGTATTTAAAAAATATATATTCGGATATCCGATACTAAAACTGCTGTGTTTGTGCCTGTATAGAAGGAAAATACTTGCATTTATTTTCAAATATAGATCAATAAATACATTGATCGTACTAGATATTAACATTTTATTGACTTTTTTGTATTGGATTCACTTTACTGGGCTGTAGAAAACAAAGAGAGCACTCAAGCAGCAAATTCCAAGTAACGAAAAGTACAACTTTGTAACCGTGCTCATGCCTCGCACAGACCACATTCTCTTAGCCACCTGAGACCTATAAACCGCCATAAATCCACGTCGAGAACGAACGGAAACTACCAACGCCACCTATTCCATTTTCATAGCTTCTGTTACACGGCCTGGCAGCCACACCCCCCTCACACCTCCGTGTTCAGCCTCGTGGTATTCACCACAATCGCCCGCGCCTCTCTTCGCCCCGGTCGCGGAGTGCGTACGCAGAAGCCACGACAGCGGTCTTTCTTGCGGCGCTGAATGCGCCGGCCCGCCGCGCATTCAAGTCTCCGCCGCCGCGCAGCGCATTCTCACTGACGGCGGCGGCGGCGGCGCGCCCGACGCCGCCCGCACTGTGGGGCACGCTCCCGAAAACCCCGGAAAGTTTCATTCGTCTGGACCAGCGATTCCCAACCGTTTTCTTGCATTGGTCCCTTTTAAAAGACATATTTGCTTCATCGACACACTTCATTTTTTTCTGTAATATACACACCATGCAAAATAATAATGACAAATAATTTCACATTGGTGAATTGATAACAACTACATTGGATTGAATAATACATTACAATTACATTAATTCCATCAATTAATTGAATTAATACAATTACAATAACATTCCCAACCATTTTCTTGCTTTGGTTCCTTTTAAAAGAAAGATTTCCTTCATCTACTCCCTTGTCCTTTTCCCTATAATACATGTAACGTACAAAATAATTATAATAATAATAATAACAATAATAATAATAAATAATAATAGTGGCAGAATGCAATTTGTAGCAATATGTTTAGATTTTATTATTTTTGTACTATTATAATTTTTAATATTTGGAAACATAAGCATGTATTAGTAGTTGATCTGAATATTCATAAAAGAAAAACAATTTACAATTATATTTATAGTTTTTGTAATCAATAGGATCTTGGTTAAACAGATCAGTTGTTGGTGCATATTCAGCTATCGATCCACAAACAACGTCTTGATCACCATTCATTCCCTTTTAATTTCCATAGACTTCCAGGGAGTGAAAACCAAACCTGTTGTGAAACACTGACTTGACGAACATTTAATGACACAAGTATCTTTTGAAAAATATAAACAAGTTATAACTATCCTATTTGTGTGTGATTGATGCTGGTAGAAATTAAGTTGAATTCACATCCAATTTTCTTCAGTCACGTCAGCGGTTCAGCAAGTTTATGAACATCATTCTTTAAAATCGTTCTCTTCACTTATCAAACCGTGTATTACATCATTTGTGCTACACTATATTGGAACTCAGAGTGGGCAAATGCTTGCCCAAGAAATTTTATGGGTGATAGGATATTGATCCGTATTTGGTTTGTCCCTGTTTTTCCTTCAAGCTATTGCAACGTCAAACTGGAACTCCATGTGCGTTCATCGTGAGGTAATTCATTTTAATTTGTTTGTTACCAACCTATTTTAATCATTTGGAATCTTCTTTCATGAATTTTCATTTATTGTAGAGATATGCTGTCCAAAATATAGGAGGATCACATTTCTTTGAAGTAAAGCAGATCATGATGTTGAAGAATATGAAACTAATTGTGAAAAGAAAAATCAAAATGAATTTGCTAGTAGGGAACTGACTTCATCCCACTGTGTAAAACAAAATATTAGAAGAATATCCTTGCAATAACGATATTTGTCTCTTTATAGATCAGTCTAATCGATAAGTCTCGTAAGTATAAAAAATCGTGATCGTTAATATTTCAGTTTCCTCTCCACAGTCCCTTAGAAGATGGGAATTTATTTTCTTAATTTGGCATACAGTATGCTGCTGTCTTACGGCTCAAGCAGCTCAAGCGTCTTTTATTATTATCCAACTAAAATTAACTTAATTTTATCTTAATCTAATTGTATAGTTAATTGCACTTTGGAATACCTAACAAACAGCATTTTTTTTCTTAATACTATATAGTGTTCTTTCTTCATGGCCAGCTTTTCAGGGCGTATTGGCCAGATTTTCTGGGTTTTGCCCGGCTTTTCTGGGTTTTGGCCAGCGTTTCTAGGTTTTGTCCAGCTTTCCTAGATTTTGTCCAGCTTTCCTGGCTGCTGCCCCATAGGGAGGTACGCTTCTCCCGTCGCGTTCTGTCTTGACCCCCGCGGCCCCGACACGCCCGGTCACGCCCGAGGCGTGCCCCTCGAGGGCCCGGGGCCCTCCAGCGCGAGGGCCGAGCCCTTGTCCCGACGCCCGCCCCGCAGGAGCCCGCGGGAGCCCGCAGGTAGCCCCCTGAGTTATGGAGCGGCGCCATTGAAACTGGAGCCCCGCGCCCCGCTTGTGGCGTTCCTCAAGGCTCTCTGTAGGTGCACAGCGAAGCGTAATGCGCGGGGAGGGCAGCTGCACTGGACCTTTATTAATCGACCGAGTCCACCGCGACGCATTATATGATGGTTATTCATTCATTCATTCTGCTTTATGCAACAATTGAACTTATACCACATATATTATTTTTTGGAAAAACAAGCGGTATTCCATCTATTCAATGCAGAGGAAACTCAAATAGCAAGTTTATTGATAATGATTTTACAAGAACTTCGTCAACAACATTGACAAACTTATGGCAATTCATTTTTCACCAAATCAGTAGATTGTATGTCACATGATGAAACGATCGCAAATGATTAGCTGCAAGTTGTACTGAGATTCCAATGAATTTAAGAAGATGCATTTTTATCGTTGTTTAATTCATTAATACAAATTCCGCCATAAGTCTGAAACGATGGTTGTAATAAGACCGAGTAAGCTTTTTACTGAACTAAAATTAATATTATGATGAGTGTTTATCTTTTTCTACTAATGAAATCATATTATACCACAGCACTTCCTGGTAAACCTAAAAGAGTTAAACTTAAAATATATTATATTCGAGAACTGTATTGTGGCAATAAATAACTCCGATTAAAGATGTTCAGCTTATTGTTTTTAGGGCAGCATTCCTTCATGCCTAGGATGTTATCGGAGTTGATTGGATTGGGATATTAAGTCCTCTTTTCTAGGTAATAATGTTGATGTTGCATGTATTTATGATCAGATATTCCAAAATGCAACTATTTTTTAATGAAAAGCAATTACAGATTTTATAAACATTCATTGAATAACTTGATGTGAGTTTCGCAGAAGCAAGAAAAAGCTGTTTGAAGTACATTTTGTACGGGTAAATTAGGTGACAAGTAATGAATGTTGGTACGTGTATTCGATTTTTACTGTTTCCTTTGCTGTCCTCAATGTCGCCTACGATCAAGGTCTTTCTATATACAGACTGTTTTGTTCGTTTTTTCACCATTACAAGTTAAGAATGGTCGTACGATATACAGTACGAATTCCAAGGAGCGAAAGACTGAAAACATGCTGCAGACTGGCCATATGTCAGAGTTGATGGAACGGGAAGTACTACAATACAAGCTCTGGTTGAGTTCGATGTTCATGTTTGGTTTTCTTTCTTACGACGAAAATTCTAACAGAAGAAGATACAGTGTTTCAGCTTGTGAGTCTTTAATTTTGGTAACTGCACTTCATCAAAGGACTTTTGGGTATTTCATGCTTTTTGTAAAATTATTGGTTACGAAAAACTAAATGTAACAGTTGTGTGTTATGCGTGTGAAGCATTGTGAGCTTTTATTCCTTGAGAGTATTTTCAAAGTTCTCCCTCAATTAAACTAGTGATCCTACAACAACTCATAATTTCTCGCATTATCTCTAAATTTGCAATACAGTGTGTTTCCGAAACGAAAATGAGACTCGCGCCATTATTTTAAGGTTTTTTATATCTATGAAAAAAATTATTTGGAGCGGTTTTTGGTAAAAAATTCTTATAAACTGTATTATTTCAAGCCCTAATTATGCAAAAACTACTTTTTTAAAAATATTGTGCTTGACCTTTTTCTAAAGAGCTGAATTTTAAGAAAAGATTTTTTCAAAGGCAAATGTCTGTTATCTTTAATTTTGCTGTTTGGAAATGTTCACTTTATGTTATTTTCGAAATACGGAACGTTCGCGCAAAATTGGGGCTTGCACATTTTTTTACAATATCGAGAACCCACAGAATATGGATTCTGGCTACATCACGTGATAAAGGAAGTAATTTACTATATACAGCAGTAGTAGAATTTATACACGTTTTCGGTACCAGGGACAGCAATATGTTTTTCTATCGAAGATTCGCCGTTTTCCGTCGCACAATTATATAATTTTCTCTTCTTACGAAGTAATTTTTAGAAAGTAGAAATACCCGGACGATCGTGTCACTATTCATCCCAAAACCTGTATCTGTGGATAGCGCTGATAGCACATATTGTGACGTAGTGAAATAAGAAATAAATTTCAATAACAAAATAAAAATAATATATTCAAAGATGCGGTGCGGTGGGCGCAGTGCGTGGGTGGCGGTTGGCGGTGGCGGTGGCGGTGGCGGTGGCGGTGGGGTGGGGTGGCGTGCGGTGGGTGCCGGGGCGGTGGCGGTGGCGGCCTGGTGGGCGGTGGGCGGTGGCGGTGGCGGTGGCGGTGGAGGTAGGCGGGGGCGGTGGGGTGAATACGGCCGTGGGAGGGCGGTGCGGCGGCTGGGCGGCGTGGCGGCGGGGTGGCGGTGGCGGTGGCGGGCCGGAGGTGTGGAGGGCGTGGTGGTGGTGTGGGGCGTGGCGTGGTGTGGTGGTGGTGGTGGGCGGTGGTGGAGGGTGGTGGTGGTGGGGTGGCGTGTGGTGGTGGCGCGTGGTGGGTGGGTGGCCGCGTGGGTAGTGGCGGTTGGTAGCGGCGGTGGAGGCACTGTAGTGGCGACCAGCGGTGGTGGTGTTGGTTTGTGGTCGGTGGTGGTGGAGGCTTGATTGGTGGTGGGCGCGGGGCGCTGTGGTGGGCGGTTGTGGTGGCGGCGTTGTGGTGGCGGTTGTGGGGTGTGGTGGTGTTGCGGTGCGGTGTGCGGTGGCTGGATTGCGGTGCGGTTGCGGTGGCGGTTGCGGGGCGTGCGGTGGGTGTGGTGGGGGCTTGTGGTGGGGTTGGGTGGCGGTTGTGTGCGGGTCGTGGGGTGGCGTGTGGTGGTGGGCGGGTGGTGAGGTGGCGTGTGGTGGGGTTTGTGCTGGCGGTTTGTGGTGGCCGGTGTGGTGCGGTTGTGGTGGGGTTGGTGGTGGCGGTTGTGGTGGGGGGGTTATGGTGCGGTTAGGGTGCGTTGTGGTGGCGGTTGTGGTGGCGGTTGTGGTGGTTGCTGTGGGTTGGTGGCGGTGTTGGTGCGGTGGTGGTCGGCGGTTGTGGGGCGGAGGTTGTGGTGGGGCGGTTGTGGGGCGGTATGTGGTGGGGTTGTGGTGGCGGTCTGTGGTGGGGGTTGTGGGTGGCGGTTGTGTTGGCGGTTGTGGTGGCCGGTTTGTGGTGGCGGTTGTGGTGGAGGTGTGTGGCGTTGTGCTGGCATTTGTGGGGTTGTTAGGTGGCGGTTGTTGGTGCGTATGGTGGCGGGTTATGTCGTGCCGTGTGGTGGGCGGGGTGCAAGGGCGTTCGGCCTGTTGAGAAATCGATGCGCGGAGGAAGCCACACGTCCCGTAATTGGTTCTATTTTTGGGTTCCATTTGCACGAGTTGAGCACGATCCACATGTCAAAATATCAGAAGCTATTTTGATACGCCGTGGTGTAATGTGACATGCAATTGTGCTGGGTTTTAATTGGGTTTATATCGATGGGTAGAAGAGATGCACATCTTCCACAAAAGTGTATTGAGGAAGATTTTTTACTCATCCATTTGGGTTTCCTCAAGTAAAAAAATTAAATTAGTTTGGTGACAGTATTGTTTTATAATGCCTCCTCGAACTACACTTCTATTAGTGCTTCTTTTACCAAAATCTGGAGGTATTTGTTGTAAGAAAGAACTTATAGCAATTTTGTTGATGAGTCTCTTACCATCTACTACTCTAAGATTCATTCAATATTGAAGATCAATTGTTTCATTTTTTCCATGTGTAGATTCGTTGTGCCAATAAACACTGTGCTGTTATTTTTATTATTCAATCATCTCTGGTAACAATATTTTCAATTCTTACCACAAATTCCTCAGTACCAAACTTTACCGGCTTCGAGTGACAATTCTAATCTTCGTCTCAGCTTACTTAACTGAACAAGAAAGATCAATTACAATTGCTGGTCAAAGTGCATACATACAAGTCAACGCATTGTCAGTGTTTACCACATTTCTAATAATTATTACTTTTTCTATCATTATCATCATCATGTGATCACCACAGGATACCTGATCCACTGCCCTGATCATATTCCCTGCAGGTTCGTTTTTTCTACTCTCACTTCCACCTGCCTGTTATTGCGTGCAATTGCCTGACCTCCACCACGGAGCTGAATCCACGGAGCCACCTCCGCAGCCGGCTTCGATCCTTACAAAGCCATTTATAATCTTTAAATTCGGAGCCGCCGCTTCCCGCGCGCCGCGGCCAGTTACAAATGGGGAATTGCGACGTGCTGGCGCATGCGCTGTACACTGGCGCGCAAAAAACCGGCGCCGACGCGGGCGCGGCGCGCGCGCGGCGAGCGCGTCTGCGCTCGGCCGGGACGAAGTCGCGTTTCGGTGATGGCGGCGGTGGTGGTACTGACGGTAACAATGGTGGTGGCGTGGGCAGAAGCGGTGTGCAGGTGGTAGTGGACGCGTGGCAGCACGAGGGTAGGCGCGCTCGCGGGGGGGCGGCGGGGGCGGGGGCGATGGCGAGCGGCAGGGACGGGGCGGCGGGCGGTGATGGTGGGGTGGCCGGTACGGCGAGCGGTGGGGCTGGTCGTGGACGATGGGTGGTGGTGGTGGTGGTGGTGGTGGTGGTGTGGTGGTGGTGGTGGTGGTGGTGGCGGGCGGGCGCGGCGGCGGCCGGACGCCAGCGGTGCCCGCGCGCGCCCAGCGCCCGGGAACGTATAGGACAACATTGCGGCGTACGGGCACGTCAGTCGCAACCGCCGCGGCGCCGCACGCGCGTCCACCGCACCTGCTGGTTCTTCATCGGGAGCAACCGAGACGGGCGGGCCTGGCGCGAGTGGATGCCCGTGCTGGTGACGTGGATGAAGCCACAGCGGAGAGGTCGCGGAACGCAGCTCCGGAAAGCATCAGCATGACTATCGTGTCATTTTCAATTCATTACGCCGTTTCTTCGTGGCGAGATTCATGCAAGCAGGCCTTCTCTTTGCAACGCGAATTCCTCTCCCTCTTTCGAGTAGCTATGCCAGAGATAGGGCGAAAATCTACCCCAATGTGCGGACTCCGACTTTTATTTTCTATCCGATGACAGACGACAGATTTTTCGCTCTACAAAGGCTCACTGGCTCGGATCGGGTTCTTAACCCGCGAACTTGGATATCCGCGCCGTATCGGTAGCGTACGGAATCTTCCCGCCACGTAAGTACTCTCTCCTGTTGTCACTCCGGCTCGAAACTCTCGCGCCTCGTTTCATGTTGTCGGTGCCAGTTCCTTATCTTCCCTGGCTCAGTGCTATGCTTGGGGGTGGGGGGGGGGGGTCTGGGGTGGACGGGGGGGGGGGGCGGCTTGCGCACGCCTTTTCTAACCGTCCTCTCGAGCCGGCGAGTTGCATTCTGCTGAACCGTTACGGAAGTGATTCAAGAGTCTTCTCTCGAAGCACGACAGAGGGGCCAGGGGGAGGAGAGGTGTGGGGCGAAGGGGGGGCGAGGGGGGGGGAGGGAGAGGGGGGGGTGGGGGGGGGGGGGCTGGGGGGGGGGTGGGAGGGTCTCGGGGGGGGGGAGTGGGGAGGGGGGGGGGGGGCGGGGGGGTCTCGCGCTGGGGGGGTGAGGCCGGGGGGGGGGGGGGAGGGTGCATGGGGGGCGGGGGCTGGGGGGCGCGGGCTGAGGGTCTGGTCTGGGGGGGGCGGGAGGGGTGGGGGGGGAGGGGGGGGGGGGGGGAAGAGGGGGGGGGGGGGGAGGGGGGGGGGCTGGGGGGGGGAGGAGGTGGGGGGGGGGGGGGGTGGGGTGGGGGGGGGGCGGGGGGCTGGGGGGGTCTGGTCTGGGAGGAGGAAAAAGAGAGAGATTTGAAAAACATTTCGTAACGGGGGGGTAGGCGCGTGGGCTGGGTTCTGGGGGGTGGGTCTGGGGGTTCTGGTGGGGGGGGGGGGGGGGGGTGGGGGGGGGGTCGGTGGATGGGGGGGGGGTGGGGGGGGGGGGGGGTGGGGGGGGGGGGGGGGGGGGGGGGGGGGTCTGGGGGCTGGGGGGGGGTGGGGGAGGGTCTGGGGGGGGGGGGGGGGGCTGGATGGGGTGGAGGGGGGTCTGGGGGGGGGGCTGGGGGGGGGGGTGGGGCTGGGGGGGGTGGGGCGGGGGGGGAGGGGGTCTGATGGGGGGGGGTCTGGTCTGGGCTGGGGGGGGGGGGGGGGGGGGGTGGGGTCTCGGGGGGACTGGGGGGGTGGGGGGGGGGGGGGGGGTGTCTGGGGTTGGGGGGGGGGGGGTCTGGGGGGGGGGTGCTGGGGGGGCTGTGGGGGGGGCGGGGCTGGGGGCGGGGGGTGTCTGGTGGGCGGGGGGGGTGGGGGGGGGGGGGGGTCTGGTCTGGGGTGGGGGGGGTCTGGTGGGGGGGGGGGGTCTGGGGTGGTCTGGTCTGAGGG